>ML790795.1:229795-274238 GCA_009831015.1 Picea engelmannii | reverse complement strand
GGATTTGATCCCTAGAACTTACAACCTTGATTATAGGGATCCTAGAGACACAATCCTTTCAATCAAGGAGTGATTGAAGGGTTGATTGATGTGAACATCATAGTGTAAGTAGGAGATAAGGGTTGTCCCTAGAAAGTTAGTCATTCTTATTAAGAAATTGATATTCTTAGAGAACTATAACTCAATGAAGATGTATGGTTGTTTCTGATTTAATCTGCTAATGAATAATTTGTAATTTCATTTGTTGTCATCGATGGTCTTTTAGGTTCCCTATAGAATCCTTTAGTAGGGCCCACTGAAGGATGAACAAGCGACCATTGTATCTTTGTTTCATTTCCTTTAATTTCAATCTTGGTTTTTTTCATTTTTCTTCTATGTTGTGTATCAATTTCTTCATTTCCAGTAGTATCATTTCATTTTCTATAGCAACACATTGTTTCATATAGAAAAATTTCCAAACCACTAATTTCAATAGTTTTATGATATTTTTCCATTACCAAGGGAACTATCTTCACCATAGATTACTTCGACGTTATAACATAATATTTCATAAGGGATTAGTTCATTTTGTCATGCTTTATTTCAATTTTTTCAATAGGATAATGTACTATAAGATTTACTATGTTTTCATAAAAATAACTGAATAAATGAAACTTAGATATCTTTCAACAAGTTTACTTCTTTCCTTTTTATTAGCAACCTAAACCGACTCATCTGAATTTTCATCCTTCCATCCTAGATTTCCTTTTTGTTAGGATAAGAAGGACTCATCAATTAGTTACATGATGTTTTTTATTTTCTTTTCCAACATTATTTTCAAGTAATTTGTAGCTTTCCCTTTAGTTGAATTACAACTTTACTTTGAATAGTAATGAAATGATTACTATTGAATTACAAATATCCTTTGAATTGCAACTTACCCATGAAAGGCAAGTCAAGGTTCAATAAGTGGAGGAACACATACATAACCAACAAAAGTCTCTCTAACTATTGAAGGACAACTTGGTTTGAGAAAAGAATAAGATGAAACAACAAGAAGATGAAGATCGTAGGGAAAGGGAATTTGAAGTGAGGGATTGGGTATTTATGAGGATACAACCACACAAATAGATGTACCTCAAGAAATAAAATAAAGAAAATAAATTATCACCCAAGTATTATGGTCCCTATAAGGTCTTCCAAAGGATTGGAAGTATGTCTTACAAATTGGAGTTACTTCCATCTTCACATGTACATCCAATCTTCCATGTTTATTTCTTAAAGAAGGTAGTCATTGACAAGATCCCAGCTCAAAGTATTATACCACAGATGAATGAAGAAGGAAAAATTATATAGAACCAAAAACAATCCTTGAAACAAAGGTTATGCAGTTGAAAAATCAAGCAATTAATGAGTACCTCATTAAGTGGAAGAACTTATCGATAGAAGAAGTGGCATTGGAAGATGATTTATTCAGGTAGAAACTCCAACAACTAATCAATTGTTGATGGAAACATTTTTTGAATGGGAGGGACATGTTAATCCCCTAGACAAAGCCCCATGTAAATCCCTAGATATTGAGTTGTTCTATTTGTATTTTTATATTAGTATTGTTGACTATACCTTTTAATTGTAATTTTACCCTCGTTCTCCTATATATATATATATACCAAGGAGACCTATTTTTAGGATCATATCATATTTTAAATTTTTTCTATTGTAAAAGAGTGTTTCCCCCTCAAAGTCGCTTAGCATTCATTCTTCTCTCTATATCAAGGCATGTAGTTAATTCTCCTTCTCTTCTTACATTATTTTGTTTGTTTGGTGCATAACATCCTCTTTTTCACACCATATTGGAGGAAGGAAAATATTTTAGTGAGGTTTCCATCTCATCTTATACATGAATTGATGTAATTTCTAGGGTAAGTTACCTATATAAGGAACCCAACCAAATTTTATATGTACTCATTCCTTTTGGACATTATATGTTCTACAAATACATTTTTTAGGATGGGGTGTAAATGAGATGCCAACTTTTTGTCTGTTCAAGTATCTTTTCCATATCTCTATTAACAAAAGGGCATGCTATATTATTCAAAAATATTTGATAATTTCTTTATTTCTTTGTATGAACTGATTTTCTTCAAACAATGTCCATTTTTTTCTAAAAAATCTCTTGATGTTTTGGAAAAAAACAAGATTAGTATTTGCATGAGGGTACTACATATATCAAGATATATAGAGAAACTAAAGATCCTTATATCCAGTGAAAATATGTGCCAAATCATTTGGTTATTAGATAAATATATTACTAACCTATCGTTAATGGTTTCAATGATTCATGATATGCTTAGCAAAATAAACTATGTCACTTGTAATCTATATATTGGATTCTATAGGATAACCAATTCTATATTCATGACAATGGAGATAGAAGATATGGAAAAATACAAATTTTAGGGGAGAGGGTCAAGAGGCATGATCCTAAGAAAGTGATGTCAAACCACTGAACTTATGTTTCCATTACCTAGTCATACTCTCAAGAAGATTATTCTAAGGAGGAAGTTAAGAGGAGAGAACTTTCATATGAAGAAATTATTTTTTTAGGTTTATTTTTCTCTACCATAATGAAATGTTTCCATTTAGAATATGTAAATATCATCTCATTTATTATTCACTCCATCGAGATGATGAATAGAAATGTTGGTTGTGTTTCCAAATTAAATGATTTATGTATATTTGTTGGTCAAAAGCATGTAGATCCTTTGTAGTTATACAAATCATTCATACTAGTTTGATCTTAATAACCAAAATGTCAAGATTTCTAGAAACTTTGATTGCATGAAATTGAGATCATGCTCATTGCTTTTATGTGTTAAAAAATCAAGAAGGTTGTAAACAAAATAAGTTAAAACATATAAGAATCTTTATGTGTGATTGTTTTCATGTTAAAAGAGTCCAAGATGATGTATTATTGGTGTGTTCAAAAGATATTTTTTTTTGTTTATAAATGATTCCTTGAAGTGAACAGAAAAGAAAAATTCAAATGAGGAAGACAAGTTGTGACTGGTGATGGTGAGAATCCATCTTGTTAAAATAAATCATTATTTTCCCATATTAATTGTTGGAAATGATGTTAAAGGTTTAAAATATTTTAATTGATAACAAAATTGAATATTATGAATGATTGGAAGGTTTGTGTCATGGGTGCATACTAAGTCCTCTTTAGATTAATTTTCTAAATCCTAAACAACATGAAAACATTATTGAGAGTTTGTACAAGGAAAGGTGGTGTAAATCTCTAGAAGTGAACATATTTAAACTATTTTCACATGAGTTATTGAAATTGTCAATGTCAAACGTTGGTTTGGAAGAATAAAATTGTCGTTGTCATGAAATGTATTTCGATCAACTATTGTCACAAATTTGAATTTTTTTTTTCCAAGAGTAATTCAAGATCAGACAAAAATCCTAAATAACTAAAGAAACAAGATGAAGGTGGATACCATAAAAAAATAATATAAAGATACAATATGATTTTTTTTACATAAGGTATTTCTCCTAATAATGATTGTTTTTATTCCTAATCAAAGGGATATTCTTATTAGTATTTGATTGAAATTTAGATACAATATGAGTATTTTTAACATAAAGTGTCTCTCATTAATAATGATGACTTTGTGTCATAACTACTAGTTCTCCATTATATCCACTAAACCTCGCATCTTAAAGCAACTTACATCATCACCCACTAAACTCTCCACTAAAGTAAACATGTCATCCATTTATTGTGACTTTGTCACTACATAACCTACATTCAAAATTTAACTATTATCTAAAGTCAAACTCAAAAATTTTGAATGAATTATTCCTAATTATGATAATTTTTATTCCTACTCATGGTCCTATGTTTTTTTATGTAAAATATGGACAAAATTATCGCCAATGAAATGTTTGTTTGAAATTTGAGTTAAATTTTTCTCCTAATAATGATTGTTTTTATTCCTAATCAAAGTGATATTCTTATTAGTATTTGATTGAAATTTCGATACAATACCAGTATTTTTAACATAAAGTGTTTCTCATTAATAATGATGTCTTTGTGTCATAACTACTAGTTGTCCATTATATCCACTAAACCTCACATCTTAAAGCAACTTACATCATCACCCACTAAAGTAAACATGTCATCCATTTTTGTGACTTTGTCAATACATAACCTACATTCAAAAGTCAACTATTATCTAATACCTATTGTTTTTATTCCTAATCAAAGTGATATTTTTATTAGTATTTGATTGAAATTTAGATACATTACAATTATTTTTAACACAAAGAGTTTCTCATTAATAATAATGAATCTATGTCATAACTACTAGTTCTCCATTATATCCACTAAACCTTACATCTTAAAGCAACTTACATCATCACTCACTAAACTCTCCACTAAAATAAACATGTCATCCATTTTTGTGATTGTCACTACTTAACCTACATTTATAAGTCAACTATTATCTAATAACTAATGGATAATGACTCAAAGTCAAAATTTTGAAAGGAATTATTCCTAATTATGATGGATTTATTCCCACTCATGATCCTAAGTTTTTTTTAATGAAAAATATGGACAAAATTATCACCAATGAAATGTTTCTTTGAAATTTGAGTCAAAAATAGTGTATAAAAAAAAATAGTGCATTAAAATGAATATGATTATATGACCTCATAAAGGTATATTTCATTCATTTTTCCATAAATTTTATCTAGGACCTAGTTGCACAAGTATAGATGTGTTGTTATGGAAAATTGCATACAATTTAATTATTATTTAATCACGGTTGATTTAAGTGACATTCATATTTTCATAAATTTTATCTCGGATCTAGTTGTACAAGTATAGATGTGTTGTTATGGAAAATTGTATATAATTTAATTATTATTTAATCACGGTTGATTCAAGTGAGAATCATTTAAATGGAATAAGGTTTGCAAGTATACTTCATTCATTTTTTTATAAATTTTATCTGGGACCTAGTTGTACAAGTATAGATGTGTTGTTATGGAAAATTGCATACAATTTATTTATTATTTAATCACGATTGATTTAAGTGACATTCATATTTTCATAAATTTTATTTGGAACGTGGTTGTACAAGTATAAATGTGTTGTTATGGGAAATTATATACAATTTAATTATTATTTAATCAGGATTGATTTAAGTGAGAATCATTTAAATATAATAAGGTTTGCAAAGTTAAAGATATGGAATTTACCACTTGTACTGATATGATAGTGGTAAGAATACTTATATTAAAGTTCCTTGATTGTTGAGGTGTATTAATCGCAATGCTTTAAATGAGCCAAGTTCATGACCAAAATATTCCACATCTATGAGAGTTACATGTATATGAAGGGATTTCCTATTATACCAGTGCTTAAAGTGGTTGTGAGATGCCCAAATGGACTGAAACTTTATTGAAGTAAATGAGATAAATAGTTGACTATAGAATAATGATGAAGATAAGGAATAATACATTAAAAAAGTAAAGGCCGTCTATTAACCAAGATAAGTTCTACATTAATGATGAGTGCTATAGTAATTACTATAAAATGTTGTGTTTAAGTGAATCTACACTAGATATGAAATGTTGTGTTTAAGTAAATCTACATTAGATAATAGATGTGTAGGCCATGTAGCGACAATGTGAAAAAGGTGAATTCCATTTCTACTTAAAGTGAAGAATTTAGTGAGGGATGATGTAAGCGAAAGGCCAACATAATGGTCTATGATCTATAATATAATGAATAGAAATGGTAATTATGAATATAAAATAATCATTATTGTCCATTAGAGCCATCTTATGTTATAAATATTCATCATATCATTTTAATTTTCCTTCTTGTGAAATTCTCTCCATATTGTTTTGTATCCTTTTGAATCGAATTCCTTGTAATATATAGATCTATATAAACTCCTCTTCTTTTCACTAAGTCCATTTGGTTAACATAGGATAAGTTGTCCTTTCTCACATGTAAATATTTCATTTAGTTTTTGATTTTCATGGTCTACTTTATAGTACATTTGGTTAGGATAGGATAATTTGTCCTTTTTCAATGTAAATATTTTATTTTATTTATGATTTTCATGGTCCATTTTTTTTTGAAGTGTATGTGGTTTAATTATGTGAAATTTAGATGACTAAAATGCTCATCGTATTTTTTGACATAATTAATTGTTCTCGTTTTTATATTGTATATTCATTTTTATATTGCATGCTCCTCAAGTGATATATTTAATGAAAATAACATTGTGTTTTATATTTGAAGATATTTCTAATGATATGTAAGGAAAGGTTTTAGTAGTAATGTAATTGATCCAATAAGAATAATAAAATTGTAAAGAAAAAAAAATTGAAGTATGTGAATAGTGCTTAAAATGGATATTGGGATTAATAAAATTATAAGAATATTAATTTTCTCCCTTTCCTTCAAAATAATAAGAGAACATATTTTTAAATATTATGAATTATGTTATGTGTTTTTATGATGATCATATAATTACTAATCATTTTGATTTGTGAACATTCTTGGATATTTACAATTACAACTACTATAGTTAGACTATATTTGAGTGTGCAACTATTATATTTGTACTTTTAAGTGATTTAACATAAAAAAATAAAAAAAACAGGCCAAACAAATTATTTAATTATTGTTTCATAAAATAAGAAATGCAATAGGAAAGGTTAACATTGGAATATGAGATTGACCCTCAAAAACATGATTTCTAAAAAACCAACAAAAAATGAGTGATTATGCCTTTCATCATTCATGGAATGGAGACTATAATATATAATTCAAAGTAATGTAGTATTGATGTGAATTATTAGACACTATATTCTACTATAGTCCTATTCAAATTTCGATGTGTGTGTGTATGTTTGTGTATCTCCTTCGTAGTTACAACTTGACACATTGAAACAATAATCCCATGCAAATCAAAGTAAAAAAAAAAAAAAATCAACAAAATCATTTCAATGCAAATATAAATCTGCATTGGCATCATCACCATCTATTACCCTTGACAAAAAAAATAAAACATCAATATACAAATAGATATTCAACATATAAATAAACTACACCTTTAAACTTTGTAAATACTTAGTATAAGTCATGTGGCTTGAAAAAATTGGATTTATTACATACATAGGGCCATTGACACACCTATTACCTATATATTACTCCTTTTCAATCTGATAGGTAGAGATATATATGAAGAAAACACTTGAAAACTAATGGAGCATGCATCCACCTTCTCATTATTAAATAGATGCTCTACAACAGAAATTTGACTAACAACCATAGAGGTTTGATATGGTCAAAAAATAACAACTAACTAACAAATTTCCATAAATAGAAAAATGAAAAATCAAATGATCAACCAACTGACTAATCTATTCCTTCTCGGTCAACCAAATTCCTCTAGAACTAGCAGGAGTAATTACCATATTCCAATGCTCCCACTTAATTACGACTACTAACAACATTAACCCTTACTTTTGACAATGTCTCTATAGGGTTACAACATCATGATTGCCTATTTTTCTAAGTCTCAACTAGGATTAGAACACTTAAAAACTTGTTTTACATTCTTTAAGTTTTCATGCTAGTGAAACTTTTTGTATTCTCTACAATTTTTTTCTTTATTTTGATCCAAACTTTATATTCTACATACCTTTTCTTCTTCTTCAACTTCTACTTTACTTCGATCTTCTTCCTTAACATTTCCTCATCTTTTTTATTCACTTCATTTGGTTCTTCTTCTGCATCTTCTTGTACTTTAGATATTGTTGAATAAACATCTTTGTTAACCTATGTAACAACATTTTAATTTCCTTCCATCTTCCCTTCCATTATTTTAAAAGATTCAACAACTCTGATGATTGCCTTTATTTATTTTTTCCTTATTCTACTGCATCTTTTCCATATCTAGTTTCGTTTTTATCATACTTAGTATTTCGATCCATTTCTAAAGAAGTGATAATTATGCCTCATAATCTATATCATTCCCCATCTTGACTGAGGTTCATTACTTTTGGAATACACATAAAAATAAAAATAAATCTTCTAATGATCCTATAGCTTACTAGCTACAAGAAAACACATTGATTTAACTATTTTTGATATCATTATTTCAATGCATCTACAACATGATAAACTAATATGAATGTAGCTAATAAATTCATCACAATAGCATATAATTCATTCTCAAACACATAGTAAATTGAAAAGTAGTTAAACTCATAAACTAACTTAGAAACATATAAAACACTTGTATTTTTAAAACAATTGTGAAATCGGCTGCTTGGGATGGATGTTCTAGACAACCATATATGTTTTGTTCCATATCTCAATAGAAAGTAACCCCCAATTTGAGGCTACGAATCCACAAAAGAGTGTGTCTCTCAATGTCTGCTCATGACTCAGATAATCCCACAACCCATTAGCATTCTCTTATAGCTATACTGAATTTCCTCTAGCTCTCTTCCTCTTGACCTACCAAACCCAACAAATGTACCCTCTTCATTTGTATAAGTCCATAAAGTTGTACCATTCATTTATCATGGTCTCTCTGGCATAGTTAACGAGGAATATGACCACTAGGAAATCAAGAGAACGTGTTTCTAGGAAAACTACAAGGAACCAAAACAACAGAAAGTTTGTTTCCCTCGTGCAACTCACACACAAGAGTTCACTCTTTAGGACTGACAACCTAATTCTTATGCAATACTAACAACTTTCTTCTCCAATATTAAACAACACCAAATATATGCTAACATGTCCACCATTGTTTCCTCCAAGTCCCAACACTATGTTTTCCCTTCCTATCCCAAAACGTTCCTGTAAAAGCTTACCTATTTTCCTACTTGAATCACCTTCTTCTCCCATGCTTTCTTCACTAACTATCTTCCCATGGATGATTGTACTCATCCCCATTCTCCCAATAACTATGGGATGTGACTTCTCACACCCACCCTCTTACACATATTCAATGATTGGCATTGGGAACACTCAATCAAAAATTAGAAGGTTCATACACCAACAATAATTTTAGGAAGTGGGTTTGAATTAATATACATGGGTAATTCCCCCTTTGGACCCCTCTCTTAGACATGATCTTAGACCCTCCCCTCTCTTCTGCATTACTCATCCCCAATATATGTCCATGTCCCCTAGCAGTTGGCATCACATTTTATTTATGAAATTTAGATATACAATTCGGATATTACATCGCTTGGCCATAGACACATATCATATCAACATTATGCATTAATTAAAACGGGGATTATAATATGGAATTTACATAATCAAACTCAATATTCATTGCAACTAAATTATCCTGACATTTTTCTACAATTGCAAACGCAATTTCATTTTCTTCTTAAACTTGAATTTCTTCACCATGTTATTTCTCTCCATCTTGTACAAAACCACCTTTTTCTTCTACAAATTATTTAACAAATTTCTCTGCAACACCTACAGTCTTAATGTCTATCTCTTACACAACTTCTTAAAAAACTTTTTTTGTTATGATAGCCACTTTATCAACAAGTATATCATTTTTTAACTCATATTTATGTTGATCAGTGTTGCTCCCCCATTGATTGTATGTCATCTTGATAATATCCCAAGCTTCTTTCGATCTAGTTGTTGCTGCAATTTTTGGAAGAGTGCTCACATACAACCCTTTTTTAATGAAATACAATGTTGTTGCATCATCCTTCTTGTTGAATATAAATTGATCCCATTGATCTTGTGTCATGGCCTTATAGGTTGTTTGATTTAGGGGTTCTTCAAACTCATTCAAAACAATGTCTCATAAATCATCTATATGTAGTCTAGTTCTCAACTGAATGGCCCAAAAATCATAATTTTTACCAATGAAAATAGGAAGCCTCAACCAATCCATATTCATAACTTCAAATAGTTTCTCTATCAACTATATTTTTCTAGTGAAATAATTACAAAAACATATTCACCCCTTTTTTTAAAAACAAACTTCCTTTTTCCTTTTTTTTAATCCGTTGTACTTTTATTTTTTCATTTACAAAATATTTTTACATTTACTAAATGAAACCAAGGAAATTATCACTTTGAAAAGTAAATTCAAATTCTCTAGAACCATTATTAATTTTACCATCACACAACTAGACCAATTCTTTAAATAATTCTTCAATCAATACTTTTAAATGAACCGTATGTCAAACCCTAACAATATTCATTTTCTGTAGCCCTACAAACAATTCATCAAAATTATAAATCACTTAGATTAAATAAGACTTATGACACAAATGACCCTCTTTAATCCAGCAGCTAGGGTTTGAGAAAATGGAAACTCTCCTCAACAAATAGAGAACAAAATCTCTCTTGTATTCTTCACTTGGGATATTTTCACCGAGTGATCAAATGAAGACTCTCCTTGAAACAACATACATCTTGGAACCCTCAATCTGTTATTTACTCGTGATCTAGTATGTATCCTTCTTCCATTTTATTTCCACTAAATGACAAAATCATGGGATTTGAAACCCTTGATCCACAATTCAATGGGATATCCTTTCAATCTACTGATTGTCTCATGAGTTCTCTAATATTGGTGCCTTCTCTAGACACAACTATGTCTTGACTCCACCAAATACTAGTCATGACAACTTCTTTTTAGTCAGTTTCTTCCAATACAAAACTTGTTTCTCTCTCACACTCAAATATTACACAATATCCAATCACTCACTGGCTCAACACTTGCATATCCTTCTCTATGGAATTGGAATAATCCCACTCTCCCATATTTCAAGAGACGTTGATAGGAAAATAAAAATATGAAGAAAAACACTAGAAAAATCATGGGGCATGTCTCACACTTCTCCTTATTAAATAGATTCTCTACAATAGAAAGTTGACGGACAACCCTATAGGTTTGATGTGGTAAAAAAATAAAAACTAACTAACAAATTTCCATAAATAGAAAAGGATAAAATCAACTAATCACCTAACTAACTAATCTATGCTTACTCAGTCAAACAAATTCTTCTAGAACTAGTGGGAGTAATTACCTAATTGTCATTCTTCCATTTATGCTTATTGATGAAAATCTCTTCCCATGAAGTGCCTTTCTTGGAACCACTCTCTCTCCACAATTCTCACTACCCTCCCCATCCTTTCACTCATGAAGAGTCATTGGTGTGTGTTGCATACCTCCTCCTTCTTTGATATTTTATAACTCCTACTTCATATATATCTATTTTAATGAATTTTCATATGCAACCATGTATTCTTCATTTGTATTCAAGTATTCTTTAATCATCATCTTGCTATCTCTAGAGAAATAATACCATCATCTGCATCATCTTCTACACAACTTATTTTACCTACAAACAAATCAATAACAACTACATAAACAAGATACTTCATGCATATCTTCTTCAAGGAATCTATTTCTACAACATGACATATTGACAATCTTTCTACATTCCACTCATCATCATCTTCCTTTGACATGATTCCAATTAGTTACTCCTCATCTACTCATCTAGTTATCCTTCAAAATATGAAGAATTATCTTCATCGCCTTCATATTGAGCATGATCCTTAATTTCACTTTCATAATTTTAATTATTATTTTCATATTCATGCACTATTGGTGCACTTTCTCTTCTCTAGGCCACTTCCATGGAATCTAATCTTACCATCATTTTTTTTTGTTATTTTTCTTGTTATTGTTGTAAGGTCCTTAGCATCAATTTTCTTAGGTCTTCTTATACCTATACCTCTCCACACCATTTCTTGAACTTCATCTTAACTTGGACCTAGTTCTACAACTTTTCCCTTATTACAGTCCTACTTAGGTTTGTAATGCCTTATCTTTCACTAGACTTATTATTACTTATTTTTTGGGTGTTCTAGATATATGGACAATCTAGCAATGTTAGATGTATGCACTTTTATGTGATTTTTCTATAAAATGCTTTTTGATGTGATATGATTATCTATTGTCATATGATGTGTTGATTATATATGGCTTATGAACACATTGAGATCCAATTGAATGTTATTGAATGATTTATGCTATAAAACGCTTTTTGATATGATATGATTTTCTATTTTCCTGTTATATGTTAATTATATATGACCTACGAATACATTGAGATCCAATTGAATGTTGTTAAAATTATGTGCATAGATTTATGATTTTGGTGTGATGATGGATAAATATGGAAACCCTGTGATGTATTTTGAATTAAGAAGTTGATATATATTTATATATAACATGTATAAATGCATTTTCATATATTGTGATGCTACTAATGATTTACTAAGTGTGGTAGCTAGGAACCATAGGAATGTGAACTTTGAGAGTAATTCAATATAACTAAACCCAAGTTCCCAAGTTGGGATCAAAAGATTGGATCTCTCAAATTAGATTTTATGATGCAAAATAATGATTATATGATTGATTCCACTTTTTGCATAGTGCTATGGACACCGATTATATGATTGATTCCACTTTTTGCATAGTGCTATGGACACCACTAAGCAATGTTCTATACATAGATGTGTACAGAGATAAGGTTATCCTTTTGATCTAATCTTACATATCAATCTGGATACCGAATGAAGTAGTTGTGAATTCATACCATAGGGAGAGGTGCGAGTTTTTCCTACCTTCTAGCAACTCTATTTATATAAATTTGGGTTGGGGTAGACATGTCCTTACCTCGGAGATTGCATGATTTCATGAGTTTGGGTTATGGAGGTTTTCTATGATTATTAATTGAGGGGTGTTTAATAAGGGAACAAACTCCTTATTCCTAGTAGACCATGAATCTCTCACGTATGGTAAAATAGGTTGAAGTGAAAATAACCTCACTCGTAATATATTTGTTCCACCTCCATATAAATATGTCTATGGAATCACTCTTGGTATTGGTTGAGAGACCCCATCCTTAAATAAGCATAAATCATGTACGTTCCATTTTGAAACATTATTTTCTTTGATAAAAGTGCATTCATTTACATGGAAGCGTTGATCACATATATGGAAGTGAATACATTTTAAAGTTGAGGGATATTTATGAGAAAACTATACTTACCTTTGATGTGAAAAAGTAGAAAGTGGAGAAAAGTGAAGTAGGTGTGCAATGAAAACATCTAAATTAAAAGAAATAGATATTTTTATTGAAATAATTTTTTAATATGTTATTATTGTTTTTTTTTAATAAACCAGGGAAACTATTTATTCAAAAAGCCAAGTCGAGGCTAGTAGTAAAGTACGAATTTCAAAAAAATCACCTCAATAGATATACTTTGAAAGAGGAGAACTAAAATTTCCAGGTTGTCTTTGATAAAGAAAGCCCTTGAGACTCTTGTTTATACACACTTACTACTTCCTGATTGCAAGAAAATATCCTTACAAATTGATTATAGAAGAAAATGTAGAAGCAAAACACAATTAACACATGTGCCAAGATATCTCATATCTGTATTCTAAATGACCCACAGTCCACTGTGAGCTCCTTGAGTTTCTTGATTCTTCTTCCTTCACTTTGCAATTTGTATTTATGCTTATTGTTAGAGGGGGGAAGGCCAAGGATTCCTCTTTAATATTTCTACTAAGGAGGGAGATTTAGGATCTTGTCCCTCCCTTGCATCTCCCATATTCTCACCCATAGAGAAATCTTGGGGAGAAACAAAATCCCCAATTAGAGGCCTATCCACAGGATCTAGAACTAGGTCCTTCCCATGCAAAGATGCATTTCCCCCAAGTAGGTTCTCATTTCTTTTTGTTGTGTTTTCAGGATTCTTTTTATTTTTTATTCATTGTTCATATTTTTTCTACAAGTTGTTATGTTGAGGATCTTCCTCCACAAAACCCTTTGATTCTTCATCTTGAGATTATAAAGCTTTAAATATATGAGAGAGCTTGATACCTGTGATCAGGATGAGCCCCACTTGGATACCTTTTTTTATTCTTTCTTGAAACTTGTTTGAATCCTTGATCCACATTATTCTGCAATGGTTGAGATTCTTTAGCTTTGGGGAAGCTTTTGGCGAAGTTCCCATATTCATGAGAATTGTTACATTTGAAAAGTACCTGCTCATAGTCAAGGGTCTGAACTGGACTCCAACCATCCACATTTCATCGAATCACCTATGGAAATCCCTTTGAAAATCCCATGTCCACACATATTCTAGCACATGTGTAGATATTTTCCTTTGGATCAAAATGGGTTAAAATTGACCTAGTTTATTTGCAGTGGCATTGAAGGTGATGTAACCCCACAAAATAAGGGGGAGACCTGGGAGACAAATCCATACAGAAGAAGAAGATATCTCCATATCATGGTTAAATTTGAGGGTCTAGTGGGAAAGAAACATTCCTCTCGAACCCAAGAAGTAAGGGCCATATATGAAGATATGGTCTCGATTTTCAATGATTTTAAAGATAAAATCATAAAATCCTTTCCCAAAATAAAAAGACAAGGGTTCTTGTTTAGGCCAATTCTTGGAAATCCTTTTTAGAACAACCCTAGGACTGTGCCAAAGGCCTAAAATCTTACCAATTAAACCATGCTATGTTAGGATGATAGAGTTCTAATGTGCCATAGAGTTCCCCAATAAACCTATATTGGGGATGCAATCAGCTCATTTGGCACACCTTCTTATGTAAAAAAAAAAAGGGTAATTCATATCCATGTTGCTTCAGACATCTTCCAAATCATAGGAAATGAAAATAATGATCACGATAATTAGATATTCTCTACCATCAAGCAAAGAAACTCTCAAAAGTGAGGACGATAAACAAACAAAATCTATGGAATCAGATCAATAAGCAAAGGTGAGGGTGATGAGCAGATAATGGTTGTGTTTTTCAGGATCACGGACGATGAACAAATAACCAAGGATGACCATTATGGATTCTATAAGAAAGATCATTGAACATAGAACCAGGCCATGTGGCTACGAAAAACCCTAGCCACAACGAAAGATTCATGCACTCTGACTGTTCATTCTCTTCCGAGAGGAAATGGATATTTAAAACTTACTAGCCATATAAGATAATTAGGAATGAAATTATTATGTGCACACACATGTGATTTTAAATCAAAAGGAAAGGAGGTAAAAGTAGTTGAGAGTTGGTTTGAAATGTTTATATTAAATAATTACAAATTGGAGAATTATACATGAGCAACATGTGGCACTATGCATGAGCATTATTAATTAAGGTAAAGCTTTACCATGAGAGGCACCCAATGTTTGGATGGATGAGATGTAGATGAATTTCCTTGAAGTGTTATTAAAGATAATTCTAGATTGTTTCATGCCTTAATTAAGAACATGTTCTTGTTTATGGTGAGGATCCATATTGGCTCTTTGATAGAAACAAATCTTCTAGTGAAGGAGGTATTCTTCCCTTGCATTTTCTATTGAATACACCCTTTCATTATAGCATATATGTCTTGGAGGTTGTAAGGTAATATTAGTACCTTTTTATACAATAGGTTGGAAATCATATAGGATCAACTTTATTGGCAATGAGGGAGCCTAAAGAAAAACTTTGTTACAAGGGAGCATTATTAATTAAGGTAAAGCTTTTCCATGAGAGGCACCCAATGTTTGGATGGATGAGATGTATATGAATTTCCTTGAAGAGTTAGTAAAGATAATTCTAGATTGTGTCATGCCTTAATTAAGAACATGTTCTTGTTTATGGTGAGGATCCATATTGGCTCTTTGATAGAAACAAATCTTCTAGTGAAGGAGGTATTCTTCCCTTGCATTTTCTATTGAATACACCCTTTCATTATAGCATATATGTCTTGGAGGTTGTAAGGTAATATTAGTACCTTTTATACAAAAGGTTGGAAATCATATAGGATCAACTTTGTTGGCAATGAGGGAGCCTAAAGAAAAACTTTGTTACTAGAGATTGTAGTAGGAGGAGATTCTTCACCTTTTAGATAAGAGGTATTTTATTTCATAACTAATGAAACTATTTATTAATGTACAATTATATATGAGAGGAGTATGTATTTTTGGAATCGAATATTTGAAACCCTTAATTAGAAGCATTATCTATTCCTAGATAGAGGTAGTTTTATTTGTAGTTTTATTTGTAGTAGGTAGTTGAAAGCCCTGGTAGATGCATGCATTATTTCATGTAAAATTTTCCATTTAAACTTTTATAGGTGTAGAGGTGATTGTGGCCTATAGTATTTGTAGGAACTATCACTTGTAGATTTCCTTAAGGAAAACCATGAGAAACCACTAGTAGTGATTGTTGATCTTTGGACAACATCGGGAAGACATTCTCTAAAGATAATAATTAATAATATAATTATTATTGAATATTAAATATAGTATATAATAAGTAAATGATAATAATAAATAGTTATTGATTATTCAAGGGATGCATCCTTTTACGGATGGTCACCTTATGTTCACTATATATGGAACACTCATTGTTGTAATAATACATCAAATATCTCTCATATCTGATATGAATAAAAACCAACATGGTATCAGAGCAGGATTGGGCTAACTCTCTCACGGGAGGGCCCAGGATCCTGAAACACAGTTGCTTCTTGTTCAACGGCCAGTTCACCAGATTCAATGGATTTAGACACTCTCTCCAGGAAAAGCCTTGGCTAGATCCAGGTCATTGCCGAACATGTAAAGAACCCATGATACTTATTTTCCAAATCACAGAAGCACGTCAGATTTGCAGTCCTTAACACACTGCAACTAGCTTGAACCGATTGAACAGGAGGTCGTACACTAAAGTGTATTATTGTGGGCATACATGGCATTAAATTATCCTTATTCACATTGCATATTATAATATAAGCCTGAGCCACAAAAATTCTGGCAAGCAAAGATAGCATAGTAGCTGCCATGGCAATTATCTTCATGGGCTTCATCCTTCTAATATTGCTTGCGCAGAGTAAACTAACTTGAGAATAAGTGTGAATATGCTCTTGCATTTCCATTCCCACCTATATAGTAGATTGTTTTCATAAAACAGGTCGTTTTATTTGGTCTGGTGGCTCCCATACCAAACTGGTTTTCATAAAACCTATACCAGAGTAGGAGAATATATAGTTGTTGTGAGGTGATTACCATGGTGTGTTTATAGCAGTGTGAGCCACGTCTTGTTCCGTAGTAATAAGTTGTTTGTACACTCCATGTAGTTGTTTGATGGGCACATTGGGCTTTGCATGTGCCAACGCTTGGTGCCATGGCCATAAATTTACTAAAATCAAAGCTCGTTGGTGACGCAGACAAGCTCATGCACTTAGATTGTATGGAATAATTCAATACAGCTTCATCAATGGTAGTGAAAGAACACTCAGAAGCTCATGAGACCATGAAGGAAGAGGGCCAAGGTTGGGGGTTTGACTGCAGACTATGCCACAACTAGCGAGCCTCATGTTGTTGCAAATCGCATGATGCATTTACAATGCAGATGGTATCTCACTTGGTTCTCTATTTCCATATTGCGAGAGAAATTAAAATTGTAAGAGCAATGCGGCTAAGATGTTGTCTGATTGAGAGATGATCGTGTCTATTCTGGCATGGGAAAATGGAGATTTCGGCACAACTAAGTTTGTGGCAAAGAACATACGACTCTGATATCAATTATGGGACTGTCGATTTGTTTTAGTCTTCACGACCTATTAATTGAGGCAAACTATAAGCACTCTAGCTCGACTAAGTCCCAGTTGTACCTCAACTACAACAAGAAGAGGATTTTGGTTGGTCTACTGTGAGAGGAAGCACATATTACACTCATGGAACTCATGAAATGGCACGCTAAGGACCTGGACCCTTTGTATGCTCAGGTAATTTAGGTAAAGCAATGCGACCTTGTAACAGGCAAGATGAAAATTGCCAATCCACAAAGTAGTAGGCTTGTGTGGGAGACATGATTGAGCAATTTTAAATCCCTTTGGAAAGATGTTGTTCATTTGAAGAAGCTAACTGAGGCAACTTCAGAGTCAAATTTGGTGGACCCTACGATATACATACAACCAATTGGATATAAACTCGGATACTTCTCAAGTGGAGAATTAATGCTACATGGTTATACAGAATCTGACTGGGAAGGGAGTACATTGATAGAAAAATCACTTCAGGTTGTTTCTTTAGCTTGGGTTTTGCTATGATTTCCTGGCTTAAAAGGAAGACGAATTTTGTACCACCTAGTACAATGGAGGCATAGTACATAGCAGCTAGTGTGGAAGTTCGCGAATCAATATGGCTTCAAAAGCTCCTTGCAGATTCATTTGGTCAGAGCATTGTGAAAACAATAAGAGGGAGCTAGTTGGCTCATGCAAAGAAGTGGACATGGCAGGAAAGACCTTCCAACATGATGTCAAGGAGAGACATTACCAAACATGATGCTCAAAGACAGAAAGTCTCTAGGAGCAGTATACCTCCAGGATGAAATCATACCAGATAGCAAAGATGGTTCCTTCTCCCCCTCACCCTCCAACAGTTCAGAGGGAGACAGTTGAGCCTATTGATCCCATTCATCCTGTACCTCTAGTTGATGTTCCCGGAGATATTGTAGTAGGTCTGAAGATACCTACATGGGCTCATCAGACTCTACAGGAGACAGAAGTACATGCAGCTCCTTGTGGTACCTTCCGAGAGAGAAAGAGACCTCAGAGATATTTTTGCTATACCGCATCTATGAGCCACATCATTGATTTTGAGCCTTCATGTTATGAGGAGGCATATAGTTAACCAGTATGGAGATATGCCATGATGGAGGAGTATCAATCCATCATGAAGAATGATGTGTGGGATATTGTTCCGAGACCTGAAAGGAAGTCTGTAGTGACTTCCAAATGGATCTCTAATATCAAACATATAGCTGACAAAAGCATCGAGAAGCACAAATCAAGATTTGTTGCTAGAGGATTCTCTCAGGTGGAGGGAATAGATTATGAGGAGACATTTTCTCCTGTTGCTTGATACACTTCTATCCAAATGATTATTTCCCCTGTAGAATCCATGGGTTGGAGAGCACATCAAATGGATGTAAAGACAACATTTCTCAATGGAGAGATTAAGGAAGAAGTATACATCGAGCATCCAAATGGTTTCATGATACATGAGAAGGTGTCTCATGTGTGTAGGTTGAAGAAGGCCCTATATGGACTCAAATAGCCACCTCGAACTTGGTATGTGAGGATTTATGGACACCTTATGAGTTTGGGCTTCAACAAAAGTGTTGTTGATCCCAACCTGTACTACAAGACTGTTAACGGTGAGGCCCTTATTCTGGTCCTCTACATTAATGATTTATTCCTCACCGATATAGAGAGCCTTATTATTGAATGCAAGTATGCGTTGGCCTCTGAGTTTGAGATGAAGGACCTTGGTATGATGCACTACTTCTTGGGAGTAGAGGTGTGGTAGAGAACTGATGAGATCTTCTCGAGTCAGGGGAAGTACACAATTGAGATATTCAAGAAGTTTGAGATACTGAACTTGAAGCCCGTGACTACACCAATGATGATGAATATGAAGAAACTAAGTGTATCTTATTCCGATTATAACGAAATTGTTCTGACTCTGTACAGACAGCTGGTTGGATAACTGATGTATCTAGTTAGCACCAAACCAAATAATTGCCATGTAGTGAGTGCACTTAGCTAGTTTATAAGCCAGCTGAGATAGACACACTAGATTGTTGTGAAGCATGTGTTGAGATACTTGCGAGGCACAGTTTGACATGGTCTAAGATATACTTCCAGTATTAATATGATATGGAAGGAATATATTGACTCTGATTGGGCAGGGAGCACAGTGGAAAGAAAGAGCACCTTCAGGTGTTGCTTCACTTTGGTATCTTCCATGGTTTCCTGGTTTAACAGGAAACAAACTTTTGTAGCTTTGAGCACAATAGAAGCAAAGTACATTGCATTAAGTATGACAGTCCATGAAGCAGTGTGGATTCATAAGCTTCGTGCAGATTTATTGGAACATGTGTTAGATTCCATCATTATTCATTATGGTAACCAAAGTTGTGTGAAGATCTCTGATAATCTAGTGTTTCATGACAAATGGAACCACATTGAGATCAAGTACCATTACATCTGAGACATGATGCAGAGGAAGGAAGTATTGGTGCAGTGCCTTCCTACAGATGAGCAGGTTGTTGATGTTCTTACCAAACCAAGACGAAGATCAAGTATTTCTATGATAGACTTGGCATGGTAGAGAATGCTTCCCTCGCTAAGAGGGAGTGTTGATGTTTGCAGCTTCCTGAGACATTCTACAAATCGTACTACTCTATGACTGAGTTGTGTTGATCTGTGATGATACTTATCCGAGAAGGGATAAGTGGGGCACTTATCCGAGAAGGGATAAGTGCAGTTGGGCTTATAACCCGACGTCCCATGTCGAGAGCACATGAGGACATGTCAATGGAGTTGACCCTTGACGTCATACACTATGGGAGTTTACCCTAGTGTTTCTAGAGGGTGTAGCCTCTAGAAGTCCACATGGAGTGCCATGTGTGACAAACTTTCTCCAGATCGTACTCCTCTATGAATTGAGTTGAGTTGATCTGTGAGGACACTTATTTGAGAAGGGATAACTGGGGCACTTATTCAAGAAGGGATAAGTGAAGTTGGTCTTATAACCCAACATCCCTTGTGGAGAGCACATGAGGACATGTCACATGAGGACCCTAGTGTTTCTAGAAGGTGTAGCCTCTAGAAGTCCACATGGAGTGTGTCATGTGTGAAAAACTTTCTCTAGATTGTACTCCTCTCTGAATTGAGTTGAGTTGATATGTGAGGATACTTATTCGAAAAGGAATAAGTAAATTTGGGACTATAGCCCACTGTCCCATGTACAGAGAACATGAGGACATCTCAAGAGAGTTGACCCTTGATGTCTCACACTATGGGGAGTTGACCCTAAATGTTCCTAGAGGGAGTAGCCTCGAGAAGTCCACATGGGAGTGCCATGTGTGACAACTATTTTACTACTATGGTGGTTTTGTACCACTGGCGGAGACTGCGTGTCTCTGGATAGTATTTGTGTACTACTGTGGAAAGATACCTTCCTATCTAACAGGGAGTGTTGATGTTTCAACATCGGGAATAACTTCTCATACATTGGGTTGCAGACCAAGGGAGATAGGATACATTTATCACAAAGGTGCACTTGTGATAAATGGGCCCAGACGTAGTCCTTCCTTGATCATGACAAGGAATAATATGGATTCGAGGTGCTTGAAGTGCTTTCCACGTGTCAGTTAGCATCAAGATGACATTCACTCATAGGTGTGTACCTGTAGTGAAAGATCATGGTGTAGTCTTTGTCCTAGTCATAGTGATTTGACAAGGAATGATAAAGACTCAAGATGCTATATGATATTACATGCGAACCCAAAGTGAACCTAATCTTACAGAGAGTTAATTGGTTCAGTTGGGAGAGAGATGTCTCCCAAGACTAACAGACAAGTGTCATGAGTCTAAGGTGAAGTTTGTATACTTCAAAGACAATAGTGGCATGTTGCAGAATGTATCCCTCATTGAGAGGGAGTGTTGATGTTTGGAAAACATCGGGAAGACATTCTCTAAAGATAATAATTAATAATATAATTATTATTGAATATTAAATATAGTATATAATAAGTAAATGATAATAATAAATAGTTATTGATTATTCAAGGGATGCATCCTTTCATGGATGGTCACCTTATGTTCCCTATATATGGAACACTCATTGTTGTAATAATATATTGAATATCTCTCATATCTCATATGAATAAAAACCAACAGTGATTTTGATACTTATGAGTAACACTTGTAGCAACATGTCTTTAGTATTTTTTTGGTAATTTTTCGATGAAATATTTTGTTTCTCCTTTTCAATTTGTAATTATATTGGAAATTTGTAAGAACATTTTTTATAAGTTTTATATCATAAACTATAACCTATTTTCGATATCATATCATAATCAAATTCTTTTATTCTTGTGATTTTGGATAAGAACTCCCTTAAATTGTAAATTATGGAGATGAGATTAATATTGCAATTTTATATTATTGTAGATGATAGATATATATTAGAGTATGATTGTATTCTTAATGTAATTGAGATGTATCCCTAGTAAAAGTGAGTGAGAGAATTTCTTTAGCTACAACTCTTTTGTTAGTGTGCATGCCAAATGTTTGAGAAATGCGTGAACTAGGACATAGTGAACATAGGGAATGAATATCATTAACAATAGCCCTAGAAGGTCTTGGATATGTGATAGAATCATTGTTAATAAATTTGGATAATGTTTTGTTGACAAAGGCATATTTTTCTTCAACAATCAAGGGTACTCCCTGGTATAAAATCCCAACTAGATGTTACACCATTTCGGATATGACACATATCTGGATTATATCCTAGAAACAATTACTAATACAAGTGGGGTTGGTGATGTAGATGTAGAGTGAAATGTGAAATGTGAGATTAATATAAATGCATAAAGTAAAATATTATAATCTTATTCTAGTAAGGAGAAAAACTAATAAAGAATATATAAAGTTAATTACAGATTTTTGGTTGCACTTCCAAAATTGATAGTTTTTAGAGAATAGAATAAATGCATAAATATAAATGATAAATGTGAAAAAAATAGTCTAAAAAAACCAGTCATTCAAAACCATCTATTACCTTCTCGGAACAATAACTATCAAAAAATTATATTAAATGCAAAGCCATAAAATTTATAGAAGAATAGTCAACACGTGAACAATATAACCTTACAACATTGAAAATGAAAATACTAACACTAGAAGTAGTTCACATTTAATACATTACACAACACCATTTACTCCTCTTGACAAATGGCATTGATGGCTTCTTCTCATTAAAATTCCTTGAAATATTTCTCAAAATTACAAAAAGAAACATCCCTTTATACAAGGTCCTCTTGGACATATATATCCTACAAACTAAAATTGTTTCTTGGGATTTCTTACAGTCCCTTTGATGGTTACAACATTTGGAGTTATTTCATTTTTTCCTCTTCCTAAAACCCTATACAATTATACGTTTGTTTCAAAAATATTACAACCAACCTTCAGATTTGTATTAAATATAAGTTGTCCAGACCTCATGTTGGGATGAGATTCCTAACACTCTCTTGAAGATAATTTGTTCTATGTAGACTTCATAAATATTTTCATCTCGATTCATGGGACCCATCTCCCTTTTAAGTATATTCAAAAGTGAATTGATGAAATTTATATCTCTTGATGTCCCAACTATGTTCTCTTTTAATGCATCTTTAATAAGTCGAGTGACCATCCTGATTAGGATCCCTCTCGAGTGGATATAGTCCTTTAAATCCTTAAAAAAACAATATTTAGGTCTTGGTGCACCCATATCTCCAAGCTTGGGTAAGCAAAATTGTTCAATCAATTTTTTGGCGATTGTGCGTAGGCATGTACAATTGTTGATTGATGTGGAGATATCATTTTACAGCATTGTGCCTATTCTCTAGAAGTTGGATAGTGCTACATAATTAAGATGTGTTTCCTTTTCCATGATTTTACATATTTCTAGAGGCATGTTTTGATCTTCCTCTTCTCATTTCTTCAATTCATCAATAGCCAAATGGAATCCATGTAAATCTACTCTTTTGGTCTTGATTATTTCTAGTAATGCTAGTAGTTGCATAAACAAGCCTTGGAACTCCTTTAGGATAGTGTACAATTTCTTCATTTTCTTCCCCATATATAACTACAACTCAAAGGAATAGGCTCTAAAATGAGTGATTCTAGTCTTAGTTTGAATTCATTTTCAAGATCTCATATTGTTTCCATTTGTTCTTCAATTTCTCGATCCATGCTTTTTATTTTATGCTTTTCAAATTGAAATAATTCCACTCTAGCTAATGCCAAGGCTATAGGATCCCTTATAAAGCCAATGACAATTTGGGTCTTGACAATTACGAATAGTGTTATACTCCTGGTATCGTAATATTCTCATGGGATTTCCTTACAATCCTCCCCTTTTATTTGTCAAAAATGAAAGAATCAAGGCATTCAAATATATTAGATTTGTATGGGGTGAAATCACCCAAACTAATATCGACAAGAGGGAAATTGACCCCTATTAGAGAATTTCCTTAAGTGTCAATGGAAGTTTCCAATGCACCAATGTCTATTAGTTCTATGACTTGTGCCTCCTCTTGTTGCCTCTTTCCTTCTTCCTTTTTCTAAAGCCTCTCTTATTATTCTCATTTCACCTTTTCATCTTCCTATTTTATTATTTTTTCTTGTTATTCCTGCCTATTATTCATTTCATCTTCATCTTTCTTCTTCTTTTCTCCTTCTTCCTACTAAATCCTTAGTGCTTTGGCCTCTTATCTTATCTTCTCCTCTTATTGTGCCTATTGAAGCCTTAGTTTTTCAACCCTTTTTTCTATCGTCACCTTGGACACAACCTTACTCTTATCCCTTTCTCTTTCTAGGAACTATTCTAGTAACTTGTCTTTTTAATGCCTGGAGCTGCCTCCTATTCTAAACATAACTTTGTGATAATTAATTTTTCTTCTATATAGTTCTTCATCCTACCATACCTTGGTATGGTATGGCCACCTATATTTTCATACTTTGCAATGTTGACCGATGATGTCCAGTGGGTCATGCCTATTGCATATGTCATCCCGAAAATGCAATTATACCAACTTATCTATTTCTAATTTCTCCCTGTTATCATCCTTAAAAATGTATAATCCCACATAGAAGGGAATTAGGGGCCAAGGTATCTTCTTGTCTCAAGCTAATGGTGCTACAAATCCATAAACTAGTGTGTCATATGCAACCTCTTGGAGAAATAAATTATCTGGAATGAATATAGGGAGTAAACAAAGATCTTTTGTGGCTCCATAGACTCTAACTATATCATAGAGAGAGGGGGGAAGAGAAAGAGAGGTAGTAGAGGGCCTGGAGGGACCATAATGATAAAGTGGAGGTCCTTGAATGTAAGGTGGACTAGTTTGACTATATTATTAAAAAGGAAAACTATGGTAGTTAGATATATTAGTATAAACATAATAAATGCAAGAGGACTTATTAGAAGGTTCTACTTCTAGAAGGTTCCTCCTATAAAATGTTCTTAGTGGCTGGTAGCACTATATAAAGGGCTTCAAGAAATGTAATGAGACAATTTGAGAAGTATTTTATTTGGAGCGTGTATCTCATTAGGAGGTTTCTCCCTCAAAGAGGCAAGTGAAAAGGAGAGGATCCCTTCCATAATAGGATCCATTATATGGTGTTTCCCTACCTCAAGGCTCTCTATAATAATAAAAGAGGTTTCTTCTACCTTTTTATTGGATCTGTTGTGGTGTTTTTGTATTTATATCATTGGACCTTAACAAGTTGTATCAGAGGACTTTCCTTGGCAGGAATTGTGGGAGTTCTTTTTTTTGGCATATTTTTCGAAGAAGAAAAAGAGGGTCATTACACTTTGGAGAAATCCAGTAATTTTTTGTTTGCAATTTGTAAAAATAGGTTGTATATTTGAGGTCCTCTCAGATAAAAAAAAAACAATTAAAAAAAAAATCCGTTCGAATCGAAGTCTAGGAAGTGAAGATATCATCATTTTAAAATGTGTTATTTTTTAGCATTATTCTACGGACGACCACACAATTGTTCTGATTTGTGTAGCAGTTGGGGCCAAATTTTCCCAAAAACATTACAGATTTTAGTCTCTCTCATAATTTCAAGCAATTTCAAAAAACAAAATCGTCTAAATCAGAGCTCTAGAAGTGAAGATATTGTTGATTTAAAATCAACCATTTTTAAAGTTTTTTCGTGATGGTGGCGGGACTGCAAAGATCATAGATTTTTAATGGGTTCTCAAGTTGCTACTAGTTCAGTGCCATTGGATAGATAGTTTTAATATATTTTATTTTGTATCTTATATGTGGTATTTCCAATGGATATTCTCTTTCGAATCATGGAATCCATCAAGACAACAATTAAAAAGTTCAAATTTGAAAGGAAAAATATTAAGGAGAAATATACTCAAGAGTTCAAACTTGCAAGGAAAGAAAGGTATATTATGCAGGACATCAAGGATGAATACAATCAATAATCCTATGCTTGGTCTGATTTTGAGGTTGATTGTGATGATTGGTATAGGTACCATTGTCATTTTTGGGATGATAACTATTTATTTGATGATTCTACTCCACCTTATGTAGAGAAAATCAATGTGACAAATTTGGATCCAATTATGACTACCAATGTCCAGTTTTCATATTCTCCAATGGTATTGTTCCTTCAAGATTCAGCTTCAACCCTATCCAACTATGTGGATGGATCTACATATTATGATCCATATGATTAGTGTAGACCTTTGTACCAGTTTCCTATTGAGTTCCAATATCTTTAGCATGGAGTTCACATGATCACTTGGACATGGTACCTTGGTTTACAGTGGCGGTTGGACTACTTCAACATGATGGCACACATTCCCACATGGGACCCTTTTTCGCCTTCCTACTTCAACATTATGGTCCAAACTTATCCATGGGATCCTGGTATATGGTTGTACACCCTCATAACAAGCATTTAGGACAACACTTTCATAAGGGGTATGAAATGTAGTGTGGCTACAGAGGTACTAGGGGGGGCAGAGGGCCCATAATGATAATAATGGAGTCCATTCAATATAAGGTGTAATATGTCTACTATATTATAAAATAAGGCCCACTTTGGTAGTTAGATATATTACTATAAACATTATAAATGTAAGATGACTTATTAGAAGGTTCTACTTCTAGAAGATCCCTCCTCTAGAATGTTCTTATTGGTTGGTAGTACTATATAAAGAGATTCAAGCAATGTAATGAGACAAGTTGAGAAGCATTTTATTTGGAGCATGTATCTCATTAGGAGGTTTCCCCCTCAAAGAGACAAGTGAATAGGAGAGGATCCCTTCCATAATAGGATCCACTGTATGGTGTTTCCCTACCTTAAGGGTCTTTATAATAATAAAATAGGTTTCTTCTACATTTTTATTGGATCTACTGTGGTGTTTGTGTATTCACATCTTTGGTAATTAACATTGGGGGCTAAGGCATCTTCTTTTCTCGAGCTAAGGGTGCTCCAAATCCATGAACTAATGTGTGATATGCAACCTGTTGGAGAAATAACTTATTTGGCATGAATATAGGGAATAAGTTAGGATCTTTTGTGTCTTCATATACTCTAAATATATCATAGAGAGAGGGGGGGAAGAGAGACAAATATAGGGTCACTGAATTTCCACTTCTATCCCATACTCGAGAAGGCATGAATCATGCCTACAATATCCAGTAGGTAAGAGGCCATGTGAGATGCAAGGTGTGTCCCAAGGATTGTGTTCTTGGCCATTGACATGGCTTGTTCTGATCCAATGAAGAGAATGTCTACCCAATTGAACATTGTCAATTTAATATCTATGTATATTAGTGGCACCCATGATTATTTGAAATTTATGGCATCTTCTTCCCCATATAGTCTACTCGGAAGGGATATAGAAATATTGTATGAATTCCTCAACATAATTTCTAGATAATTGGTTGTTCTCCTTTCCCTAAATAGTTTTTTGAGTACCCACAATATATTCATCACTTTTCTGCAGTCCAATGAGATTTGCAACATCCTCTCCTTAGTGAGATCGACCTCTACTACAGGAATTTTGTAATATATGTGTAGGACAATGTTTTGAAATGACATGATAGATTTCCCATGTGTATCTTTGATCAACATATTATCCACGTTACTTCGACTAAAAACCCAAGAGATGGACTCTTCATAGGGAAGTATGGTAGGGAACATGACCACTTTGTGTAACTTAGAGTGTTTGACTGATTGGTAGACTCCCTCATCTAGGTTGGTTTCCCTAGTGAGAAGAGGCATCTCTACATATGTATCCTCCTAGAACATTTAGTAATAATTACCAAATTTGTAGACTATACTAATATCCATGCAACATCTTGTGTCATCATATGTTGGTCCAAGGGCACAAACATCCACTTATGGGTCCTCCTAATTGATCTATTAACAATTCAATCATGGGGTTATTTTCTTTCTGGCCTTCTTGAAAGCCATATTAGGATGCTAAAACTCATCCATGTTGACAATATCACACATTAGCATTGTTATTTTCAAAACAATATATATTCCTATGTGTAGATAACTAATAGATGGTTCAAAACAATTATATGTTAATGGTAGCCATCTTCATGAAACAATATTCCTACACTTGAGGATGTTACCTCAAAGGTTCACCGTAAAACTCATTTTTTTAACAGTTTATTCAATGGGGTAATCCATTTAATTATGGCCCTCCATGTGTTCACTTATATGAGTGGTGGCCAAAGTTGCAAATATTTTGGGAAAAAAATTGGCAAATGCAATACATGGCACCCAAAGTAATCTTTTGTGTGACACATGATGTGCTTGGAATTTTTTTGATGATGTGATATGCCACATGAGGAAAAAAATTCCATAGAACACATCACAACAAAGGAAAAATCGAAGGGGACAAATACGACAAAATTTCCCAAAAAAAATGAAGTTTTCCTTGGTCATGATGAAGCTAAATTTGATGTGATGATGTGTACCATGCCCCAAAAAAAAATTTGTGTGATACATCATGATAGAAGGAAGTTTGGGGATGATTTGGTATAGGAATTTTTCACAAGTTTTGAAGGTTGCATAAAGATGAAAAATGGCTCAAAAGGATAAGGGAAAGGATCAAGGTAATATTTAGATCCTAGTGAGTTATGAGAAGAATGAATTAGGATAAATTTCATGGAAATTTTCTAAGTTCAATGATCACTTCAAAGAAAAGTCCATGAAGGCTCAAAAATTCAAAAAATAAAGGACATGACCTACTCCATTTTTTCTCTCATCAGATGATGAGAACAAAAACAATATTGGCACGTTGTTGCTAGATCAACAATTGGTGAGCATTGAGTGAATCCATGAATGTTCACAAGAAATATTTAAGAAAATTACTAGTTATATTAAGGAAAATGTTTACCTTTAATAAAGCATCCAAGTTTCTTCTCAATGATTTCCATTGTACCTTTTCCTTTAGATAATATGGATGAGCATTCATTTCTAGTTTGAGAAGATTAGTAGTCATATCTATGAGGTACAAGTATGAAGTTAATTATATGACTTAGTTCTTCTTTAGAACCAGTGGAGTGTCACAAATTTTTTTCCTACAAGAAATCATAAAGATTCAAGATAATTATTCACATTCTCTTGATGTTTCTCCACTACTAGTGAGCGTCCATAGCTCCAAAAAAGTCACCTATGTATCACAACCCTTTCTTTCCTACCAATGAGCATTCATAACCTTGAAGGAGATACCTGCATGTCCCACATGACCTAAAATTCCTTTCCAAAGCCTTTACCATTGGTTTATTCTTTTAAGAAAGAAGTGAATGAGGGGTTTCAATTGTCCTTTAAAGGCATGTGGAATGATACCTAATAGAAAGAACTATTTTAGATATTCCTATTTTATGATAATCATCTTCCTTACATGGAACACCTTCGGAACTCCATTACCTTCTGGGTAAATCATCCTTCATTATTAGATGTATGATTGAATCCTTTAAGGTAGCTATAAATTTGTCCAAAATTGGTCCTGGTTTTCTCATATCCATCTATTGTTCATGAAATGTTCCACCAATGAGTTTGAGTTTTAGGTACTAAACTGAGGTAACAAATATAGAATAAGAACTCATTCTTTTTCCATTGGGCTTAGAGCGTATTTCCATGATTTTGAATAGTTGCAATCAAGGAACTAGATAAGAATGCTCTTTGATAAGGAAGTAGCTAATAAAAGAAAAGGACTAAAAGGAAAGAAAACAAAAGCAAGATTAAAATCAAACAAAAAAATATGCAGAATTCAAATGAAAAACATAAAGACCAATCAAAGGAAAAATACTTATGTACAAGTCAATTGTCTAGAATATAGTTAATCAAATCATATCTTTAAGAGTTGGCCATTGTAAGGAAGGAGTTCTAATTATCCTTTAATATTTTATAGTTTGTACATGCCAAGGCCAAGTTTCTCCACTACCAATTAAGGACCAAGTAATAAGTGTTGTATTTTAGAATGCATACCCTTTTCTTGATGTGGCTTGTCCCATTTTAACATAAGGTCTACCACCTAGAAATCATTTTATCTTGTACACTTCTTGACAAACCATGTCTTAATTGTATGTTGGTGAACAACAAAATTATTCTTTTCCTTCTCTATTTATTCTTCAAGTTCAAGAACTATGTCACCTTCCTTGTATGACTGGGAAATTCTACCCACGTGAGGTATGAGACAACTAGAGAGATGGAAAGAAAACATAATGGGGAACGATGGCTTCTTTCCTATAGACTAAGAAGTAGGGAGATTTTCCCAGAGAGGATTTTGGGGTTAGTCTGTAGGCCCAAAAAACATTTGGTAAGGTGTTATGGAAATTCCTCTCATGGTAGAATATGGCCTTTTTTAGGATATGGATAATGTTTTTATTATTGTATTTATCTACACCATGTCCATTGGGGTAGTAGATAGATGAATATCCTAATATTATCCCTCTATCTAAAGAAAAATCAGTGAACTTCAAAGAAGAAAAATATATGGAATTATAAAGAACAGGTCATTGGCATGCCAAACCTGATGATCAAATGATGCTCTATAAAATAAATCACATTCTCCTTGTTTTCATTCTTTAGATGTATATCCTTAGTCCACCATGTGAAGTAGTATTTTGTAGTGAGATAGTTTTAGTATTGTTTGGAAGAGTGTGGGTTATTTTCACCAATAACATCCAATCCCCATTGATCAAAAGGTTCTTCAATAGCCATCGGTGATAAATAGAGTGTTGGCTTCCTCTCCCAGTCAACATACTTCTAACATGTCTCACATTTTTTAGCATAAACATGGGCATCTTTGAAAACTTTTGGCCAATAATAAATTACCCTTAGGATCTTGTGGGGTTGTAGTTTCACCAGCAAAGTGTCCTCTACTGATTTTTTCTTGTAATCCTGTGACAAATTTATTTGTGTCCTTCTTCTCAAAGAACCTAAGAATTACACTTTCATAGATATTCCATAATAGGATTCCATTAATGATATGGTACTAAGAATATCTAAGTATCGAGCTACTCTTATACCTGGATTTTAGGGGACTAGGGGGAGTCCCATGTTGCAGATACTACTTGAGATCGTATTGCCATGAGTTAGTCTAGGATGGTACATAGAAAAATTCTTTCATGTAGAGTGATAACTCAGTTTCCCATATTTCCTCTAATGATTCAAATGGTTCCAAAGCTTTAGCTGCAAACTTGCATAGGCCTAGACCTTTGACTATGATGGCAAGTTTGAAATCTAGGTGATATTCTTGAATGGAGGTCATATAATTTCCTCTTAACTCACCAAGTTATTTCTATATAAACAATGACCTCACTAATAGGTGGGGCACTATTAACTTGGTGTGGTTTTTCGAGTATAGGTTTTGAATTGTTTGGCTACTTTATAAACAAAAAAATCATATTTATCAATCACTAGATAATTCTAATCATCCCCTTGTATACCAATGCTCATGAATGAAATCAGGCATTCATTCCCTCTTTCATATTTCTAGGTGAGCAGTATTGGAAGGGAATGATCTAAAGAAAAGTGTACAATGATAAGTCCTTACCTAAGTTTGGGTTTTGTAATTCTAGAGTTGTGGCTATGGCAGCCTTAACTCTGTCAAAATATTCGTTCTCAATAGAGGATCATTTAAACTAAACATAATTCTTGATCATATGTTGAAGGGGATTCGCTATTTCGACAAAGAAAACCAAAAATATTTGTACAAAAATTATATTTCCAAAGAAATGTTGCATGGAATTCTTATTGTTGGGAATGGGAATTTTCATGAAAGATTTTGTTCTTTCTAGATATACATAAATCTGATATTTGTTTCATATGGTGTGGTTCATATGAATTCCTCTTGGAATAAATCGTGACATAATGTTGGTATACCATGATTCTCTAACTGATCAATCCTATAATGTTATGTCCATAGCATGTTCAAACATCGCACCCACATTTATTAGTTTGAATGGAATTCCATAGTGGGATAATTTCGCCCACTTCGTCTGTAAGGAAGTATTTGGTTGGTCAAATTTGTCTACCAATACCTAATTGTATCTAGAGAACACATCTATTAATGAGAACATTTTAGAACTAGAGATGAGTTGGAGGATCTCTTCCAATGGAAGAATAGGGTATTTTTCTTTGTAAAATACCAAGTTTAGATTATGAAAATATACAAAAAGTATATTTTCCCCTTACTTCTTTATAACAATCACCAAATTTTCTACCCATGTTGAATGGAAAACTTTGAATGTGAGCTTGGCATCTAGAAGATTCTTAAGTTCCTTTTGTATTAATGGTTCAAACGTTGGATGAATCTTATGCAGATTCTATTAAAAAGGATTTGTTCCTTCCTTGAGGGGTATGATGTGTTGTATAATACTATTGTCACATGTTTTGAGATACTCATAATTTCAAGCAAATGTATCTATGTACTTTGTGAACAGTTGGATAAAGGTCTACTTTTCATCTTTGGTGCAACATGTTCCTAGATGGATGAATTTGTGATTCTCTTGGGTACCTAGGTTTACTAATTTATGAGCCATTGAAGAAATATTTGTCTTCATGTTGGTAGCTAATTAAAAATTTAATTCTGTATCAAATATATTTTCTAGATCTAACACTCATATTCGTACTAGGTTACCTTTGAAGTTATTTGAGTCACTTTTCAACTTTTGTACATCATTTTCATGTTCCTCGTCATTGATAAAAACACCCTTGAAGGTTCTATCACTAGTCAAGAACTTTTTGATCTTCTCATCATCATTTAATTCCCTCCATTTCATGATGTTATCTAATGCTAAAGGCCTAAAAAGAAATTCAACAGAAAAAACATTAGTTAATGGGGAAAATCTTGAAGTTGCATTATCCAAAGTGTTTGTGGAAGTATTTTGTGAGAAAGGAATAGAAGTAATACCAAATGCTTCAAAATTATTAGTTGACATCCATACCTCTTGTTGGCAACCTTTTAAATGTAGGGCTAGATAGTGTATATATTTCTTTACCTATCTTAAAATGAGCTCAATATCACCAAAATCCTAAAAACAATTTACCCTAATCTTAATATCTTTCTTCAAACCCTAAACCAAGGCCTCGTATTCTGTGGTTTTGTTAGTGAATTCAAACTCTAATTGGAAAGAAATTAGAGTTTTCCTGTTATGCGGGTCTATTAAAATACAATCTTCCTCGACTCCCTATTGTGACCTGGAGCCATAAAAACATAAATCCCAAATGTTAGTGTCTAAATCTATGTTTTCTAAACTAATTATAGCTACTTCTTGAAGCAGGAGCATCGATCCACCTCAGCAAATGCATCATCACGCCAATATGAAGATGCACAATGGAGAAAGGGAGAGGCACTGACCCTCTCATTTTTTTTTTAATTTTGAATATAATCCTATACGGATTAACATGTTGTAAGGATGATAAATTTCAGGCCATGCCTTTATATAGGTAGTGGTTAGGGTTACCTTAAATGGTCACCTGTAGCAGGTCTAGATCATAGTCAGGTCTGGACATTCATTTATGAAATGTAGTCATAGAAGTATGGTGTCGTAACTGAGATAGTGATAGCACCAAGGCAATGATGAGGATAAGCTCGTAGAGCCCTCGCTTTGTAATTATGAGACTTGAAAAAGAGATCTCAAGGAGAGAGAGTCTTAGGAGACTTAGGAGGTAGAATAATTATGAGAGAGAGATTGAGAGAACTGGGACTTTGTTTGCAGTCCAGATTTTGTAAACATCTATATAGACACACAGAGATAATAGAAAAGAAGTTTTTCCTGCATATGGTGTGTTTATGTAATTGTATTCATTGTTATGCCTTTATATGTCATTCATGTTTGAATGTATGAACTGGTGAAGTATTGTATGAGTTTCAATTGTTTCTTATCTTAGATTTTCCAAGTGCAAGGAGTGCAAACGGTACGCAAGGAGTGCGTTGACAGAGGTAAGTTAACCTCAAGGAAATCTCAAGAGGGATATCGTTGAACCTTCATCATCAGAAGTGAAAGGAGTGCACAAGAAGAACTCTTTGTTGAGTTCAGAGAGAAGTAGAGTTATTGAGAACGTTGTAGAGCTCTGCCAAGCAGGCATCGAGTGAAGTGCAAGTGTGCACAGGAAGAACTCTATGTTGAGTTCGGGAAGAACAGATTTACTAAATAATATGTGAAAGAAAATCTGCAAAGTGTGTATCGAGCAAGGGGAATGCCAGGAGGGTGAGAATTATTTCTTTTCAAGAAATCCTTCGGATCTGAGTTTGACTAAATCCTAGAAACGCAAGGAGTGCATGGGAGATCGAAATCTTCGAGGAGATCAATCTTAGAAAGAATAATGCAAGGAGATTGAATTATTCTAATTCCTAAAGCTTAGAAGAGATAACGCTCTCAGAAGCGTAAGAGAGACCCAATATAGTTGGGTTCGCGACCGAAAGTTCAAATACCAAAAACCTTTGAAGACTGACGAAATCTTCCAAGTCAGAAGAAATCAAAAGATCGGGAGGACGAGCGACAAAAATCATCATATTGGGTGTATGGAGGGACTTGGACTGTTAGATCAATGTCTAGTGACAGGAGGAACGCGCACAAGGGGAGAACAAATCTCGTTCGTTGGATCTATATGCGAAGGGCCAATGACCATTGGATCCAGGTAAGGTGCACGCACCTTGACCCTTTGAAAGTGCACAGGAGAGTGGGCTTTGCAAAGTCGCAAAACTCCCAAATCATCAGAACTTTCCATCATCAGGCGGATAGGTGGCAGCAGATCCGAGAGTTCAAGGACTCAAAAGATTTGCAAGGAGGACAGGCAAGAACCTTCGAGTTCCAAAATCATGAAGTGTGAACTCGTTATTTGATCCTAGACGTCCATCAGGAAAGGACACGTGGCAGGAGGTCAGCATTTCATTGACTCGCATAGTGGAAATGCCAAAGGGTAGAGTCGTGAGGATTCACAAAATCCGAATTCATGACTTGATCGTAGTCGTTGATCGAAGGAAGATCACAGACCATATATCTAGTCTTGTCGGGAGTTCTCAACTCGAGAAATTGGAAGTAAGAGTTCTAGGAACTCGCAAAATCTGAGTTTGCGATTTTATCTGAGTTTTTGGATCGAGTAGAGATCTTGGTCGTTGGTTTCCCAAGGAGATATCGGGAGTTCAGATATCGAAAGAAGGGAGGTGATTGGTCCTCCAACTTTGTGAAATGAAAAGTTCTGATATGTGAAAAGGAAATCAGGACCGTTGGATCACGAGGATTGTGGTCATCAATTTGGCGCTCTGAAATATCAACATTTTGGGAATCGGAAGTGAGCACAATTTGATCTAAGCTGTCGGATCGAGGGATGATATGGGTCGTCAGATTTGAAGCATCGGGAGTTCAGACCTCGGGAGAACGGAGTTGAATCACATTGGAGTTCCCGATATGTGAAATCACGACTCGCTTAGAAGATTGGCCCATGGTCATAGCGAAGGTTCACATCGGTGAAGGATAATAGAGGGGCTAACATGCACTAGGCTCCTGTCGGGATTTCAGGGGTTGGGAGAATCAAGGTGACTCACTTGCAAGGACCCGACACGTGAATTCGTTATGCGCCTTTTGATTAGGCGAGTGGTCACAACCATGGTCACGTAAAGGAAAGGCTTAGTAGAGAAGAGCTAGTGCTCGTTTGGCGTTGAGGTTTGAACAACGCTTAGGAGAGGGCACGTGGGTCTCATACGACCTACATATTTTGAGAAAGGACTTATGTAAATTCTTTTGGGGTCTAGCAGAGACCCAAAGAGTCGATCTGACTCAGTTTCTTGATCGGTCCTAAACTTGGAGGTCGTGCAACCCTTAGGAGAGAAGGGGGGTCTGCATCACTTTTGCTACTATAGAGTCATTTTCATCATTTCGATTGCAATGAATGAGTTCAGAATGTGTGTCTAGTTATAGGGGTGATTATTCAACTACATAACATCCACAATCAGTTTCCAAAGATTAGTTTCCCAATGCATAATGGGAAAATATAATAGGTTTTTTCTAACCTTCTAACTCTATGATAGTATGTTTCATGTGGGCTTCATTGTCCACCATGATTTGTTTTTTTCATCCCTTGTAACAGAGCCAGAAGTGTGACCAATCAGTAGAAAATATCCTTGCATATTTTGTCACCAATTATATCTACTCAATAGTAAATTATGGGCTTTAGGAATATCAACAACCACAATGTCAATGACCTAATAGATCCTAGCATCTTACACTACTCTGATCATGATATATTTTAACTCACCAGTAACCTTAACATTGAATCTATCTAATCTAATTATCCTAGTTGTGCATTTATGAAGAACATAATTTATTATGTGGTATATGAATTAAGGAATTACAATCGAGGATGTTATTAAAGCTACAAAATAATTATGTACGTTGTAGTTTTAGATCTGAAAGTTCAAAAAGAATGGAGGTGTTTATGATGTTAAGTGTGTGCCTATTCTAGTTGGATTAATAGTAGCCTTAAATGTTGTTTTACGTCCTATTTGTTCTCTATATTTTGTCTATTCTCAATGGGATTGGGTTGACTTTCAAGAGTAGTAATGGATTTGTGTTGCATGTTAGGGAGATATTTGAAGTTATTAAAAATAAAATATCTTTTTTGGGGTAAATTACAAATGTCATACATGGAAACATTGGATTTAGTTTTCTCCATGTCTTCAATGACACTATATTCCATGGGATAAATGGTTGGAGTTCTTACCAAGGTCTTTTGGGATTGAGTAGTGTTGGTTGAAGACTTTGATTGAGGGGAAGATGTGTTACCTTGAGATTGGGTGGGAGGAGTGACCTTTCTAATGGTTGAATTTGGTTTGGAAAGTAGAGTAGTGTTATGTGTAGGTCTCTTACTCCTTAGGCTGTAAAATTTCTACAAAATATGGGGGGCTTGTACATGTCCTAAGGATACCTCTCCTACTACATCATTATATAGGTTTTAAACCTATCCCCAAAGGAACATGGTATCTTCTCCAACTATGCCTCCTTCTTCTGCAACTCCTTCAATATCAACCTCTTCGGATAACTTGTCAAAAAGAGATTGTTTATCAAGTAGTTAATAAATGACCAAATTCATAGAGTTAATACACTATAGACAAGTCTTCTCAAAATTATTATCTTGACAATAAGTATAAAATTGGTCCATCCCTATGTACTCCAAATTTAGATTTATATTTGAGGTTTTTATAGGTTTGGGTGGCTTTTTCCTTTTCTATGGAAGGGATTAAATCATTTATTATAGGACGTCCCTTCTACAAAATTATTTTTAAGGTTAAAAACTTCATTGGATAACTTATTAACTAACTTGAGTACACCTTATAAGCCAGTGGGATCCTTTTCTATATATTTTGTCAACAATAGAGGTTTATTCCCCATAATCACATATTTATTGTCTTCCCCTCCTGGGTTCCCTACTAGAGTGAGCATTTACATTTCTACATTCTTGGATCTTTATAATTTTTCTAATAGTGTAGTTTACCAGTTATTTTAAGGAACATGGAAATATATGCATGAAAGGAAGATGTTTAATACTACATTACTATTGCTTTTGTTGGTTGGAAATTAAGAGGGAACTTATTAAGGATGGTGGTGAATTTTTTATTGAATTATTTGATTATTTATGTCTTCTACATTTTAATGGATATTATCACTTTCAAAAGAGTAGAAGTAGTTTTCTCTTCACCAAATTTACTAATAAATTCCCTCTCAAAATCGTCCCAAACCTTGATGGTTTCTGTTGGAAAACTATAATACCATGTAGATGCTTTTTTTTTTAAGGTGGAGGGGAATATTATAAAAACCACATATCCCTTCTCAACATTCAAGGAAAGGTACAAATTATTTATATGATGTTTGGGGATGCATGACTTGTCTGGGTCGAACTTGGGTAAAATCCTCTCAGGGTGTTTAAGTAAGTCATGTAGATACCCCCCAAGTTAAGATATCCTTGGGATGTTCATGCAGATAGGCAAGGTTGGTTTCCATTCATTTCATTAGCTATTAACTAATTTAATATTTCACCAACTTTTGTGTTCAATTCAATTTTAAAGGGTGGAGATAGAGGTGACAATGGGGGTTATGGTTGAATATAGTCCAACAACGGGGAAATCTCTTATACAACAATCTCTAACAAGTCTTCTACAAAATCAACAAGAACTTATTGAGGATTTTAGATGCAGATTCTATGGGCGGGCCCTCATCTGGGTAGTAGAGGTGTTGCAAGTAGCTCATTAATTTGTTAATAAAGTACCCAAGTAATAGGATATAAATCATTAACCTTAGGTTTAGGAACACCATACAATATCCTAGGAGGGGACAGAGTATATTTAAAATGGGAGAGGTGTCTTTAAATAAAATTTCTAATGTGGAATTATTTCCTGTGTTATGGAAAAGACTAGGTTGAGTTTCATGGGATAAACGATGTGAGGTTTGACCATGTGAATACCAAGTGTTTCTACCATCCATATAACTCAAGATGTCTTTCTAGTGCACATTTATGTTGATGTGTTCAAAGTTCCCTTCAACATGTAGGGGTACTCCCTAGTATAAAATCCCAATTAGACCTTACACGGTTTGGGATAGGATATCCATTGATATCTTAGCCTGACATCCATTACTAAAATGATTTGGGTTGGTGATGGAAATAAGGATTCCAATTTGTATTATTCAATTAATCTAAATGAAAAAAGTAAACTATTATAATCCTATATTATCTAGGAGAAAAACTAATTAAGCAAATAGAAAGTTAATTATAGATTCTTTCTTGCACTTCCAAAATAGGTGGTTGTTAGAGAAAAGAAGAAAGTCATAAATGTGAATAAAATAGTCTACAACAATAATTCATTCATAAGAATATATCTACCATCTCGGAAGAATACGTATCATAAAATTAAATTAAATGCAAATCCATAAAATTCATATAAGAACAATCAACACGTGAATAATATAACCTTAAAGTGGCGCAATTGACAATACTAACATTGGAAGTAGTTCACATCTAGTCCAACACACAAAACGATATACTCCTCCTCAAAAAATGTTCTTGGGGGCTTCTTCTCATTAGAATTCCTTGAAATAGTTCTCAAAATTACCAAAGGAAAGATCCCTTGATACAAGGTTTTCTGAGAAATATATAAACAAGAGGATGCAATTACTTCTTGGGACTTCTTGCATTCCTTCTGAAAATTACAACCTTGTATTTTTTTTTCTTCTTCCTATAACCTTATATAATCATTCATTGTATTTTCAAAAAGATTCCAACCAGCCTTGAGCTTTGTCTTCAATATAAGTTGTCCAAGCCTTATGTTGGGATGTGATTCCTAACACTTGCATAAAGATAATTTGTTATAGGGAAAATTCATATGTAACTAAATCTAAAGTCATGGGGCCCATATACCTTGATGTCCCATCTATTTGCTCTTTTAATGCATCTTTAGGAATGTCACTGACCATCCTGAGTAGGATCCCTCTGTATTGGATATAATATTATAAGTCTTCCAAAAGATATTCTCCATATCGTGTTGCACTCTTATCTTCGATCTTGGGTAAGCGACACCATTCAATCCATTTTTTGACAACTATGTGTAGGAATGAACAATTGTTGATTAATGAAAATATATCATTTTCTAGCATTATGCATATTCTCTAGCAGTTAGAGTTAGATAGAGCTACATAATTAGGTTGGTTTTAATTTTCTACCATTTTAGGTAGTTCTAGAGCTGTGTTTTTGTTTTCCTCGTGCCATTTATTCAATTCATTCATAGACAAATGGTTTGCATGTAACTCTAGTCTTTTGTTCGTGATTGTGTCTAGTAATTCTAGAAATTGTGTAGAGAAGTCTGGGAACTCCTTTAGGCTAGTGTACAACTACCTTAATCATGTCCCCATATATTCTCGTAACTCAAAGAAACAAAACTTGTACTAGGTGATGTTATTCCCCTTAACCTTGTAGCACATTTTTGACTTGTTTATCAAGGTATCAAATCCCTACCTTGTATTATTCAAATTCCCAAGCTACAATTTTGATGTTTTTCTCTACAACTTGTGAGAACACATCTCCAACTAAGGTAAAGGATATAGGATCCCTTATAGTGTCCATGGAGAGTGGGGTCACAGTAGTTACAGAGACTGTTGGCACTCCTAGTTCGTAATCCTTTTGTGGGATTGCCTTTCTATCCTCCCCCTTTCATTGTCAAAAATCAAAGAATGAATGTTTTCCACTTTATCATATTTGGATGGGGTGAATTTACCTAATCCAATCTCCTTAAGAGGGAAATGGCCCCTTGTTAGAGAGGTTCCTAAAGTGTCAATGGAAGTTTACAATGCACCTATGTCCATTTGGTCTATTCCTTGGGCCTGCTCTTGTTCCTTCTTTTCTTCTTCCTATTTTTTAGGCCTCTCTTCCTCTTATCATTTCATAATTGCCTCTTTGATTTATCATATTTTTTCTTGTTCTTCCTCCCTCTTATTCATTTCCTCTTCCTCTTTCTTCTTCTTGTCTTCTTCTTCCTGTTGAACCCTCAGTTCTTTAGCCTCTTGTTTTTTATTCTCCTATTCTTGTGCCTATTGAATCCTTAGCATTTCTTCTTTTTTTTCTAGTCTTTCCTTTTTTTTAATTACTTGGATGCATCCTCCTTCTCATCCATTTATCTTTCTAGGTTCTCCATTTCTAACTTGTCCTTTTATGCTTGGCACTACCTCCTATATTGAAAAAAGCTTTGTCATAATTAATGGCTATTCTATATATTTCTTCTGCATGTCATACCTCATTCTCATATGGCCACTTGTATTTGCAGAATTTCCATTACTTACTGATGGTGTCTAGTGGGTCATGCCTATGGAATATTTCCTCCCCAAAACATAATTCTCCCAGGGTGTCTACTTCTATTTTCACCTTCGTGTCATCCTTAAAACTTTATGATACCACATAGAAGGGTATTGCGGTCCAACATGACTTCTTGTCTCAAGTTAAGGCTTCTACAAGTCCATGAACTAGTGTTTGATAGGTAACCTCTTAGAGAAATATCTTATCAAGTATGTATCTATCGAGTAAATGAGAAAATTTTATGGATCCATAAAGTCTCATATATGTCCCTTTCTCCATGATGTACCAATTACCTACATTTCTCACTTCTTGCATTACTTTGTCAACCATATTACACTACACTGGGGCATGGAACAATAACTAATATAAGGGAATAATAAATTGTTCATAGATTTTGTGATAGTGGATCTGATACTTGTTCTCCCATAGGTTTTGACAATATATGTGTATAGAGTAGTCATTGAATTACCATTTCTAGTTCATACCCAGGAAGGAATGGATTACATAGACTATATCCAAAAGGTAAGAGGCCATGTGAAATGCATGGTTTGTCCTAGGCATTGTGTGCTTGGCCATTGATATGGTTGTTCCAAATAAGTGGAGAGAATGGATCCACAATTGAAGACCTTGTCATTTTTAGTAACCATGTATACCAATGGTACCCACGATTCTTTGAAATTAATGGAAACTTCTACCCCATATACTTTACTTTGGAGGGATAGAGTAATATTTTAAGGAGTCATCAACAATATTGTTGAATAATTTGTTGTTCTCTTTTCTTTGAACAATTTTTTGAGTACCCACCATCTCTTCATCACTTCTCTATAGCCAAATAGGAATTGAAAAATACACTCTTTAGTGAGGTCAACCTATATTGTAGGTATTTTATGATATATATGTAGGATGGAGGTATGAAATGACATGATATATTTCTCATTTGTATATTTGATTAGCATTTTATCCATATATATTCGATGAATAATCCAAGAGATGACCTCTGTGTAGGGAAATACAATAGGATGCACAACCACTTTTTGTAATTAGGAGTATTTGGTTGATTGATAGACTCCTCTATCTGAGTTATATTTCGTAGGCAGGAGAGGGATCTATAGGTATGTATCCTCCCATAACATTTAGTATATATCCCCCCATTTGTAGACTACACAATATCCATGCAAAATTATGTGTCATCATATGTTGGTCCTAGGGAACCGACATCCACTTCTATCTCCTCTTCTCGATATGGTATTAATTCAATGATGGAATCATTTTTGTTCATGAACTTCTTTCAAGCCATATCAAGAACCTGTATCTCATCCACGTAGACAACTTAGACAACTTCACACATTAGCATTGTTATTTTCAAAAAAAGTATAGATGTCTATGTGAGAAATGTTCAACGTCTATTTAGATGTAAACTTCACAAATGAGGAAAGACGGGTAGTGTGAGAGGGTCGTGGTACGATGAAGGCCATTTATCATTTTTGTTATTGTGAAGGTGATATTTGACTAGTAAGAAATGAGGGTTTCACTGGAAGAGGAGGAAATCTCCCGTAGTAAGGACATACAAAAATTGGGGCAAGTGGATACCTAGAATCATTGATTAATCCATTTCTTGGGTTCCTTTTGGAATCTTAGGGCCATGTGGTGCAATGATGGTGGTTAGAGTGGATTTATTTTAATTTATTGGAAATTAGAAATAAAAGAATCTACCCAAAAAATTTGGGATGAATACATACTTGGAAGAAGTTTATTGGGGGGTTTTGGTGTGGATACATATAGTGAGTTTATCAATCATCTAGAAATTTCATGCATTCAGTGACTTGTGAACTCGAGGAGAAAATGACAAGTGAGAAACAGAAATGGTGAAGAAACAATGGTCCAAAGTTGTTTTATTATTGAAAATAAAGCCCTTTTTTACCCTTTAAAAAGTTTTAATGTTGTCACATTGAGGTTAAATCATGTTATTGCAAGTAAGGTAAAATTGATGAGGAATGATAAATAGAAAAGTCACAGCTTGAGGAATATTTGGGAGGATGTGATAAAGAAAACTTGTCATGGTGCTCAAAACTCAGGGAGTTGTGATGTGTTGCAAAGGGGAAAAAACATTGGTGTAGTATGGCACAAAAGGGAAAAACTTCATTGAATGTAATATGCCATGCCTTAAGTCATCTTTTATGTGACATGTCGCATGATTGGAAAATTTTGAATGACACGATACATCATAGAAAGAAAAAACAAATTGTGTGATACATTGCAAGGAAGGTAAAATTGAAGAGGTGTGATACAATAGAATTTCCCAAAAATTATGAAGTTTTCCTTTATCATGATGAAGCTAAATTTGGGCGAACGTGGTGTATCACACCCAAAATAAACTTCGATGTGATATGTCACAACAGAAGGAAGTTTTTGCATGATGTGGTAAAGGATATTTTGACAAGTTGACTGCAGAAAGACAAAAAAAATGCTTAAAATGTTAGGGAAAAAGATCAAGGAAATCTTTTAAAACCTGATGAGTTCTTAGAAAAATGAATAAAACTAACTTTTATGGATATTTTATAATTTCAATGACCACTTTAAAGCAAAGTCTATAAAACCTCAAAAATTGAAAAAATAGAAAAGCCACTGTCCATTTTTATTACCTCTTTACATGATGAGGAAAAAAATAGTATGGAGGTTGTTTCTTTATCAACATGTTCTTAAAATAAATGTAGCTATGATAATCATTTGATAATTAAGTAGTGACTAGATATCTAGATGTTTCTCAACTATGAAAATGGTAGTGAATGATGGCAATGCTCTTATTAACACTTAGCTTATAATAGTGTTTTTCATTATTAATTCTTAAATAGATTCATTTATTCATTATTGAAGCTATAAAACCTATTGACTGAAGCGCTCTCACTTTATATATATGTATTTGTTTTCTTAATATAATTATGATATTTTTGAATTTTTATTACCTCTTTACATCATGAGGAAAAAAATAGTATGGAGGTTGTTGCTTTATCAACATGTTCTTAAAATAAATGTAGCTATGATAATCATTTGATAATTAAGTAATGACTAGATATCTATTATAAAGATGTTTCTCAACTATGAAAATGATAGTGAATGATGGCAATGCTCTTATTAACACTTAGCTTATAATAGTGTTTTTCATTATTAATTCTTAAATAGATTCATTTATTCATTATTGAAGCTATAAAACCTATTGACTAAAGCGCTCTCACTTTATATATATATATATTTGTTTTCTTAATATAATTATGATATTTTTGAGAAGATATATTTATAAGTGAGTTAGTTAAGAATATTCATAAACTAATAGAATCAACTCTAGTTGTCTAATAACCTTTTGTATGTCGTGTCATTTATTCGTTATTAAACC
>ML790795.1:204160-221345 GCA_009831015.1 Picea engelmannii | reverse complement strand
ATAACCAATGAAGGATCAACCTGGATTAAATCCCTCAAATCTCTAGAGATAAACACTTTTTTAAGTTGAAAAAATTTAAGAAAAAATTTACACGTTTAAGATTTAATCCATCTAAATACATAATAAATCAAAAATTAAAATAGATTTTCATTAATCATATTACTAGAAAATTAAATATATATATATATATATAAAACTTCAACTCTGTAATACTATCACTTTTCTTTATTAACCTCAATAAATGTACCGCCCAAACATTTGCTTTGCTAACCTCAATTGATGTACCTCCCAAACATTGAAATAACCCTTTTAGATTACCATTAGCTTTACAGATAGAACACTTACCGTGTTAAAATAGACCTTTGCTAGTACCTAATGTTTATTTAGGAGAAAAAATGTTATCGATAGAATTTTAGTTAGTATATTCGTTTAAGTTTAAATCCGACAGGCATATTTCACCTCTTGCGTGCACTAAAAAAATCATCAAATTTCTAAACTAATTACATTTATAATATCGTAAAAGCTCGTTAGAATTGAAAATTTTGTTGTAAACCAATTTTGGAAGAAGTTCAGGAAGGAAATATCTAAAACAAACATGAATATCAGCGTTCCCCGCATACAAATCAATCAATGTACAGAGCACCAAAAAACTGTCTGGAGAACCATTGTTTTGCAAGTTACTTTGTCGAGAATAACCATATCATTATGGACAACTACCAGAGTTATATAAACATCGTTTTTCTGTTGTGGCGACAGGCACCACAGCCTCAGCTACTGATGATTACCAAAGTTGACATCCAATGTGGTGTGAGGATGCCAAGTAATTTGAAAAATGCATGAAATAAGACAAAGAGTGAATGTTTTATGTTACAAATAATTAACAGAATGGTTTATATATATATAATATGATATGATGTTAATCATCATCATACACATATATATTACTATTTAGCTTTGCAAACTCTGTTTACTGAATCTATGTTCTGTTTACTTAAGCAAGCTATTTTGAAATTTTAGTAGTAATTAATTTTTAGTTATTTATTATTAATTTATAAGTAAATTTTTATGGTTCACTAAAATAACAATACAATAAGATATATTAAAACCCATGTAATATATTTTGAAATATAATTCTATGGTATTGCGTTCACGAAGATATGAATATACTTATATTAGCACAGTAGTTAAATAGTTGTTGGTGAATGTTGAAAGGCTGATAAGATGAAACAAATCCTTAAAAAAATATATTAAATTTTATTATTGATTAACAAATAAATAATTGAGCTTCATTTATCTGACTTTGTGTTTTCCGTTACTAGAAAGTTCACTAATTTTCAATTTTTAGTTAAATGAAAAAAAATAGAAAATATAATTCTATTTAATATATAATTATTTTAAATAAAAAAAAATTAATTTATTAAAAAAAAATTAATTTATCAAAAATTTTAATAAGAATTCAGAGTTTATAATAAGTTAGTTATTTTATTGAAAATTTTTATTATAATTTTATGGAACTAAATTATGAGGTTGTCTAGCTGTTTTATTAAATGATTTTGTTTTGTTTTGTTATTCAAAACTTTTTTTAATGTAAAAATGGATTCAGTATATTGAAAAACTCTTAAATTACTCAAATTATATAAAAATATTTACTTAAATCTACAAATCCAACCATTTTTTTAGCCGATCATTTCACATAAAATTTAGTCTACTACCTCGATGATTATTATTATGAATTTTTGTTAAAAAAACGCAAACCAAAATCTTCACTAATGTACCACCTGCTACCATTAATACTTAATCTGACTCATTTAACGCTATCTGACACTTCCAGACTGGCTGAAGATTTGTCGTGATATCAATTAATTTCGATTTGTTTAACAGACGTTAAGAGGCCCTAAGACCCGGCCTACCAGAAACCAACGAAAGACATCGTACTGGTATTAGGTTATTAATAAAGAAATTGGTACTCTTTAGTTGATATGGATGTCACCAGTTTTCATCTCACAGCTAACTACATAAGAAATTTGCATTATATCTGTGCTCCAGATAAATATTTCAATGTCTTTTCTTTCGAGGCACGAATTGTCGTTATCTACTGTCAGGTTTCATTGATAGTCATTCAGAATCCATAGTTGTCTACTCTAAGACTTCATCCCGAATCATTTCAAATTCTTCGTAAAGATGAAATGTAGCCAGAAAATGCCGTCTCTACTCAAATATTCTGCACTTGAATCTGTCCATATCTTGAAAAACGTAATTACAAAAAGCCGTCTCTACTCAGGTGCTCAACATCTGCCTACAGTGTATAAGCAACGGACATAAGTAGTTCTCTTTAAAGTAAGTCAGAAGTTGTGGTCTATCTTGTGTAGTTTTATGTGACAGGCATCGGTTTTGGATGGCATATTTCACTAACCTGTGCAAATGTAGGAAGATCCATATTTGAGTTTATACAACTAATTTACTATCAAATATCAAATATTGTAACTCGATATATATGTTTGGCAAACCAGAAAATCGGTATCTAGCGGAGTTTAGGTCCAATTTAAAGTCAAGGAGGACATTAGGCGTACTGACTCTCTGCCAATTATTATCCTTGAAGAAGCTTTCTATCCTTATAATAAAACTTTGTGAGTGCTCAACAACTCAACAAATGCCTTCCCATCATGATAATTAGCTGTCCGCCTATAAAAGATAATGAACGGGCATCTCTTTGCGGCACTAATCGAACCATCACGTGTTATATCTTATAGCCGGAAGTTGTTTCAAAATCGTACAGGTTTTCACTGTTCACTGAACTCGTAATACGTGCAGACCCCGGAAAAATCTATTGTTTAATATTGAGGCTAGAACGTCCAAACCTAACCTAAAAGCACTGTTGGAATCTGTTTGGACAATAAGTAAATTAATATTAGCTTCCCCGCAGTTTAGAAACTATCCCAAGTAACATATTATCAGTAAACTATATGTTCAAACTGAGTAGGTTTATATAGTTTGCAATTTCAAGGACCTGTAACGTCAGCTTGCTATTCGTTCGCACCTACAAAATAAAGGCCTGTAGTATGCTACGACTAAAGTTTGAAATAATATACTAAAATAGGGATGTTTTGAGATTTTCTTTTATGCTATGAGGGAAATACTTTCTCCGACTCAACAACTAATTCAGGGCTGTATTCAAGGTCGAACAGACAACGAATTCACGAATAACTGCAATGTTTATTTGTACCACAAACTTATAATATTGACTTGATAAGGCTCTGTAACTGTTTCCATAAATTAATTGTCTGCAACAGAAAAACAATTTCTCTATTGTAGAACCTTGGCAAGTAATCATGAAATGAATCTCCTAAGTATTATAATTGAACAACTTTCTGGAAGATGTCAACATACCAGGGACACCACGCTTCTGCTTCTCTGTTAAGATTTCCTTGCAATTGTCTCCGTGCATGCTCCCTGTACCCAAACAAGGTTTCGGGCCCGAAACCCTGAGTAAAAGGAAATAAAAGTATATTTATAGCTATAGAAAGCATTAGGTGAAAAGCAATATGTACATTTAGGAAGTTAGGTTGAAATCGAAGGGCTAGTAAAGCGCGCATGCATTTGACTTGTTGTTAGAGGAGCTCCGCGCAGCCGAAACTCCACCTTCCAAACCGTCAACTGCTGTGGTAGTTAGATTTTATTATCATCGCAACTGAGTGCACCGTATTCGTTATTATCAATATTCAATTTGACTTACGGATATAGTTTAATCAGTTTTTAAGAAAGCGTGATCGCAACAACTACCCTGCTATGATGACTGTCTAACCTTCTCCTCCTAAAGATGATGATGACGGGACCTCCGTTTTCTACATCCTCGTGAGTTTCTTTTGGAATTCACCGGTTCACCTACTCCTCCCTGGTCTGTAGAGTAATTTAGCAGGTATTATAAGAGATGAAGGGACCCAATATTGAAATTTGACGACCAAATTCCCTCATTTTCGCCACCACATATTATCAAAAATTTCCGTAGCTCTATCATAAAAAATACAGTGAACAGTGTCAAAGGTAGCCCATAAAAAATACAGTGAGCCGTGTCAAATACGCTTAAATTCGACATCAAATACTATCAAAATTTTCCGTAGCCCTATGATAAAAAATACAGTGAACAGTGTCGAAGGTAGCCCATAAAAAATACAGTGTACCGTGTCAAATACGCTTAAATTATAGAAAGCTAGAAACCATTTTTCCAAATTCCGACCATGAGAGATCGATGAAATCTGTTGGGATAAAACCTAATTTTTTCACGCTAATAGATAATTTTAAGAGAAGGTGTGCGAAATGGACAAATTATGATAAACAGTTTATACCAAGCAGGTCTGTGAACTACTGCAGCTTTTAGGGTCTGATTATGGGCACGGACTTATAGGAAAAAGGATGCTTTGAAGGTGAATGGCAGAACCAAGAGTTATCGGTTCAGTGGCTAGTAAGCATAAACGAATACGCAACTGCTCTATCAATACTACTGTATTACTACTGCAGTACATCAGTTCTTTGCAAATATAATAGGATTCACGGGTGTTCTTGACAGAACCTAAGGAATCTGACGTAAAAGGTCTGAATTTAAAAATGAAATATACACGCACGCGCATTGACATTGCGGGGATGCAAAGGGCTTCTCACCAGGATAATATGTTGTAAAATTAGGTAATAAATATATATGGTGTGGTAGTATTTTTAGTATGATATCAGAGAGAAGTTTAGTTTTGTTAACTAAAACCATTCAAAAAATTAACTCTTGAAAATAAGAATTTTTTTTATGTTCATCGTCGAGAAACTTTTATGATCATACAAAAATATTTTGTAACTTTGAATCTCCACCTTCTACATTATGAGTAACCAGAGAGGCAATAGCGAGGATACCAAAACTATAAAATGACAGCAAAGGCACAAAAATTATATAATTAAAATGACAGCAAAGGCACAAAAATTATATAATTAAAATGACAGTAAAGGCACAAAAATTATATAATTAAAATGACAGCAAAGGCACAAAAATTATATAATGAACTGCTAATCTCTCTCTTTTTAAACGTGTTTTAATCTATTGTCCTAATTTTTTTAATCACATTACTCCGTTGTTCTCTTTCTCTTTAATCCAATTGCTCTATTCTTTACGATACCTTTGAGCTCTATTGGATCAAATTTTTTTATAAAACTTTTAATACCCAAGTGTTTTATCCTTTTTCCTGTTTAGCAACATTGCTCGCTTGTGCTCTCTCTCAAATTTAAACAACGAATCCTTCTCCTTTTATTTTCTTGATTCATTGTCGTCTTTTACTTTTCTCACTCTAATCGATACTTCACAATACGTTTGATTGCTTGTTATCACTGTTGTTTTCTTTAATTTACTATATTTTCACTATCTATTATCGAAGTATTCTCTTATTATGAATTTATTTATGTTTCTGTTATATAAAAAAAAAAAAATGGTGTGTAACAATGCTTTCTCATTTATCGAATACACTTCTATCAACCTTAAATGAAATTTTCTTAAATTGTTAAAAGATAAAAAGATAAAAAAAGACACAAAGATAAAAAGATAAAAAAAGACACAAAGTACAATTTAATTAAATATTTGTTAAAATTTAATTATATTAATAAATTAATTAATTTTATGTGAATCTATATTTAAAATAAATATAATTTAATATATATGTTACACTAGTTTCTTGAATATGAAACCTTAAGAATCTGGATAGAAATGTCTGAAACTAATTAACTTTACTATATACCTTTAACATGTTTTTATATTATTAATTTATTTAATACTTATCAACCTATAATATTTTTAACATGCAAATAAATTTATATACTCACTCACAATGAACCCCTACTCACTCACAATGAACCCCTTCCTAAATAAATATATGTTATATATTATATAACCTCTTCCTAAATATGTATATATGTTATATATTATATAATATATAATATATGTTATAACACATATAATATATGTTATAACACATATAATATATAATATGTGTGTTATAAACTAAAAATAAATTTCTCAACAATTTAAACTATTTGAGTGCTTACTTCTAAATATGAAGTTGGACCACTTGTCAAATATATACATGTTTAAAATGAGATAAGCCCCTTTCTAAATAAATATGTTGAAAATGAATTTTTCAACAATTCAATTGCTTACTCCTAAATATAATTCATTTTCAACAATTCAATTGCTTACTCCTAAATATGTGCATAAGATGACTTGATATGTTAGTGACCTTGTACCTAAATATGTGCATAAGATGACTTGATATGTTTGTGACCTTGTACCACTTGCCAAATATATACATGTTTAAAATGACAGTATTGTTTGCTTTACATTTATATATACTTTTATGGTGGAGAAATTAAAGATTAATTTGTTCTAGGAATAATCATTTTTAATAGATGGAGATTTATTAATTTGTTGTATTGGTGAAAAAAATATTTTTATTTATCTTAGTTTGTGAGCTAAACAACAAATAATAGTTAATTGTGGGGGAGTATTGAAACATCAAATAAACTAAACTGTAAAAAACAATGCATCTAAATAGATTACAAATTTCATTATAAGAATGTCATTTAAGAAACAAAATTGGAGAGAAACAACAATATTCATATATTAGTCCAATGGAAAAGAATAAAATGTATAATATCACCTTTTAAGAATGATTTGAATGTAAGTGTGATATAACACTCTTATTGGGATAGCTACTTTTTCTTCTTGGAAGCTCTTTCTAAATGTGGTAAAAGAAGAAATATCGGTTCCTTAAGGAAGGAGTGTTATTTCCTTAAGGAAATAACACAAACAAACATGAGAAAAATAAATGGTAGAGATGTGAGAGAGAGATGATTGAAATCCAAGCTCATTCCTGTAGCATAACCTTGCTATTCTTCTTTTTTCAAATGCTACACCATGACTTCCATTTATATATGAATTCTAAAATCCAATTAAAAACCACTTATAATGTGAATGCTCCTCATCCAGATAGGATCTCCAACGTTTGATAAAGACTCTTGGGAGGCCAAGGTACTTAGCATTGATGAGATTCATTTTTACACCACTAGAAAGCTCCCCAAGCCAAGTCTCTTAGCCATTAATTAATCACTTTGGTCACCTTGTCACACTTTGGTAGAGTCATGTGGGTATTGAAGGATATTTCACAAGAGTCTTACAAGTGAAAGGGAAAGGTGGCTATGAGGTTGAATAATTAACCAACTTCTATGGTTGATTGTTGCAATGCAATGTCTCTAAACATAATCATCTATTTTTGCTTGTAAGAAAAATTAGAGTGATAACATAAGATTTATTTCTATAAGTTTCAAGAACATATATTTTAGTTTAGTTATTAATTGGTTTTTTTATTATTATTAAAAAAAATTATAATTATTATTGGTCGGTCTTGTTTTGACTATTTAATTTAGTATACTGATTATTAAATAATAATCATCTGGTTATCTTTTGTTCTTTTTTCATGTACATCCTTGTAAGTTTTCATTATACTAAACTAAATGTTTTTTTTAACCCATACACCCAAAAATAAACATGCATTTCTCCCATATTTATGTCAAGTTGATATTGCCATAAATGTTAAATTTATCTAAATGGATTCTTACATCATTATTTGAATTATCCTCTCCAACAATTTTTAATTAAACAAATGCACCACATAAACCTTGTTTACAATAAAATATTAAAAAAAGAAGATAAACATAACATCTTTAAAGAATTTGATTTTATTTCTTAAGTTTTATTTGTTGTATACATGCATGAATATAATTGGATTATACAATGAAAAATTTAAAAGAGAAAGTACATAACATCTTTAAATAATTCAGAAATATCTATGTCAAGTTGAAATTGTCTTAAAAAGTTAAAATTATCATTCTTACATCATTATTTGAATTATTCTCTGCATTAATTTTTAATTAAAAAAATGCACCACATAAACCTTACATGTTTACAATGAAATATTAAAAAAAAAAAACATAACATCTTTAAATAATTTGATTTTATTTCTTAAGTTTTGTTTTTTTATATATCTAAGAATATAATTAGATTATACAATGAAGAAAAAAAAAAAAAGACATAACATCTTTAAATAATTCAGATAAAAAAATAACATGACATTCTTAAATAATTTGAGTGTGCATCCTTATCTAAGTCAAAGTTAAGTTGAAATTGCCATAAGAAATGGATAAAAAAAATATACTTTTAACTAATTCAATTTTAGCTTTAAATATGGTGGCTCACTATTACTTTGGTACGAAAGTATCATTGAAAACAACTTATTTAATAGTTTTATCTAACTTATTATGTGTAATTATAAAAAAAAAAAATTATTGATATGCCTCATTAAATTAGGTCCATCCTAATTGGAAATGGATGTCATATTAATGTTATAAAAGCAATGATGCTTTCTCACATACATAAATACCAGTTCTCCCAAACAAATATGCAACAGAAATGGTTATATATATAAATGGAGAACCAATATTCTCTTTGTATATGAAAAACACTGGATCATTTATTCTTGGGGTTCCCCATACATATATGGATTCCTACATCACTTTTGTACTACATGTTCTAATTTATTAGGATTTTAATTTATGAGTATAACATTTTTGAAAAACAAGTGCATCTCCAATCTATTAAAGTATGATGTATATTGATCATCATAAATCATTTATGTAAAAGTTATGGTAGTACATATATGTAATATATATATATATTCTAAACTATTGATGTAGAGTTTATGAAAAAACACTATTACAAAATGTATGAAGCACAAAGTATTCAAGTACTTAACCTAGTTCAAGAAGCTAATATAATAATATGTAATATGAAGAAATATTATATAATTATATATTCTATTATTTTCAAGGAAATAATACATTCTTCATAAATTTTCTACTGTACTCATTCAAAACAAATCATCACATTTTGTGCACTAATATAAAAATATGTAAAACCTTCATACTAAGATTTTCCACTAAGATAAATGAAAAGTAACAACTTCTTGAAAATAAAGAACCTTTCTTCTACTTATGTAAATTATATCTCCATACACAATACCCATCTATAATTATAAAGATTTTTTTGAAAAATCATTTAGATTTACATTTGGTTCTTTGTACTTATGATGGAAATACAAATTAATAAAGCAAGATCTTAATTCTTTGAATCTCTTCACAATCGGGAGAATGGGTAAATTTTCACTTTATTTTTCTATGTTTTCCAATTTGAAATCTTACATTATGAGTAAATTTTCCACTTTAATTTTCTATTTTTTTTTTCAATTTGAAATCCTACATTACATTAAAACACATGATATCTATTTTTAAATAATTTTTTAACAACAATTAAAAGACAAATAATTCATTCATATTATTTTTTATTTCCCTAACATTAGATTTAAAATGTTAAATTGTGATTTTCTTTCATAAACCATTTCCCTAGCATTAGATTTAAAATGTTAAATTGTGATTCTCTTTCATAAACCAAATGATTTTGGCACTACAACCACCATGTGTCCCTCCATAATCCCCATGAAATATATCCCTAAGCCTTTGTTTTATCTATTCAAAGAATTTTCTAAATTTTAAAGTTCTTTAGTTTGCTATGTTTCCCTATCCCCTCATAAGAATAATTAATTTGATAACAAATTTACATAGGAGGAATCTCCTTGTTTTGGAAACATGTTTCATTTTTTTCCAACAGTAAAGTCTTTTCCATAGTATAAAGTAATGTCTTGTTATGTAACATTGATTTGTCCTTAAAGCATCTATTGAAAAAAATCAAACACATAATCCCTGGCCCATTTTCCTCTCCTAGTATCAGTTTTAGAGAATCATACAAACTTATTTGGTTTTCACTTTTTTTTTTACCAATAATGCATCTTTCGGTTCCCTACCAAGTGTTCTTCTTACAAGTGATATACTCATTACTTTATGAAATAATGCAAACCATAAAAATATCCTTTTTTTCAAAGGAAATTTTATCTTTCATAACTATTTCCACCACCACTTATTTTTCCTCTCTTCATTTTCCTCCATCCTAACCTCATATCCTAAATTAGTTTTTTAAGTTCTAGAAGGTTTTTTCTTTGAACAAATATTTCCATCCTCATTCTCCTTATAACCATGTTTAAGATGGGATACATACTAATTCCAATCTTCTACCTCCACTCCTTAAACCTCTTGTTGATTAGTAGTTTTCTATTGTTGATTTCATATAGAATTGTACCCTAGATTTATTACATCTGTTAAACAATAAATATATTGAATTCAACATGCATTTCTCAGAGAGTGTGATAGCCTCTAGTTATATGTGCATGACATCCAAATATTCTCCACTATTCTTACTTAATCCTTTCTTCCAATCTTCCAATAACCAAAACCTTGTGTAACAATGGAAAATATTTAATCAATGCTTTCTAAATAAAAAATTCACCGCTATAAGACTTTATTAAACTTCTAATTTAATCATCTATTAACCCTAATTCTATATACTTAGATATCATCATTATTTCCTTACACTACATTCATCATCAATCTCCCCAAACTTTTTACTATTAAAACATGACCAAAAGAATAAATATTATTTAAACCCAAGTGACTTATCACCTTTTTTTTCATTGTAAGATTATTCCATTTGACTTATGAAATACCATCCCTTTCTATTTTCGCATCAATTAAATAAAAACTATTTTGTTTTCTATTATTTCTCTCTAGATGTAAGATAAAAGATGCCAATAATCTACATCACCTTATAACATGGAAACGCTAATTAGTCACCTTACCTCCCATGGTTTCATATAGCTAGTTCTAATACTTAGATTTATAGTAAAAGGGGAAAATAGAAAGGGGTAAATATTTGAATCCATTATAAAAGGGGAAAATAGAAAGGGGAAAATAGTGATTGGTAGAATTTGAGAAGACTGTATTTATAATTCCTCTCCATGCCAAGTCATTGAGGATTTGAAGACATTCTTCATTTCATTTTTGTTTAATAATTTCCTTATAACTTTATGATTCCTTTACTATTCGAATACCAAATATAATAATATATATTAGAAAAACAATATGGGATAAAGATATATAATTTCATATTTCAATGTCTTTTACGGTGTCTTTCTTTATGGAATTATTTACTAAAAATAGGAGACTAGCAAAATTTTAAGGTTTCATACTTATCTTAAAGTGTAAAAATCTTGGAGAATCTTATCTATAGTTAAAATATCAACCATAAAATATTTAGTATTATTTTCAGAAAAAATATTTTATCCTATTAAATTTATGTGAATCATTTTAGAAAAAATAGAAATTGGCTAATATTTTCTTGAAAAAGACAAATGAAAGATTATCCCATGAGATTAATTTAACCCCTAAATTTTCCTTGATAGGAAAATATACAAAATGAAACTCTTTCTAAGTCTCATTAATGGAAACATCTTAGATATTAACCCATTTATCAATATTACAAAAGATGTCAGAGAAAACATTCCATAAACCAATTTACATCTTGTATACTCATCCCTATATAAACTAGCATTAACCTAAAGCAAAACAATCTTACCATGTCATACACCTTGGTTAGCTCTAACTTCATCGCCATAGTTGGCATATTATTCACCTTTATAGGGTGTAAACCTTCTTGTGCTACTCCACTTGCATTAAGAATTTCTTAATATGTAGAAAGCCAAGCTCTTCTTCCAACATAAATTGAAAGAAAAATATTTTAATCATATTATTTATTACCATTTATAATATTATAACACATATAATTGTACAATTATATATTCCTATGATCATAAAAAAAAAAAAAATCCAACATAATTCTCATTTAAAATAAGGGATATAAATATATCATTTAAAACGCCCAAGATTTCCCCTCAAAATATTCATTCTTCTATTAACCTTAAACTCAAATAAAATTATGTTGCCCAACCATCCATCTATGGACTTTGTGCCTTATCAAAAAATTCCAAAATTTATTTAACTTTCTTTTAAATACTTGAGCTTGCAAAATAAGTAGTTAAGTTTAGTATCTCTACAACTTTATTTCTAGAAGACTCACGAAACAAACATTTAAAGTGGTCTATTCCTTATTCAACTATTTTGGAGAACGTTCTAACCATAGTTCACTCTCCCTTCATCATATCCCATCATATCCCATATAGTATATTTTTTTAATAATGTTTTGCATAAATTTGAAAGAAATTTTTGTTCTCATTGCTCTCTCCCAACGAGAGGAACCTACTTTTTAAATTCCACTCTACCTCAAATTGTACCAAATTCTTCCTTTTTTATCCTTATAATACTTTGTGTTTTATTTTCTCCTTATCTAAGAAGATGCTTCCATTATTTCAAATGGTAGCTTGATTTATTCCTTAGTCTCAACCAGATATTTTTAAGCATTTTGTGACCTTTTTTTATTTATTCCACTACTATATTTTTAACTTTCTTCAATTTCTTTGCAAAATGATACATGGTCATCTCCCTTAAAGTAGGCTCATACTTATTCCAATTTTTAATTACCAAATTCCTAAAGCCTTCATTCTTTAACAAAGTATGGTTACATTTCAAGGGCCTTGGAGGTTTGTTAACTTCTTTTTCATTCTATAACAAACATATTGGAATGTGGTATTAGGATCTTCCTTCCCCTACCCATGATTTTAGTCTTACTACTTCCTCCAATATCTTCTCTACCACCAAAATCCTATCACACCTCTTACACTTTTAACATCCTTTATGTTGAAACTAATTTAATAGGTTCAACATCATATAACTCTAGTACTTAAACAAACAAGAAAATTACTTATCCAAAAGGTTATGTCTAATATTTCCCACTCATACTTCTCCTACCTTGATTCTCAAGTTCAATTCTTCTCCCAAATTAATATTACCACTTTCAACCAAACCTTGTGAAATGAAATTATCCTACTATACTTCATATATCCATAAATACTATAGATATTAATAAAAGAGTATGCTTTCACCTATGCCTTTAATCATAACTATATCTTGACATCAACATTGAGAAATTTGATGAATTGATGAGTTCAATCAAGCTATTCTAACTTGTTATTATACCCCTCAACCTTTCATCTAAATATACTAAGAAAAAAGTATCCATCTTTTAAACAAGAGGATGACACTGCTACCACTTTACTTCCCTCACATATTATCTCCTAGATCATTATTCCACTCAATTTTTAAATGAGAAATAATATTTTGAGAGTTGTCTTCTTATGGATATCACATTATACACCTCACATTCAAAGGGTAATCATGGGTTCACCCTATCTAATTCACTCCCTACTTTAAGGCCCTCCTTAATAGTCATTTGGTTCTTTAATTTATTCTTTAGACTTATTTTTTGATAATGACAGGAATCATATTTTTTTTTAGCTATGATATATTAACTAGCACTTAAGGCCAAACTTCCCTCTTTCTTGAAATATTTATTTTGTAGGTTTTGTTTCTTAGTCTTAATTTATATTGATACAACTTTCTCCCTTCTTTAGTTTCTATATCCTCCACCTCTTTAGACAAACTAATAATTTGATATGAGATTTCAATAACATGATTTTTTTAGGTTTTATTAATCTAATATATTCCATTGATTATATCTCCTAACATAGAAGGGGATTTGGGATGTTCATTTAGAATAATAGGTCACACATAAAAAATAAAAAATAAAATCTTAAAAATATGAATTAGGATTAAGGAGACAATTGAATTTCTATTACCAGACTTATCTAACTTTGAATTTGACTTTGATAAGAAAGGAGCAAGACTATTTGACATACCATTTTCCTTCACTTATTTTGGAGAATCAAATTATGGGACCTATTTCTTCTTTAGATAGCTCTGTTGCATTTCCCTCTTTGATACAAAAGCCTCTTTATTGTCCTCCCCAAGTCCTTTAGCTACAACATCTCCCTTTACTTTATCCTTTTGTATGCTTCCTACCTCTAGGATATATTCTATATTTCCTTCAACTTCACCTTATCTAATAATAAGTTGAACCGCACTTTCAAGATATCTATTAGATCTCTCTTGATTTTTCTTTAGACCCACTTTCTATTAGATCTTGGACAATATTACATACATGTCCCATGACATGAAAATTCAAGCATCTAAATGGAACTTTAAAATGATCCAATGATTGAATAAAATTCCCCTCACCCCATTTTATCTCCATTTCTCCTAGAAGACCCTCTGAAAGGTCCATTTGCACCAAAATTTTAACATTTTTTCCTTTCAACTTTGGACTGCAAATTCACCTTTGTATCTACGAACTTTCCTAAACCTTCCCTCGTTTCCTTTAGATCTTCTTTGTTCTAGATTTCTATGGGAAGACTTAGAATCTTCACCCATATTTGTTGAGAATTTATGGTTTCCTTTTGGGGATCAAATATTGGCATCCACCCCTTCAAATATGGTAAGGATGGAGCCCCATGCCAATTTTTTTTCTAACACTTTTTCCACATTAGCCTCAAATCGATACTCAAAGGCATGTCGACTATGAATTAACATATGAAACTTTGAGGTTCACCTTAAAAACCCTAACAAGACATTTTTTATCCATGAATACAAAGGAACTTTTGATACTAATATCTCAATGAATTGTCCCATTAATTTTTTTCCATTAAAGAGGTAATCTCCTTTGTACCCACATCCTCTCCCAAGACTAGCCCTACCTTCTCTTTTTCTCATTGATGAACTTTATTTTTCATTTACCCCTAGAAACCTTAATTCTTTAAGTTTTCCTTTCTCCCTCAAGATTCCTCTACACCTCCATATAGTTCTTCTTGCCCCCTCAAGATTCCTCTACATATCCATATAATGATTTTTATGAAAAAGAAACTAATTCCAATCAAATCTTATATCACCCAAAAAAAATTACTCAAAATTGAAGAGTTGAATCTCATTATGTTCATCGCTTCATTGGAAAGTTCTCTATTTTGCCTCTACAATCAAAATTGATGAACCCCACACTTTAGAATGAGTGATAGTAACTTTCTCCGCGAGAACCAACCCAATCCTCTAAATTGTTAATGTTAGGTATTGTTGTGACCTCATTGATGACATAACATTATACCTATTACCTTGTCCAAATTGATTCTTTGGTGCATACTTATCCCTTGAAACCTTTACCAAGAGTTTATTCAAATCGTCTAAAATTTATTTTATAATAATTTTCTTCCCTAGGACCCCTTTTATCCTAAAGTTATAAGTGTAATAGGAAGATGACCTAAATCCTTACCTTTCTCTATGCTAATATCTTCTTCCTAATCTCAAATGAAGACCCTAGCCACCTTCCATTTCTCAATTAGCTCATCCTCAGAACTAAAGATAGATTTAAGGAGCACCTCCTCTCCTTCATTAGAGTAGTCTACTTTCTCCTCCAGTGTGGACAATTTTTTTTTTAATTATGTGCTAATAGATCTAATTGTATGTTCTATTATTCAAATCACAAAGTGCATTTTGAGTTTAACCAACCTAACTAATTAAAAAGGTAAATATGAAATTGAAAAGGAAACAAAAAGTTTTTTTCCAGAAAACCTCCAAATAAACATTTTCAATGCAAAATTATTATTATGTTGAGTATACCTATTGGAGATGGGCACAATTAATCACCTTTTAATTTAAAATTCTAATCTGATGGCTAACAATTGAAGATGCTGGCATATTTTTAGTCGTCCTCCCAAATCAATGAATGTGATTTACTCTTCCTAACATCTTTGTATTTTTTAAAGCTTTTGTTAAACTGTTTACTTTTTAACATTCACCTAATCATATTAAGAAATTATTGTAGCATCATATGATTGCCACATTTAAATTTAAATGATTAACCTTTAGAATTACAACATTTGGCTATCACGAATTTCCTCAACTATCTGTGCGTTTCATTTTCTGCATGAACCTGGAGTGTGAAGCGTTTCATTCCCCAGCCCAGATTACATACGCGATAGGTCGCGCAGTCCTTAGGATTTTCGATTTGCTACTGGAGGGATCTCTCCTCTCTAAACGTTCGCCCCCTTCGATTTATCACCCAGTTGCATTGGCGAGCACTGAACCTAACACCCTTTACTCTTCTTGTCAAAAAAGATACCATCAAATCTGAGAAGAAGAAGTGGGAGGGGATGGGCGAAGAATCCTTTGTTAAGAACATGTCGCCCACGCGAGACCAACTGGCTATTCCATCCGAGTGGTAACCCAACACCAGCTTTGTTCAACTTAGGATCGATGAGAATGGTTGTGTTATTCAAATAAAGGAAACTCTGGATATACTACAAGAAGAAGAAGACGAGTTATGTGCATCCGTGTTTAATGTGCCCAAATAGTTGTTGGCACTGAAGCCTGAAGCGTACATTCCTCAATCGGTTTCCATCGGCCCTTATCACCACAAGAGATCTGAACTTTATGAGATGGAGCAATACAAACTGGCGGCTGTTGACAGATTTCTAAAAAGAATGAACAAACGAGGCAAGTTTCACTGGAGGAGTTTAAGAAGCACGATTGGAAAATTCGAAGTTGCTATCACAAGTGCATCGATTATGCCAAAGAAACCTTGGCATGACTCATGGCTATGGACACCGCCTTCCTTCTTGAATGTTTGCAGTTTTATGTCAGACACTCCAAGACAACCTTGGACGGAGACTTCAAGCAGCTGGGACGAGTCTTAGATCTGAGTGGCACCAGAACTGCTCACAACTCTATTGTCAGAGATCTGATGATGCTAGAAAACCAAGTGTCGCTCTTTCTATTGCAAAAGATTTTGGAATTGCGAATGGGTTCCGAAGGCAGAGGAGAGTCTCTCGAGGATGCTAAGGTTTCTTTGCCAAGAATTATCTCTTTTCACCTTCAATTTGCCCGACAACTCAAATCTCCATATAAAAGAGAGGGCACATATTTCATTTACAAACCCTAAATAGGATTTATGCTAGGGTTTGTAGATTAATTATGCCTTCATTCATCAGCCACATAATTGTGGCTGTGCTAGTATAGGTTATAATTAAAAAATAAAATTTTGAAATTAATATATAATTTAAAAAAACTATTTTTAAATTTTAATATTAATATTCAAGTGATTAAATTTGGTTATAAAATTTGATAACATGATTTGCAAAATAAAATATTGGAATGA
>ML790795.1:123031-150001 GCA_009831015.1 Picea engelmannii | reverse complement strand
CAAATGAACTGAGGATGGATCCATATAAGGTGGAGGTGATCAAGAATTGGCTATCACCGAGGAACGTATTTGAGGTAAGGAGTTTTCATGGACTGGCTAGTTTCTACTGAAAATTCATTAGAAATTTCAGTGGAATTAGTGCAGCAATGATGGATACAGTGAAGAAAAGACATAAATCTTTTCACTGGACGGAAAAGGCTGAGAAGAGTCTCAATTTGTTGAAACAAAAGATTACAGAGCAACCAGTGTTGGTGTTGCCAAATTTTCAAAAGACATTCCAGGTGAAATGTGATGCAAACGGGTTTTCCATAGGAGCGGTCTTGAGTCAGGAAGACAGGTCGATTGCATATTTCAGTGAGAAGTTGAATGAGGCAAAGGAGAAATATTCCACATATGATAAAGAATTCTATGTCATCATACAGGCATTGAAGAAATGGAGACACCATTTGATTCCAAAAGAATTTGTTTTATATAGTGATAATCATGCATTACAATTTGTGACTCAACAAGAAAAGTTGAATCAGAGGCATGTTAAATGGGTTGAATACATGCAAAATTCCACTTTTGTGATAAAACACATTTCTGGTACTGCTAACAAAGTTGTTGATGCTTTGAGAAAGAAATGTTTGTTGTTGCAGGAGTTCAAAGTCAGGACGTTAGGCTTTGATGATCTTAAAGACATGTATGCAGATGACTCAGACTTCAAGGAAGCTTATGAAGCAGCTGAGAATCCCGTTCTCAGAGATAGAAGCCAGTGGATAGAGTATGTGATCTAGGACAGATTTTTGTTCAAAGGCAATCAACTGTGTATTCCGAATTGCTCCATGAGGGAGAACTTGTTGAAAGAGAAACACAGTGGAGGATTGGCCGGACACTTCGGTCATGATAAGACATTTGCAAAGCTGAGCGAGTCATACTTTTGGCCAGGGATGCGGTCAGAAGTCAAGAAGTTTGTGGACAGATGCAGGATTTTCCAGCATTCAAAAGGAAGGAAGCAGAATGTGGGTTTTTATCAACCATTACCCATACCTGAGAAGTCGTGGGATGAAATTAGCATGGATTTTGTATTGGGATTGCCGAGGACACAAAGAGGTGTTGATTCAATCTTTGTGGTAGTGGATAGGTTTTCTAAGATGGCACATTTTATCCCATGCCAGAAAACCAGCGATGCGACTCACATTGCAAATTTGTTTTTCAAAGAGATTGTTCGACTTCATGGATTGCCGAAAAGCATAGTTTCAGACAGAGACACAAAATTCATAGGGAATTTCTGGAGAACATTGTGGAAGAAGCTGGGGACTAATTTGATGTTTAGTTCTGCTTATCATCCTCAAACGGATGGACAAACAAAAGTAGTCAACAGAAGTTTGGGAGATTTGTTGAGGAGCTTGGTGACAGAGCACCATAGCAGCTGGGATAGCATATTACCGCAAGCAGAGTTTGCTTACAATGATTCAGTGAACAGAAGCACAGGAAAAAGTCCATTTTAGATTGTATATGGAATGCAGCCGAGAGGGGTTTCTGAATTGAGGGATTCATAACAGACTGATACTAGCAGTGCTAGTGCAGGAGAATTCGCTGAAGCGATGAAGGAACTTCACAGCCAGGTGAAGGAGCAACTATTGAAGTCAAGTCAGGAGTACAAACGCAGAGTAGATCAGCATTGGAGACAACTTCAGTTTGAAGTTGGTGATCTAGTTCTGGCACATTTGAGGAAAGAAAGGTTCTCGAGGGGAACATACAACAAGCTGAAAATGAAGAAAATTGGACCATGCAAGGTCTTGAAGAAGATGGGACAGAATGCTTATGAAATTGAGTTACCAGATGGGATCGGAATTTCTCCGATATTTAATGTTTCGGATTTATATCCATATAGAGCTGATGATGCAGGAGCAGAGAGTGATGATCAACCAGGGGTCCAGTGGCAGAAGCAGATGCCAGTTGCAGAGAAGCCACAGATGGAGAAGATACTGAATAAACGAGTGGGTAAGAAGACCAGAAGGAAAGAGTACTTTGAATATTTGGTCAAGTGGAAGGGTCATCCAGTTGAAGATGTCGGCTGGGAGACTGAAGCAGAAATTCTGAAGCATGGACATACCGTGCAGGAGCTCATGGAGAGGAGCCCATGCAAATTTTCAAGCGAGGGAGTATGATGCAGGAGCATCCCTCACGACAAGCAAAACCAACGTGGAAGCAGAAGACAGCTGGAAGACGTCCAGCACAAGTTTTTGAATTTTTAAATTTTCCCTTGAAATTGATGCGCTGAATATAAATGAGATCGTTTAATTTAGGCACCTTGGTAAAAATGTAATCAGACCTCGAGCCATACGCTCTTGTCTGAGATAGACAGAGGCATTTCTAGTAGTAGTTGTAGGTAGATAGAATTAAATTCTTATATTAGACAGTTTTAGAGCATGGGAGGGAAAACGGATATAGACACCCTCATTTGTATCATTGTAACATTAACAGGAGCAAGAAGAATTTAGAGTAGAGGAGAATAGCAGAGGGTTGTAGAAGACATCCATGTATAGATCTTGAATTAATAGAAGAAGTTGATTCAGGTTCATGGCTGTTGTGTTATTCTCTGTGTGTTGAATGCTCGGCTTATGAATATTTCTTCTTGTTATGCATTTGTTATCATGCTATGTGTATGAGTTCATGTGTCGAGATTGAAATCTGAGAGGAAGTGAGGTGAGTTACAATTGTTTCTCTTTTGAGCGAGGAGTCCTGCAAGGAGTGTAGTTGAATTCCTCCGCAAGGAGTGCGTTGACAGAAGGCTCAGGGAGTTAACTCTTGTTCTCAAAGCACTCAGAAGTGAAAGTGGGTTGCTAAAGCCGTGTAAGGAGTGCGCAGACTAAGGTGAGTCTCAGTCGTGAAACTGAGCAGAAGCTTTGGAGGACTGCTGCTACGGGCATACGCAGAGTCAAAGGAAGCTCGAACAGTTGAAGTGTTCGCAGTTTTGCCGCAAGGAGTGCGTGCAAAGAACCTCGTTGAGGTTGAAGTAATTTAGAAAAGCTCAGGAAGGGTAGGCCTCTGAGTCGTTGAAGATCAGCGCAGATAAGTGTGACTTGAGGTTTCTCAGGAGAGACAGAGCAGTCGATTCAGAGTCACGGGAGCCGTCGGATCTACACGTGGTATCGTGTATCGGGGACTCGTGAGTTGAAGCCCCAAAAGTTGTGCAGCAAGAACAGCGATATCGCGATATGCGATATCTCTACAAGATCAGAGTGTTCATTGTGGAGGACGCGTGTAAGGAGACTCTCTCATCTCGCAGACTCGGGCATTGGATCTGCACGTGGGATCATGTGTCGGAGGCTCGCAAGAAAAGGCTCGAGAGTTTGGCTACGGGGATTGCGAGACTGCGAGAGGCAATATCCGGACAGCTGGAGAGCAGTGTGGACCGTAGCAGAGCGTGAGTGGAGTACAGGTGGCACAAAGTCATCAGGATATCACCACGAGAAGTCCCGAAGTGTTGGCGTTAGGATTCGCGAGTCGCGAAGTGCCGAGAGCAAGGTTCGTGTGGACGCGTGGCAGAGCCTAAGGTGGGACCACGTGGTCGACGGGTAGACACGCATTGCCTGGAGAGAGAGTCAGCATTCTGTTGAATTCTCGCATCTCGGAGATTCGCGGAATAGAAGGGTGAAAGCTCGACGGTTCGACCTGCGAGGTGGCGAGGTTGCGAGGTTGCGAGTAGTGAAATCCGTCGAGGAAGGAGTCAACTCAGCGTTGACTTATCGCGTCTCGTAGGATCGCAACGGGAAGGCATGAGAGTTCCGCTTACAAACTCACGAAGGTGCGAGTTGCAAGAGGTGCTAACATTTAAGCCTAGCCCACGGTTGCATGTGGTGAGGGCACTAATAAAGGAAGGAGCTATACCCGTATCGCCAGATCGGGCATCACAAGATTAGAAAGGAAGAATTGGAGGCTTTGAGCCATGAACTCGCGAGATAGCGAGATTTAGCTGATCTCCCGGTAGTAAAGGGGTGACCTCGCGGAAATATTTCTGTGGGTGCAGATTTCTCAATAGGGAAATAGAAGGACCTTGGAGCTCTTCGGGCGAGAAGGAAGAAGATCCTGTGAGAGCGGACGTGCCTGGGTGGCACGCCCTGCGTCATCTAATGAGATCGATCAAGAATTCACACACCATAGTAGTGCACAATGGTAATCCTGATCAGAAACCACAAAGAATTCCCAGCGTAACCGCCTCCAAGACAGCATGAGCACACAAAATTCTCCTCCTTCACGNCGCCCTGCGTCATCTAATGAGATCGATCAAGAATTCACACACCATAGTAGTGCACAATGGTAATCCTGATCAGAAACCACAAAGAATTCCCAGCGTAACCGCCTCCAAGACAGCATGAGCACACAAAATTCTCCTCCTTCACGACCACTTGAATCTTTCAAAGATACCTTCCTCGCGACGTCTGCATACAACAAGTGATCCTCCGCTCATTCCTTATATTTGGGAAGCAAATGGACTACCGTGACATTTCAATCATCACCTGAGCATTGGTTGAATCCATGGCACCCTCGAGCTCGGAAGAAAGGCAACTGCAAACACGAAACCCTTTATAAATCCGATTGTGATGCTATCTCTACACAGACAATGATTATTGTGTTGAAAACTGTTATTATTATATGGGCCTCTCTCCATTTTTGTCGGATGCCTTTGTACATTGGTCCAATCTTCACAATGGTCTCTTCAAATATAGAAATTCGACAACAGCACTTAGATATATGCTTCAACTTTATAGTGAAACAATTCATAAGTCATATCTATCCTCGATAACAGTGGATTCGAGCATTTAAGCAGAGAAGATCCACAAAAATGAATATTTTCTTTGCATCTTTTCAAAGCATCCAAGTAGTTATCTCCAACAAATTTAGCACAAATCGCACAGATCTATACTCAACAATCTTCTCTTCGGCGATTGTAGCTTCTCAAGTGGCTCTTTCAACGTGGTGAGCCTTCTCTAAATGGCGAATTCTCTCTTCTACGATCATCTTGCGCAGGCAGCTCCCTTTAACGCTTTTTTGACACACTGGATGACTATACTCTCTAACCATTTACTCTAAACCTCTGCTCCTGGTGCTCCGTTTTTCCTCTTTCGGACCAACTATTTCTCTCTATCTTTCAGCCATCTCATCTAGAATGCTCTTCATAGGCATCTAGGGTTTGAATCTCTTTAACTGCATAGATCTCATCCTATGCGATTTCGATTTGCTACCTGTAGTAGTTGATCCAATCTCAGGCAACCCATGAACTTTCTTTGAGGTGGCATCCGATCTTTTCACCGTGGCTCTGATATCACTTATTAGGCCATTAGGTCATAGAAAACAAAACTACAACACATAACAAAAGACCAATGGAAAACAAACAAAGTTTATACATCTATTTACATGGTAAAACCCTTAAACTGCTTTGCATAAACCAGTGAATCCTATTTTGCTAAATAGTTTCAACAATATCTTATGGGAGAAATGACCATAATCCAACTAGACTAATTTTAGGTCAATTAGTGGTCATATTCCAACACAAACAAACTCGTGTATAGGGTTTGTTAATATTATTAAATAGTTTCAACAATATCTTATTGGAGAAATGACCATAATCCAACTAGACTAATTTTAGGTCAATTAGTGATCATATTCCAACACGAACAAACTCGTGTATAGGGTTTGTTAATATTATTGCATTAGCATATTTGTGGTTTATTTTGTGTTCTTTTATCATGTGACTTTGGTGGCATACCCCTATAGATTAGATAATTTTATTAGTTAATTTTATTGATGTGATTAACATGATTACATTACTATAGCTTAGTTGTAAGTATTATTTGATTTTACATAATAACATATTAATTATTTATTATGATGAACTATTCATTGGAATATTTAAGAAATTTATTGATCATATACTTGTGATGGTCTTCATTGATGTTAACATGTATAATGGTAGTAAGATTTGATAAGTGAAATCATGTACCTTGTCTAATTTGATAGTTGTGATTTGAAGTTTAGCATTGTGTGCATTATCACTTGAACACTAGTTAGGTATGTCCAATAGTCTTGTGAATCTAGTTACTAATATGTTGGAATGAGGGATTGATGGAGTTGAATTGGACCTATGAAAGTTAGGGTAATATGGATAGTGATCATCTTCATTACTGAATATTTCATTATGTTGCACATTCAAATGAAGTTTTTTAATTAATTTTTAAATTATAGACATGAATGATTTGCTATTAAATCAATGATTACAATGGTTAGATACCAGTGCACTTTGGTGAATGGTTATTCTTTTATACGGTCTTCAACAAGTTGATAATTTTTACATAAGGAAGCTATGTTTTGAAGATGCCAAAGATTAGAGTAAATAGTGAGCTTGTTGTTGAAAACTTTCTTAAGTTTTTGATGGAAACTTTTTTATGATGGTGAAAATAAAGATAAATTCTTGACTAGATAAAGCGCTTTCTAAGTAATGAAATATGTAGCTCTTATTTCTTGTATGTGTATGTCTTGCACATGCTTGATGCATTGTGATGTGGTACTACTGATGATCATATTGTCACTTAGATTTGTTGATGTTCCATTAATATAATTATACCTAGTATTATGTGAGTGTGAGTAACACACATTATTCACATTATGTTTTAGTGACTAAAAGGGATTTTTTTTAGTTATGAACAAATATGCATGACTTGTATGAATAAGTAGCCATGAGTAATTGATTTGGTTAGTAATTGACTTGTGTTATTAAGAAATTGGATAAGGTTAAGGTGGTTATGGAGACTTGTTCTTTTGTAGGTGATGATATATTTTTCATGTTTAAAAAAATTTAGATTTTTTTCTATCTCAATTCAATGTTGATTAATAATATGGCTTCATTCAACATTAAGATTGATAAAATATGGCTTCATTCAACATTAAGATTGATAAAAGTGTGAATGACAACATTGTTAAAAAAAACAAAAAAAACAAAAAAAAAATATATAAACACAAGACACAAAAGATTAAAAATAAAAATAAAAAAATATTAAATATTAAAAAAATAATAATTAAATAAGAAAAAAAATCATTTGTTTTAAATATATTCAAAATTAAATTATTAAAATTATTATTATATTAAAAAAATGAAAATCAAAATATTTAACAAAAATAAATGACATGTGTTTTAAATTTTTTTTAGTGAAGTGAGAAAACAAAACACTCAATAAAATATAAATGGGATTCAAACATGTGCAAAGGTTAAAAGGTTCATTAATATTTGTAGTTTTGGAATGGTTTGTATTGTTTATAATGTTATTTATAGTTTAAGAATAAATAATTTTAAAAAATATAAAGAATAAAAAAAAGAAACATTTGCTAATTTTTAATATATATATTTTTTAATTTTTATCAAGAAATTTTAAAATTAAAAAGTGAAAAAAAAACTATATCATAATAAAAAATAAAAAGTTTATAAATAATTATTATTTAATTTTCTTATTTTTTTTTTATTGATGATGATAATGATGATGGTTGTTAACATTTATGAGATTCATTTATAAAATAAAATAGTAAAAGTATATTTAGGTTGTTTTAAAATTATATTTATGTTATAAAAGATATGGGAAAACCATTTTTTAATGTTCACAATTTTGATGTATTAAAAATAAAAATTGATATTGCTATAAATATTTTGTAATTTAAATTTATTGTGGGGTTACTAAGAATATTAGAAATGGTCATTTTCATCTTTCATTTTATTTTTTAATTTGTCTAAACTTTCTAAGTTTTTACTTTTTTTTAAGGGCATTTTTTCTTGGTTTTTGTCCAAAGTTGAAATTGTAAAATTCATTGGTTAAGATTGCATATAATGAGTGTCCTTGGGTTTTTGAGGGGGTTGAATCTATTCATGCATTCAAAAATAAGATTTCAACAATGTAAAATTTTGGATGATAATCAAGGGGACAAAAGTAAAAAACTTATAAAATTTAAACTAAGCCCTTATTTTTTACCCCAAAAATATCAATAACCATATTTTTTTATGAAATCCATACAAATTAACTTTTTATAACAATGTTAATTTTCTTCCTTACAATTGTAACATATTTATAATATGCTTATTTTATTTATATGTATTTCAATATTACTTGATTTAATAAAGAAGAGGATCAAACAACAAATACAATGCATCTCATGTATTTATTATTTCTTGAACAAGTTTTCTAGAAAAAACTGTGTAAGATATCATCGAAAATGGTAATTAAAGGATTTTTGAATAGGAAGAATTTTAAATGAAAATGGAGGATTTAATAAATAAGAGAATTTAAAATGAAAATAGAGGATTTAATAAAGAAGAGGAACCAGGGAGGCAGGTGGGGGGGGTGTTGTACAGACCAGAGGAAACATAGAATTGGATTTCTATTGGAATCTAGGTGCCACTACAAATAGTATGGCATATGTGTATGTGGTATATCAAGTGGTGAAACTAGCACTTTAGAAGCAGATTACACACTTGAATATGATGGGATACTAAAAAATACCATGAGATATTTTTTCATCGTTCCAATCCAAAGGAGATAAAGTTAAAAAGCCTTGTGGAGAGGATTTGGCTATTTTCACATTCTTAGAGTGAATAACAAGGAAGTAGATGAAATGGCTAATAGAACCATCTACTTAGTCTAGGTTTCTTGGGAGTTTGTGGGCAGGTAAGGCATATAACCCCTCCCTAATGAAAGGGTCTTGGAGTATTGGTGGTGCCCTAGGGGTGCACGTAAGGGGAATTTGGAGGAATGTGCATGGCAGGCTCATGCATTTGAAGTTCATTTATCATTCTGTCAACCTAAATCTCCAAAAGGACAACTTCAAGAAGGTTTAGAATTGGAGTCTCACAACTCAGAGGTGTACTTGGCCCGATGACAATTTAAGAGAGTCGGTATGTTTTGTATCCTAATTTGATTATGGTTTGATGGATTTGAAGTCAAATGAGAGTGTAGTAATGATTCAAATTCATGCTCAGGTGATAGAAGTACTCAGCATGGATGTAGAATTTGTTAATGAGGATAGATGGTATGTATTTCCACTTCGTAATTTCACTGTCAATTGCATCAGTAGTGATAAGAAGCCAGAGGATTCATGTATTTATGAGAATTGGGATGCGTATAAATTCTTTCATTCTGGGTCACATTCTCAATTCCCATCTAGGTTAAAAGTTTTATTAGGAAGGCAGGTTCTTGGGAGTGTAGTATTTTATGTTTAACAATGCTTGCTTCATTATCTCTGGGTGACAATCTAGTGCATGACAAAGTATTATTAAATGTTGTTTGTACTTCACTGAATTGGTATGGGTGAAATATTATTGTAGCCAAGAGTGTCGACTTAATTGACACTTGGGTTGGTATTACTTTGGGAATTATCAATGGTGGTTCTGGAGAATTTTTTCCTGCTTAATATTTCACGAAGTTATTGCTCTCAAATTGCATTTTGGTTCATGGAATGCATGCATGTAGTTTTTCAAGGAGTGAAGGTCATGGTATCCAATTCGACTTTAGTTTCAAATTCCCATCTATGGAGAATGCAATGGAAGTGATGTTGAGTTTGACACAGTTAAAAGAAGAGGTGGAGGACAACCGCACCACAACTCATAGACTAAAAATTAAGCAGTTGGATTAGCGGGAGGCTACACCAACAACGTTATGGATTTTGGTTGCTCTCATAGGCCAGAGGATAATATTATGAGAATATTGTCGGACATGAACATAGAAGTGGCACCCACATATGAAGAAATACTGAAAAAAGAAGAGGTCTAGAATGCTCTATTTCCAATATAGTCATGTTTTGTTTTTTCGTAAAATTATTTGGTGTATTCTATTGGATATATTTCATTTTATATATAAATAGATGTACGCTACTCTGGGATTATAGGAATGGTCTAGAAACTTGGGGAACAACTAGTATTTTTTATCTAGATTTTTGTTATGGACACTAGGCCTATGATTTTGCATTGAGCGGTTTTTGTTGTGCCCTTTTTAATGAATAAAATTTGTGAGTCCTTCTGAAAAAAAAAAAAGAGAGAGAAGAGGAACCGATTGAAGACATTTAAATAGGGAGAAATTAAAACGAAAATGGAAGATTTAATAAAGAAGAGGAATCGGGTGAAGTGTTACCTCGACGTCGAGAGAGAAATGGAAAATGATTGAAACATGGAGGAAACAAGCCATAATAAACCTTTATCTAGGTGATGAATGCTAGGTTTCCAACATTGGCTAAGTTTGTAAACATCTTCATGATTGGAATTATTAGGATAATGAGAGAGGAGTAGTAAGGGGCTAAGGTTAATATTTTAGTTTGGTTGAAACAAATAAGATATTTGGATTCAAAGATTTAGAGATTCGGTTGCAGGTAGTATCACCTATATATTTTTTGAGACGAGATTTGAATGATCCACCTATTTGATCTATATAGGATTTTCCATATTAGAAAGTAATTTTGTAAACTCTTGGACCCAACATTAGGTCACTTTGATCTTTAGAAGATAAAAAAAAGTTGTTTGATGGTTTTATAGGGTTTTAACAAGGTTTTGATATTCTTTTTAGACAAATTTTTTGAGATGTGATGAGTTGTTCCTTAGATATAAGGCATATAAATGAAAGCATGAGGGGGGAGGAGGAAGAAAAGATTTTAGATTTAGGATTGTGGGGCTAGAGGAAATATTGTTTGATTTGAGAAAAATATTAGCCAATGGACAAGAGGGCATGGATTAGATAAGATTTTTCATCCGCAAGGAATTGAGGGACAAAAATTCTGATGGCTTGATTCATCAGGGTTTTCAGGATCACTCCTTTTGGAGCCAAATGATGGTGGGAATTGACATGAATGTATCTATCAATATGAGTGTTCTTCCTATAGATTTGGTTGGTAAGGGAACCATCCGACATGTGGGAAATACAAACATCCAAAAAGGGGATATGGTTGTCCTTTTGAATTTTCATAGGGAATTGGATGTGAGGGGAAATGTTGTTAAGATGGTTGAAGAAAGATATTAAGTTGGGATGGCGATGAGGCCAAATGAAAAATGTGTCATGTACAAAGTGGAACAATCACTTGGGTTCGAGGTAAAATGGTTTAAGGCTAAAGATTCAAAATCTTCCATGAATATGTTAGAAACCATTGGGGATAAGGAGGACCCCATGGGTGTGGCTTCTATTTGTTTATAGAAAACCCCTTTAAAAGTTTAAAGGTGAAGATAGAATTAAGGAAATTTTCAATTACTAAAACTGAAATTTTGGTGAATAACCAAATGAACTAACCATGAAGTCATGATCATCAAGGTGAAGATTCTGAGTTTTATGAATAATATCAGCAGAATCTTTAATAAAGGAGGAAGTATTGGAGCTTATCAACAAGAAATCGAGCATGTCCATTAGTGGGGAGCATGGTAATTAGAGGAATGTCTTTTTAATAAATTTTGGGTTGGCCATAGATCCCAGATCTAAGGGGTTTATTATTTTTTAATATTAACATTACTGTAACCATATAAATTTATTTATTAATATTAACAATTATATTATAATACAATATAATTTCATTTAATATAATCATTATAATGTATTTTTATAATAAAAATATAATCATTCTAATATGCTTTTATAATAAATTTATAGCTGTTTATGTGTGTCTATGACAATTACTGATAAAATCGGAAGAACTGTCATCCTCCTCTCGCTATATATAGTTGATATGTAAATGTTTACATCAGATGGTATACACATATTGTTTGGTGTGTAAAATGGTTACATTCGATGGCATATATATATTCCTCACAAGATACTGGTTGAAAGGTATTTATTGCTCACCATGAGAGACAATGTCAATATCAGTACTTGTGAATTTCCTTTTTAAAATCCAACCTTTTACCATTTTTCTAAAACTGATCTTCCTTATATTGTGCAAGAAATATCCCACCTTATTCCATTATGGCTGGAGATAGCTACAACAGTTATAGAACGGTAGCTCGTATCTTATTATATTTGCGACCTATTAAACCAATAACTCTTGGCTCTCTCATTCGTATAAGATGGTGCCCATAATTATAACCTAAAAAGCTGCAGTAATAGCATGGTACATGCATAGTACAAATACACACTATATATCTATAAACTGCTTATCATAAGTTGCCCATTTTGCACGAATATTGTTGATGTAGAGAATTTGATTTTATCCCAGAAGAGTTTTTATCCGTCCATTTCTTAGAATACCTCCAAAATCACTATAAATAGACCAGAGAGGAGTAGGTGAACACCCGAAATCCAAAAGAAACTCACGTGGATGTGGAAAATGGAGGTTCACTCTTCATCTCTACGAGGAGAAGGTTAGACAGCCATCATAGCTGGCGAGTTGTTGCTCTCAGGTTTTGTTACACACAATTAAAATATATGTTTTATGTCAATCGACATATTATTATTTACGAATAAGGTGCTCTCCATGCAATTGACAATAAAATCTAACTACCACAGCAGAAAAATCCAACTACCACAGCAGTTGACGGTTTGGAATGTGGAGTTTCTGCTGCGCGCAGCTACTCTGATTAAGTGCAAAATGCATTTCACCTAATTGCTTTGGTTGGTATACATTATTCTATTATTACGTTTTTACTCATTTCTCATTTCCAGCCGACAGAAGAAAAAGTTCACATTTTCAGCGTCACAATCTTGCACTACTTTTGTTTTGTGGTGGAAATATGATGTTGCGGGATTTTTTTCTATATCGCGTGACTGCTTAGCACCAAGATTTAAAACTTCATAAAAAGACACTTACTATCATATGTAGTTTAAAATCGTTCTCATGTTAATTCAATATTCATAGGGACAACTACCTTYTTTTTTTTTWTTTTTTTAATGATTCCGTACACTAGCACAGCTGCAAAGTGGTTGGTGAACGCCAAAAGGCACAGCTGAAACGTACGGATAGCTGAGCTGAAACGCACATAGAGCTGAGGAAATCTAAAAATTAATTTCAAATGTGGTAATTCCAAATGTTAATCAGTTAAAAGTGGCAATCATATGGTGGTACAGTAATTTCTTAATATGATTAAGAATATGCCAACATCTTCAATTATTAGCCATCAGATTAGAATTTTAGATTAAAAGGTGATTAATTGTGCCCATCTCCAATAAGTATACGCCTTTCGTCATAATTAATTCGTATGTAATGATATTTTAAATAGAATTAAAAGGTTTTGTATCAGTGTTCTACTTTTGGGTTATTTTAGTTGGAATTACCCTATACAAATTTGCACAAAATCGCAATTTTTTATTATTTAATTTCATGAATTTTTTAATATATATTAATTTTTTTAATCAAAATTTTATCATTTTTAATTATTACACCTAGAATAGTAAGTATTCTACAATTGAGTATGGAGAGATGTTAAGGCATAAGAAGTTGACTAAATTAAAAAATAAAATAAAGCTATATTACAAAAACAACAATAATAATAAAAATAAAGTGAGATCAATTAAAAGAAAAATAACTACAGCCATCTTTCAAATGGAATAAAATAATAAAATAAAATTTACACTTTAAGAAAATAAAATAAGACTACATTACAAAAACAATAACAATAATAAAAATAAAGTGAGGTCAATTAAAAAAAATTACACCCACCTTTCAAATGGAATAAAATAATAAAATAAAAATTACACCTTAGTGTTTGATAAATCCAAATTTACGACGAATCTACACTCCTATATAAATTCAATTTAAGCAATTTTTTTTTTTAAACTTTTATATTATTGTATTTGTTACACATATATCATTAATTAATGTTTATTTTTATGACTTATCGATGGAAATGTTTAAATAGTTTTTTTTTTTTTAATTTAACTATATAAATATGGTGGTTAACTCATCATTATAAAAGTTTTAATAATTATGTAGAAGCTCATTTCATTTTCATTTTTGATATTAACATTCAATCTTTATTATTGGTCCTTCTAGAAGGTCTTAGGCAATCAATCTTTATTATTGGTCCTTCTAGAAGGTCTTAGGCAAATGTATTTATTATTATAGAATGAATAAACCAATTTTAATAAATGTATATAGACTTTTGTGTACTATATGATTTGATTTTGTGCAATGGGTTTTATGGATTGCAAGGAGTTTTAATTGAGTTTGTTTGTTCAAAATAATTGTTAATTTCTTTGCATTTTATCATGATATAGTGTGTTATGTGACAAAAAGAGGAGGTTTTTCGGAAGTTGCAAGTATCGCAACTAGTGACTTACTAGACATGAAGTTGGGCTTATTGTACATCTATTATCTTGCTTTGACCCAGTTTGGTTGTATGCATAGTGCAATTAGCTTTGTTATGTTATTGGTAGAAACCGTGTAGGCCAAAAACAATCAAAGTTGTGTAGGGAAAAACCCTTGTGCGTGGTGCAGTTAGCTCTAGTCTATTACTGGTTGAAATGGATGATTATTGTTTTGTTTTTTTGTAGAGGAAAATTAAGGGGGGTTGGAGTATCTTACAGAGAGTGTGTAGGACGAGGACAATTATAAGTTAAAAGGAAAAAAATACGTTCAGAAATACGAGGGTGTTGTCAATTTTCAAGTGTTGTGTGTTGCGAGTTGCAATATTTGTGGTGTTGGACATCTTCAAATCTATGTTAGAGGGTAAGAAATCATGCGCATTGCGTGTTATATGGAAAAACGATTAGAAGATGATGCTTATTTTGTGTCTGCAGATATGGATATTTGCTTATGATTGTTGGACAGATGCAACTAGTTTGTGTGCTTGTTGTCTAATAGTATATGGTTCATGCATATTGTGAGTGCTACGTTTTATTGGAGTTTCTCTGGTGTTTTATTAAACTCTTCTCCAATTCATTATATGTGGATAGTTTCATTTATTGAAATATATTGGTGTGTGCAATGTGATGTTTCTTATGCATGGAAGTGTTTTCTTTGGCAATTTGTCTACGTCCCATGTAGTTGTATATTATGTGCTTTGTACAAGGTTTTTTCCTGGGTCAGTGGAAATTTCGTTTGTTTTCAATTGTTGTGTTGATAATTTATACCAATTTTTATTTTATGTCTACAAATATGGATATTTAGCTATGTTTTTTGGACAGACACAATTAGTTTGTGTGCTTCTTGTATAATAGTATATGTTTCATGCAAAGTGCGGGTGTTTTGTTTTATATGAGTTATCTCTAATGTTTTATTTAATTCCCTTGTGGTTCATCATATGCAAAAATTGTATGTGTTGATATTTGTGTTTGGATTTTATTTGCATTTGAAGATACAGATAGCTGCGTTTTTTGAAATATACTGTGACGTGCAATGCATTGCTCCTTATGTATGAAGATTTTTACTTTGACAGTTTGTACACATCCTACATAATTGTTTCTTATGTGTTTTGTGCAGGTTTTTATGTGCATAGAGAACATTCCATCTTTTCTCAATTCCTGTGTGAATAATTGATACCAATTCTTTGGCATCTCTGCATCTTCTATGCTTTGTACATGTTTTTTCCTTATACAATAGACCTTCGGTCTATTTTCAATGTGATGCATTTTTAGAAATATATTGTGATGTGAAATGCATTGTTTCTTATGTGTGGAATTGTTTACTTTGATAATTTGTTCGCATGCCACATAGTTGTACATTTTGTTCTTTGTACAGGGTTTTTTCCCGAGACAATAGAAATCCAGTCTGTTTTTAGTTCTTGTGCAGATAATGTATACCAATTCTTATTTTCGTCTGCAGATAAGGATATTTACCTATGTTTCTTGGACATATGCAATTAGTTTGTGTACTTATTGTCTAATAGTATATGCTTCATGCATAGTGTAGGTGCCATGTTTTATTGGAGTGAGATCTGGTGTTCTATTTATTGTGCCCACAGTTCATCATATGCAAAAATTGTATGTGTTGATATTTCTCTTTGGATTTCATCTTCATTTGAAGATGTAGATAGTTGTATTTTTCAAAATATATTTTGTTGTGCAATGCAATAATCCCTATGTGCAAAGACGTTTTCTTTGACAGTTCGTCTTCATGTGCATAATTATTTCTTCTGTGCTTTGCGCAATATTTTTTCCTTTCACAGTGAACATTCCATCTATTTTCAATTCATTGGCAGATAGTTGATACCAATTATGTGGCACCTATGCATATTTTGTTCTTTGTACATGTTTTTTCCTTTCACAATGGACATTCGGTTTGTTTTCAATTCCTGTACGGATTTCTGTGGCATCTCTGTGTCATGGTGCTCTCACACGTCAACGCTTGCAATAATTTTGCAATGAACATCTGTAGGAACTTGGTACAATTATGTCTTTTGCATTTTCATTTACATTTGAAGATGCATATAGATGATTTTTTTTTGAAAGATATGTCTTGATGTCGGCGATCTAAAGCAATTGTTGCAAGAAATAGGATCCTAGTACATGTTGATATCATTGCGATGTGTGTATATCTTCATTGTCGAGGCAAGGAAATAAATGACATATTTCTCCATTCAAGAATTCAATGGAAGAGTAATGAAAATGGCAGGGATATGTGGACTACATAAAAAAAATAAAAATTACAAAGGCATGTGAAAACTTATTTAAATATAAAATGATGATTTATTTTTGGCAAATGTTCAATTTGTTCATTTTGGAGCCTGATTATCTTCCTAATTCATATGCAGGTCAATCTGAACCCTTTATTATAAGGTCAGATATCTAACGATAAAAGTTATGTTAGGTTTTTTTACCCTAGAAGGAAACCCTCTTTTATGTACGAGGGAATTGTATTGTGATGATAGATGAATGCTAATATTTTTTTATGCGAGAGGAGGTTGTCAGATAAATAAGAGGAAGTTACAACAAATGTGTTGTAGGTTGTATCCCTTCATTTGCTAGATAATAATAAATGAAGGACCTAACAATTTCTCTTGTGGACACAACCCACATTGGGTGAACCACGTATATATGTGTCTCTATCGTATTGTGTATCTTATGTGTTTTATTTCCGCATTTGTTTTATTTTATTTCTCTATGATCCTATCTTTATAACAAATGGTACTAGAGACAAAGGTAACTCACAGGAAAAGAGTGTTCCTGTTTTGAGTGGGAGGAATGGTGGAAGATGGAAATTTTAGGGTCAAGAAATTTAACGGCCAAAACTACCAGCTATGGAAGATGCAAATGGAAGATTATTTATATTAAAAAGATCTATTCCTACCATTGGGTGGAATAGAAAAGAATCCAATGACCATGAAGGACGAAGAATTTGGAGGTTCTTGACAGAAAGGAACTAGGAACGATACAGTTGTTCCTGGCAGTGTCGGTGGATTTTAATATTTCAAAAGAAAAAAAAATAGAGGATATGATGAAGGAAGCGGTTATAGTATATGAAAAACCCTTGGTCTCCATCAAGGTATTTATAATGAAGCAATTATTTAATATGAAGATGTCTGAAGGAGGGTCTCTTGCAGATCATTTAAATGAATTTAATATGGTTACTAATCAACTAAGTTTTGTTAAAGTGGCCTTTCATGATGTTGTTAGGGCTCTTCTAATCTTGTGATTATTTCGAGAAATTTGGAATGACTTGGTCATGGCTGTAAGTAACTTTGCCTTTGGTTCAAACACTCTGAAATTTGATGTTTTTATTGGTGTTATCCTTAGCGAGGAAATGCGATGGAAAAGCATGTGTGAGACATCAGGTAATGCATTGATCATGGAGAAAAGGGGAAGAAAAAAGGAAAGAGGAAAGAGTCTAGGGAACCATGGAAATTCTAGGAAGGGCGGATCCAAATCAAGACTAGGAAAGATAGAGTACTAAAATTGTGGGAAGAAATGACATTTGAAGAAAGACTACAAAGCTCCAAAGAAACACAGAGATGGACAACAGGAGAAAAAATAGGAAGCAAATGTAACAGGTGATATATTAAAAGATGCTTTGATTCTTTCTTTAGATAATATTATCGAGTCTTGGGTACTAGATTCAGAGGATTCATTTCATGCCATGCCCCATAGGAAATATTTTCAAGATTATGTTCAAGATGATTTTGGACAGGTTTATTTGGGTGATGATGAACCATGTCAAATTGTTGGAATGGGTAAGGTAAAAATAAAGAAAAAGAATGGAAACCAATAGTTACTAAAAGAGGTGAGACATATACCAGATCTGATAAGAAATCTAATTTCAATGGGGCAGTTGGCAAGTGAAGGTTGTATATCTATACTTACAGATAAGGCGTGGATGGTCACTAAAGGATCACTAGTAATGGATAAAGGAGAGAAGGTAGGTACATTGTATTTATGTACTATTAATGTTGACTCTTCTATATCTTTAGATTCTACATGAGTGGATACATCATTGTGGCATCATAGGATTGGGAACATGAGCAAGAAGGGGATGCATATACTTCACAAAAGGAATTTGTTTCCAGATCTTAAACAAGTTGATTTGGATTTCTATGAGCACTATGTTTATGGAAAACAAAAGAGAGTCAAATTTCTCAAAGTCAGAAAAGAAAAGAAGAGTGAAAAGTTGGAGCTTGTGCATACAGATGTATGGGGACCAAATCATGTATAATATCTTGGTGTATCTATTTATTATGTTAATGTTATTGATGATGCAACTAGAAAAAAATTGGGTTTATTGCATTCCACAAAAATCTGATGTTTTTGACACTTTTAAGAAATGGAAAGATTTGGTTGATAATGAGACAGAAAGAGGTTGAAGTGTCTCAGATCAAATAATGGAGGTGAATAATGTAGCAATGAGTTTGATAATTATTGTTCATACCATGGGATTCATAGAGAAAATACAGTTCCAGGAACACCAGAAGAAAATGATGTGTCATAAAGGATGAACAGGAGAATCATGGAATGTGTAAGGAGTATAAGATTGCATGTTAGGTTTCCCTTACAATTATGGGAAGATGTTGTAGATATTGTTATTTACTTAATAAACAGAGGAACTTCAAGTTATTTGGATGGTGGAAATCCAGAGTAGGCATGGAAAGGTAAAAAGGTAAACTATTCATTTATGAAGACTTTCAGTTGTGAAACATTTTTCCATATTGATAAAGAAAATAGAACAAAGCTTGAAGAAAAATCCAAGAAGTGTACCTTTATTGGATACGGTTTTAATGATTTTGGTTCATCCCTACTCCTAATGATTTTATGATTTTCATAATACCATAAGCAATTTAGCATGTGTAAGGGAACTTGACTTGGATATTCTAGGGTTGATTATTCTTAGAAAGTAGGAGGGAATTCCACCTTGGCCAATTTTATTTCTAGAAGATGGAGGAGTTACATTGTACCTTTCTTTCATGATTCTATTATCAACATATAATATGTTATGGTTTTGAGAATTTGCAAGCTTCTGGATATTGAAAAACTTATCGATTTTTGTGGCATTGCTCGAGCTAGGGCTCCTCTATCACTCGAGCTAGGGCTCCTCTATCTTTGATGTCTCTCGAGATAGGGATGTCAGGCTCCTATATCTTATGTTTCTCTCCTCTATCAAGGCAGGCTCCTCTCTCTCTTATTTCTCTCCTATGTTGATTCGGGCTCCTCAATGATCTCTTTTGTCGCTCCTATGTCCACTCGGGCTAGGGATGTCGGGAGCTGAATACGGTGAGGTAGGGATATCGGTGATCAATTCATGAGGTGAGTATGAGGTGATTAGGTCATGAGGTGAGATTGCATGCGCATAGGTAGCTAGGATATCATAGCAAAGGCTTTTATATCGATGCATAGGTTTGTATATCGGCACAAAGGTAGGGATATCGGGCGAAGATTTAACAATGGTCGTGAGAGTTTTAATTTTGGCTATATATATAAATTATAAATATAGAAATTGTATATTATATATTATATATAATATATATTGTATATTATATATTATATATTATATATAATATATATTGTATATTATATATTATATATTATATATAATATATAATATATTAGATATAATATATAATTTATATATATTAATAGTGGTGAGGATGACGATGATGACAATTATAATCATCATTTTCCATCGTCATGTCTTGTTTTTGTATTCCACCCCTCAGGAATGCCAAGGGCCATTTATTAACATTTTGATCAAGGGCCATCTCATTTGGTGTTTAAAGACACAATGATGGCTCCCTTGTATCTTATATCCCTATTAACTGTAACTTATATGTTACTGCATACCAATCCCTTATTAAATGTGTAGTACATAGTGCACCTTACATCCACTTAGGGTTTGCAAAGGTTATAAAGTTCCCCAAAATAAAAACATTAAAGTCATTTTGATGACTAAAATATTCACTTACCTTTTAGGATCATTTTTTATTAATGTTTTCACAACTAAATTAGTGACATTCTTTCTAGGACCATCATCACTTCCTATTTTTGTGACCAAACTAGGTGATAATCCACTAATTCCCATCACCAAAACTACCTCAAAATAATGGTGAAAATCAGTAATTATCGCCAGATATGTTCACTTAATGGAAACAATTATAGGTTGTGACTTTTGATCCTTCAATGCACTTAATGTCTATCCTTCTTATTTGTATTTAATTTTGGTACTAGTTTTTTAAAGTTGATGTTGATATTTACCTTAACTTATGTTTTATTTTGACTTACCCATACAATCAAGGTATTATGCCTTATAATTTATCTTTAGAGATCCCAAAATATGTTGAAAAACATCTTAAGTGACCACATCATAGGTTTTACATAGGAAAATTTTTCCTTGTGAGTGAAAATTGGTGGTCTTGATCCAAGGTCAAAGAAACAAGCCTTAATACATAACATTATTTATCTTTGGAGTTCATGGTCCATGCCTAGGGCTTTAGGCCATAACACATGTCCTATGTAATATAACAATGGCCATTTCAAATACATTTGTAACATGGTGTATGGTTCTCATGGTCTAAGAAATGGTCTAGGGTCAAACAATATGGTACAAGATCATAGAAATTGCCTTAGGGACTCATGGGCCATGTGTGATGTCTTATACCACCACACATGCCCTAGATATGGAATAATTATCCTATGAGTGATATGTGGCCACCATTTTAAGGATTCAATGCACCAAAACTAGTTCACTAGATCCATTTCATGTTCTATGCCTGAAATATGGGGTATCAGGCCATAATAGTTTCCCTTTTAGACCCTAGGATACATGCAGAGCCCAAACCACCACAACAATGGGATATGTGATCCAGATTATTTTCGGCACGAAATGAGGGCGGAGATATAATAAAGAAATGCACAGAGATATCGCGTATATCCAATAATATAACATAAATATATCAGAGATGCAACCATAAACACAGAGATACAGTAATACATGATTTCTATTAATGAAACAAATGTACAGAGACTGTAAAAATATAGAGTGAAAGACTCGCTAGAATGGTGGCAACTTATCTCTGAGAAGAGATGTGACAGCTACTCACATTCGCAAGAAGATGATTACAATGAGACTCTAAAGGCCTTTTTACAATAAACAGGAATGCCAAAAACCCTAGACATTCGAAAACCCTAACCCTAGGAGATGAAGCGCCAAAATTCATGTGGGCCTCATTTGGGTAAGTTAGTACATCAACTTCTTGAGGTCGTAACTTTTGCATATGATCTTTGTTTTAGGTGTATGATAGCTCATTGGAAAGGTATCGTCGAGGAGATTAATTTTGGGGGCTCAATCATGCCTTTGGATATCATTGAGAACCTCTATCTCGAAAAACCTTCATTTAGGCCCTCAAAATGGCCATGGAAGTTAAAACCTGCTAAAAATAGTAAATTGCTAAAATTGTCAGAAAACTATTTTGAGCCAGTTGGAAAAGGTGGGTGGCCACCGATATCCACCTGGATCAATCCTGCCTCCTTGCGTTGATTTCCCGGGGGAGAGGGAAAAGCATTTGTTGGATCTTCATCTTGGTGAGCTGATTGTATTGTTGGAGACGTCACGCTGCTTAGTTTGCGGAAGTCTGTCATGAACCTGTTGAAGCTGAGGTTGTTCAACAAGTCGAGCTACATGAGAGGAAGATGTGCAGAAGGAATATTTGCGCTTTGCTGCAACCTTGTCGACCTGCTTCTATTGGATAGAAGGTGCAGGGGGCGAGGCTATAGTGGTTGCAGTGTCCTTCTATTCCCGTTTTGAACAGATTGTGAAGAAGCTGAATTTTGCAGAATGAGATACTACCTTGCGACACTTTTTAGGTGGAAAAATAGTTGGAACTACCTCTGGTATTCTGTAAAGATTACCCCCCAAAGTAACAATGAAACTACGAGGTCGAGACTCATAAACAGCATGGCGTCTCCACATATATGGTTGGCCCAAGCAAACATCACAAACATCTAGTGGGGCAACATCACATAATACCTCATCATTGAAGGGTTGGATGTCGTATGACAATCGACACTATTGGATGACACGGAGATCTCGTCCTTGTCGAAGCCACCCGATGTTGTATGGATGCGAGTGTGGTGTTGTTGACAATCCCAACTATTTGACGACCTCTGCTAAGATGAGGTTTTTCTGGCTTCCGCTATCAACAATAAAATGCAACAGAGTCCCCTTCACCCACATCTATGAATGAAAAAGGTGCTCCCCCTCTTCATGATCTGTTGGTTCTTTTGGTTGAATTTTTTTGATCGCGACAATAGAAGTTGGGTATGCATCAATGATCTTTCCTTTACGAGTATTTTCAGAATCAGATTCTGAATCAAGGTTCGACTCCTTTTCTTTGATCTCAGCCACCAATGACTGATTTGAGCGACATTCATCGGTGTTGTGCCAGGGGATTTTGTGGAAATCACACCATTTTCTGGTGTCCTTCTTTGTCTTCCTGTGACCCTTCTTTTCCTATGTCTTGGACTGGTTTTTGGGAGACTGTTTGTGAGGGCCGTCTTTTTCATACTTTGGTTGTTGCGGATTTGTAGACCTGAATTCCCATTTGTTTTGGTGCTTAAATTTCTTCTCAATTTTAACAGCATATCGATAAGCAGCACCGAGTGATGAGATGTCCAGAAAATACATTTCATTCTGGATGTATCTGTGTAGAGCCCCATGGTATTTTAGAACAAAATGTCATTCGAAGTCTTTGATACCCAGCTTGGTGCACAAGGTATGGAAGGTATTGGTGAAATATGGAACTTCTTGGCCCCTCTCTTGCCGTAGTGTGGTCCATCTCATGCACTGGTCCTCATAGTTTCCAACAGGGTAATACTGTTCCTTTACTGCATCCACAAAAAAATACCATGTGGGATCGGCCCCATATATTCCAGACTCCTCTGTGGAACTTTGCTCCCAGTAAGTTTCCCACCAATGTTTGACATGGAGGAGAGCTCTAAGGAGTGCGAAGGTGATCTTTTCTTTGTCGGAAAAATTGTGAACAGAGAAATAAACTTCTAGCAGAGTTAACCATTTTTCTAGGGCTTTTGCATCTATCTATCCTTCAAATACAGGAATATCAAAATTAACTTGTACCTTGAAAGGCAAGGTGACTCCAAAGTGGTCGCTTGATGAAGATGCACCTGATGCTATCGGCAGACATTGAAGGATGTGAGAAAAATTCTCCATCATTTCGTCCCTTTGTCGCGTGAGAGCTTGCTCAAGCAATAGATTGATAGGATCGTCTGCTCCGTCGTTTTTCTTTTCTTCTTCCATTGAGGGTTTCTTGGGTGTGCGAGAGCGATTGTCTTCAAGAGAGACAAGCTCAAGACCCAACTTGCTATACTCAGATCTTATCGGGGACATGCACTGAAAAAATGATCAAGAGCATCCTTCTCTGATACCACTGATCTGGATTATTTTCAGCACGAAATGAGAGCGGAGATATAATAAATAAATGCACAGAGATATCACGTATATCCAATAATATAATAGAAATATATCAGAGATGCAACCATAAACACAGAGATACAATAATACATGATTTCTATTAATGAAAGAAATGTACAGAGACTGTAAAAATACAGAGTGAAAGACTCGCTAGAATGGTGGCAGCTTATCTCTGAGAAGAGATGTGACAGCTACTCGCATTTGCAAGAAGATGATTACAATGAGGCTCTGAAGGCCTTTTTACAATAAACAAGAATGCCAAAAACCCTAGACATCTGAAAACCCTAACCCTAGGATATGAAGCGCCAAAAGTCATGTGGGCCCCGTTTGGGTAAGTTAGTACATCAACTTCCTAGGGTCGTAACTTTTGCATACGATCTCCGTTTTAGGCGTATGATAGCTCGTTGGAAAGGTATCGTCGAGGAGATTTATTTTGGGGGCTCAATCATGCCTTCAACTATCATTGAGAACCTCTATCTGGAAAAACCTTCATTTAGGCCCTCAAAATGGCCCTGGAAGTTAAAACCTGCTAAAATTAGTAAATTGCCAAAATTGCCAAAAAATTGTTTTGAGCCAGTCGAAAAAGGTGGTTGGCCACCGATATCCACCTGGATCAATATGATTGTAATTTTAAGGTTTCCACTACAAAAGTTTACCAAGGCCAAAGGACATAGTTGTAAGCCATAAAATTTTCCTTTATGGATTAGGTTATAATAATTTACCCTTTTAGTGATGATTAGGCCAAGTGGAGTCCTTCCAAAACCATTGTTAAAAGTGTTTTAGCTAAAGTTATCCAAAAATCACCCCCAAAAGTGTCTTTAGTAGTGATCTTCAAAAATCACCTCGAAAAGTTCAAGAAATTTTATGGGTGAATTTTCAAAACCATTACCAAAAACGATATTTTGATAATGGTTTTTTCAAAATCAGTCATGAATGTACCAAGGACTGAATTTTAGGGGCAGTTTTAGAAAAACAAACTTGAAAAACCATAAAAATATACACTTTAAAAAACAAATCACATCAATCAGAGTTCATATGACAAAGATATAACCATTTTAAGTCTCCAAAATGTAGTAAAATTGCAATAGTGAGCATTAAAATAGTAAATGTTAGTTCAATATGCAAAAAATCAGTTACATACAATGCAAATTAAAATTTTAGGTTTTAGATGTTCCCAATAAAATTGTGCTTTTGGTTCAAGTCAAAATATTCAGATTTGATCAGTTCCAAGCTCAAATTAAGCCTTAGAACCTACCAACCTCCTAACACATCTTAAATTTGAGACTGATAAGGGTTTAGGAACCTCTTAACACATATTAATATGATAGTACCAAGAGGTCACCTTTTCAATTATTGGTGTAATAACTATGGTTCTAAGGGTCCATTCCATGGTATAGGGATGAAATCTAAGATCATAGGCCACAACATTTACCTCTAGAGCTCATGACCATGTATGGAGCCCAAAACCACCACATAGGCCCTCTATAGGGAATATTTTCTGTTAAAATATTGTGCAACTGCAAAGAATATTCTTATACCCTTTTGTGGATAAAGATAAATGTGTTTATTATTAATTAGATCAATCCCCTTTTGTGGATTGATCATGTCAGTCATTGTAATTGACCAAATCCCCTTTTGCGGATTGGTCAAACCCTAATTGTAATAGGCTAAATAAGAAGTCGGCCCCAAAATATATTAAAGAGGCCCCATAATATATTAAAGTTGGTTATCACCACCCAAAAGAAGAAGTTGGCCCTTCCAGTGAAGAGACACTTCCACATGTGCCAGAATTGTATAAATAAGAGAGGCCAATGCCTCATTTGAACACACACTCAGCTCACTCATCTAGTGCGCAAGTTTTGAAGGAAGTTGCAGTTGCGGGTTGCCAGAAGAAGGAAGAGAGAGAGGCGTGTTGCTCAGTGTTGGATATTCTTTGTTGTCTGGTTCATTATCTTGGCATTATATTGGCTATCTATATTAAGGAATTTTTGCTGGGTTTTCTTCCCCTTGAGGGTTTCCCAGGATAAATGCTTGTGTACTCTTGTAATTGTGTTTCTCTCAGTGATCCTGTATATGCTATTGTTATCTAGTAAATTGAAAGTAACCTAATAATAGAAAAAAATTTAACATGGAATCAGAGCTAAGCTGAAGAGAGCATCTTTCACAAGAAAAAGAAAAACGTCACTGTTGTCGTACATGAGAATTAGGGATTTTTATTGAAGAAGGTTTTCCGCCCCAAATCCATCTAGAAAGGTGCACCCTACCTCAAGGAACATTTTGGAATCTTAAGCACACATTTTCAGTGGCTAGATATCCCAGAAAGTGAAACCCTAGTTTTCACAAAGTACTAGAAGTACCAGAAAACCATAGTACCAGAAGTACCAGAAGTACCAGAGTACCAGAAGTACCAGAAAACTAGAAGCACCAGTCCAGAAATCCGCAAATCAAGTTTGAAGGAGTAAAATTTGGATTTTTAGAAATCGGACTGTACCAGCATACTCGCCTCAGTCCAGCGCATCTTTTGGTGAGTTCAGTTTTTAGATCTAAGAAATTTTATTTTTTTATTATTTCTATAGTCCGAAGGGCTAGGGTTTTTTACTGCAAGAAACAATGGCTACCAGTAGAAGGGTAGAAGACAAGATGGAAGGATCCAGAAACTTCAGATCTTGGAAGCATACCTTGCAGATGATTCTAGATGAGAATGATCTCCTAGAACATGTTACAGTAGGTGTACCAGAACCAGATGAAGCAGAGCAAAAGACCAAGCATAAGAAGAATGAAAAGAAAGCAAAGAGAATCGTGTTAGATTCAGTAAAGGATCACTTGATCCCTCATATATCCGAACTACAGACAGCAAGGCAAATGTATGAAGCACTCAACAGGTTATATGAAAGCAAAGACATCAGCCATAATCTTACCTTAAGAAATGAGCTTCGTAATATGAAGATGGAAAACTCAGAATCTGTCACATCCTACCTTATGAGAGTTTCTCAGATCAGATATCAGCTTGCAGCTATTGGAGATGTCATTAGTGACAAGGATCTTGTAACCACAACCCTAAATGGGTTTCCAACATTTTGGATTCCTTTTGTACAAGGAGTGTGTGCAAGAAGCAAGTTACCCAAGTTT
>ML790795.1:70204-82570 GCA_009831015.1 Picea engelmannii | reverse complement strand
TTTGTTGGGTTTTCTTCCCCTTGAGGGTTTCCCAGGATAAATGCTTGTGTACTCTTGTGATTGTGTTTCTCTCAGTGATCCTGTCTATGCTATTGTTATCTAGTAAATTGAAAGTAACCTAATAATAGCATAAACTTTAACATTTTCCCCATGAGTGGTATATGGTGGTCATTTTTAGTTTTGAAAATATATCACGAATGCATATTGGTCTCCAATCCATGGTTTTATGATCTTATGATTTTTTTTTGAATGACATCCTATGGATATAGGTGATTATAATGGTAGATTAATTAAGTTTTCCTAGCAAATTAGAAAAGGAAATTGGAACAATTTACTATGGTTATTTAATCAACAATTCCTTTGGTGAGATAGAAGCCATAATGCTAGAAATGGAAATGGAAGAAGGAAGAAAACTCACTTGGAACTCGTTGTTGTAGATGATGAAGGTATTTTCACTAAAGTGTAGAGTTGTGATAGTCCTCTAATAGTGATCCACATCCAAAATGACTTGCACACTAGATATAACCAATAAACACTAAATATGCAATTATAAAGATAAAACAATGAAATATGCATAACAGATAGACCTAGCACCCTAACGGGGGATGATGCCTCCCTTACCCTAGCTATGTTGGAACCTCCCTTTGTAAATGTGTTAAAACTGCACAGAATAGATCTAGCTAGAAAATACTACACACATTTGCAGAGAGAAATTGAGAAAGAAGAAGAAGGAGAGAAAGAATAGAAGAATTCTCATTAACCGTAATGAATAATGCATAATTTACACATGATATACTATGTATAACTCAATGAATGCGCATTGGAGGAGAACCAATGCTCCATAGTGGTGGTCTAGAGTGATTTGGACACATACCGACAATTATGGGAGTGAAATGCCACCTAGTCTAGTGTCTCAGGAAGTTATGAGAGTGAACTGCCACCTCGCTAAGTTAACTAGTCAACTAGTATTTAGTTAACTAAATGAACAGAGTGTAGTGAGGATTATATCAAGGAATAAAGTGTAATGCGCCAGTCAGGTGATGATCCCAAGGCAAGTGTGCATTAGCATGGTGATGATCCCAATGTTGCATGGTGATAAAACCAATGCATCATCTAGACTCAACTCAACTAGTCAAATTGAAGTGTCAACTGAAGAGAATATTCTCCAAGTGGAATATTCTCTCCTAAAAAATAGGAGACTGGATAAATGACTAATTATGACTAATAAACAAGAAAAAACCTTAGGAAAAATAAATCCTAGGTGTGTGTGAAGTAACTCCAACACCCCCCCTGAACATCACTATGGTGAAAATAAAGAATGGGTCCCGACAATGAGGCCATGTTAGGTGCCCAAATACAAAAGATACACTGAAAAAAAAAACGATGAAAGAGGGAAAACCTCATGGGAAAAACACCCCTCAAATTACAATGCATGTAAAAAGAATAACTACATTTGCTAGGCAACTGTGTCCTTTACTCCAAGATGACTTCGCAGAGAATGGAACTTTTGCTTAGTGAAGGTCTTGGTGAAGATGTTTATCGTCTGTTCTGCTGAAGGACAGAAATGTAGGTCAATGATCCCCTCGTGTACTAAGTCTCGGATCTAGTGCATGTGGATCTCGGTGTTCTTCGTCCACTGCCTTTGAACTAGATCTCTACAAAACTTCAGAGTGCTCTAGTTGTCATACCAGATGACGATCGGTCGATGAAACTGAATGCCCAACTCAGTGAAAAAATGTTGTAGCCACATAGCCTGAATGGTTATCTTAACTACCCCTCTGTACTTTGCCTCGGCTGAAGATAGAGCAATGAAGCTTTCTTCTTTCTCGACCAACAGATAGGCTCAGAATTAAGATTGAATGAGTAACCAGATGTGGACTTGCGATCAATGTTATCGCCAACCTAGTCAGAATCAGTAAACCTGATGAGATATAATGTAGAGTCTGCTGCATAATGAATCCCAAAGGTGATGGTGCCCTGTACGTATCGAAGGATATGCTTTGAAACCTTCCAATGTAGCTCATGTGGCTCCTACATGAACCTGGAAATTGGGCCAACTACATAGGAGAGGTTTGGTCTGGAGTGTGTGTGAGATACAACAATCTCCCCACTAGTTGTCTGTACAGTGTGCTATCAACCAGTGGAGTCTCCCCGCCATCCTCAAGTTTGAATCTTGATAGGAAAGGAGTCAGAGCAGACTTGCATTATGTAATGTGAAATCTCTCAAAGAGATGTCGTGCATACTTGGCTTGAAAAAGTTTGATGCCTGATGAATTCTGACTGATCTCGAGTCCAAGGAACAAGTGTAGCGTACCCATGTCCATCATCAAAAACCTGTCATGTAGAATCCTCTTGAATGCAAAAATATTTGAAGTCGAGCAACCGGTGATCAACAAATCATCAACATACAGAACTAAGAGTAGAAGTGAATCATCTGTCCTAAGCATGTATACATTCAAGTCTGATTTACAATGTACAAAGTTCTGTGAAGGTAGGAGTCCATCTTGGCATACCATGCCCTCGGAGCCTACTTGAGGACATAAAGGGACTTCTTCAGTCGACAGACCAAAGATGAGTCTTGCATAAATCCTTGGGGATGCTCCATATATATCTCCTTAGAGAAATCACCGTGAAGAAATGAATTCTTCACGTCCATCTGATGGACTTTCCATCCCTTGGCTGCCGCAATGGAAAGTGCCAATCGTATAGAATCCATCTTCTCTATTGGAGTGAAGGTCTCATCATAATCAATACCCTGCACCTATTGAAATCCTTTAGCAACAAGCCTGGCTTTGTATCTACTAATTTGTCCATCCGTTGTGCTCTTGGTCCTGTAGACCCATCTGCATATGACAAGTTTCCTCCCAGAAGGAAGGGGAACCAGATCCCAAGTCTGGTTCTCGAGGAGGGAATTGTAATCCTCCTGCATGGTGGATTCCCAAAAGGGATTTCCAGTAGCCTCACCATAACACTGTGGATCTGAAGACTGAACCAAAAAAAGATGCCTGGAGGGAAATGGTTCAGTAATAGTGAGTGCAACAGGAGGCTCCTCAAAATCATATTGTGTCCTCCTAGTATGGGTTGGATCACCAATGAGATCCCCTGCATCCTGAAGAGTAGTTTGTGCCCACTTGGACCTCTTCTCTGGCTCTCCAATTGCATCTAGATGCTTTCACTCTGCATCTAACTATAGGGACTCTAAATATGAATCATCTGAGTCCTATGAATTAGAACTCTCATCTGAAGAAGAGTCGACATGTGCATTCTCATCATCTCGGACAGGTGGAAGTATGAAGGTGTCTGTATGCGACTGTTGAGGTACATGCGAGACACTTTCCTCGAATTGGACACTTTGCTCAATGATGAGCTGGTCTGAGGAAAGGTCAATAATTCGATATCCCTTCACTTTGGTGGGGACCCAAAAAAAATACACTCAGTGCTATGTGGATCAAGTGCCTTCCTCTTTTTAGAAGGAATTCAATCCCATGCATGTGAACCAAAAATGTGAAAGTGTGTTACTTCTGGTTTGAGGCCGCTCCAAGACTCATAGGGGGTCTTATCCTTGACAGATCTATGGGGAGATCTATTTTGGATATATGTTGCACAATTAAGGACTTCGTCCCATAGTCTCTATGGTAGTGACTTTGCATGTAGCATGCAAGATGCCATCTCCTTTAGAGATCTTTTTTTCCGCTCAGCAACTCCGTTTTGCTGTGGAGTATAGAGAACTATGTGTTGCAACTGAATCCCCGCCTCTTGGAAAATATTATGGATCTCATTATTTACATATTCTCCCCTATTATTGGTTCTAAGGAATTTGATCTTCTTTCTGGACTATGTCTCAACTAGGGCTTTGAAATATTTGAGGTATTGAAAGACCTTGTATTTTTTCCAGAGAAAGTAGATCCATGTAAAATGTGAGAAATCATTAAAAAAAATGAGAACAAACCTCGCTTTGTTGGTGGATGGATGTGGAACATGACCCATAAGGTCACTCTATATTAGATCTAAAGGTGCAGAAGCTCTTTGAGACTTTCCTTTGTCGAATTTATTTTGAGGGTGTTTTCTGAGAACACATCCCTCACATACTCCCTTGGAGAAATGGATTTTTGGTAGACCATCAACCAATCTTTGTTTGCTAAGTTGTTGCATGTATCTGAAATTCAAATGTCCAAACCTTTCGTGCCATATCCTACTACTTTCATCAACATGAGTAAGCAGTAAAACAAAATCATGTTTAATGAATTAAGAAAAAATATACAATCTAGACTGATGATTTACCTGACCGACAACAACCCTGGAGATTGTTTTCATGTCATAGATGTCCATGAAATTTTGTGTGAATGTGACTTTCTTTCCAGTGCCAAAATTTTTCATCTGATACATGCAGAGAAGGTTGACAAAAAGTTTTGGAACATGCAACACATTCTCGAAGCTTCCGTTGGTGAGTTCAATCCTTCCTTTGTTGGTGACTTCGAAAGAAGAGTTGTCCCCCATAAGAATAGGAGGAACTTTGAATGCATACAATGAAGAATAGACTTCTTTTGAGGTATCCATGTGATGTGATGATCTTGAATCTATGATCCAAGCATCGGGAGAGGAGTTGATGGAAATCAAGGCATGGCTAGAATTTCCTTTCTTGGGATTCTGATCTTTTGGCTTCTTCTTCTTAGCACCCTCGGGGATGCAATCTCCAAGGTCGTTTTTCTGAAGTATTTGAGTCATTAAATCTATTTTTTTTTGCATACATGCAGATTATGGATGGAATCCTTTATGACAGTACATGCATTTCTCCCCTTTTCTTCCCTTTTCCCCTTTGGATCCGTAGGCATCGGTGAAGGGTTTTGTGTACCCTTCTTTCTTCAGATGTGCATGAGATTTCCTTTTGTCTTTATCTTTAGATTTATGATATTTTTGGTTGCCATATTTCACAGTGAGTGCATGCGGCTTTGGGCGTTTGATTTTTCCCATGTTGATGAGCTTGGTTTTCTCTTGTGTCAAGGCTTCGATAAAGTCCTCAAGAGAAGGAATCTCAGGTGGCTCGAGAGACGAATCTAATAGAATGGAATTTGGATACAAATACAGAGAATTCAGGACCAAGTTTGGAGAGAATGGTGAGAACCATTTGTTTCTCCTCCTTAGATTTATCAACCCCGCAAGCTTTGAGTTGTGACAGTAAATCCTTGAATTTTGTAAAGAAATCTTGGATATTTTCAAATCTTTTTGGATCCAATGTGAGAGATTCCACCTTCATCACATGTCCCCTCTTCTCATCCTATTTTCCAAAGATCCCTTCCAAGGTGGTCCAGGATTCATTGGGAGTCTTATAGGAAGATATGTGAAAAAGGAGATCGGGAGAGATAAGACTACAAATTGTTCTGAGTGCCTCATCCATGCGATTTAAGTACTTAGATTTTTCTATGGATGATGTCAATTTTGTATCTGTATTCAAGTTTAACCTATACAGTCCTTTGTTTCAAAGTTGTATGGCTATTTTCTCCTTCCATACAAAGTATTTGTAAGGTGTGAGAATGAATTCTTTTTGGAAATCCATCTTTTCGTTGTCTTCAATCTTTTGTACCTGCAAATAGTTTTGGTGTAGATTTTGCTTAGAATTTCGTCAGATATGATACCATGTAAATGTGTTGAACCTGCAAAAAATATATCTAGATAGAAAATACTACACACATTTGCAGAGAGAAATTGAGAAAGAATAAGAAGGAGAGAAAGAATAAAAGAATTCTCCTTAACCATAATGAATATTTAATAATTTACACACTATATACTATGTATAACTCAATGAATGTGCATTGAAGGAGAACCAATGTTCCATATTGGTGGTATAGAGTGCTATGGACACACACCATCAGTTACGGGAGTGAACTGCCACCTAGTCTAGTATTTCAGGCAATTACGGGAGTGAACTGCCACCTAGCAAAGTTAACTAGTTAACCAGTCTTCAGTTAACTTACTAAACAGAGTGTAGTGAGGAGTAGATCATGGAATTAAGGATAAAGCACCAGTCAGGTGATGATCCCAAGGAAAGTGTGCATTAGCATGGTGATTATCCCAATGTTTCATGGTGATAAAACCAATGCAACCTCTAGACTCAACTCAATTAGTCAAACTAAAGTGTCAACTGAAGAGAATATTCTCCAGGTGGAATATTCTCTCCTAAAAAATAGGAGACTAGATAAACGACTAATTATGACTAATAAACAAGGAAAAACCTTAGGAAAAAGAAATCCTAGGTGTGCATGAAGTAACTCCAACACCCTTAAGGTGTTAGGGTTGAAACATACAAGGAATGAGTGGACAATATTGTTGATTATGGTGGTGACGACAATGATGAGGACAACGATGATGACAATGATCATGACGATGACGATGATGATGACATGATGATGATGATGATGATGGAAATGATGATGATGATGATGATGATGACAATGAAAATGACATCGCTGACGACGACGATGATGATGATGACCATGATGATGATGGTGACAACGATGAAGAAAATCACGATGACGATGATCATGACAATGATAATGATGGCGGTGATGATGATGATGACTTTGACAAGGAAGATCAATATGACGATGACGATGATGACCATGGCGATGAAAATGATGATGATGATGACGATGGCTGCGATAATGATGATGACCATGACGATGACAATGACGATTATGATGATGATGGTGGTGGTGGTGGTGTTGATGATGATGACGATTGTGACAATGATGACTAGGAGGATGATGAACATAACGATGATGATGATGATGATGGAAATGAGGATGATGATGATAGTGATGATGACAATGATGATAATGATGAATATGACAATGAGGATGACGACGATGATGATGACCATGATGATGATGATGATGATGATGATGATGACGACGATGATGATGATGATGATTCCCATGATGATGATGATGATGATGATAATGATTATGATGATGATGATTACTACTAGGAAAATGTAAATGATGATGACCATGACCAAGATGATGACAATGACAATGATGACGATGATGATGATGATGACAATGACGACGACGACGATGATGACAATGATGATGATGGCGATGATGATGATGATGACGAATGCGACAATGAGGTTGATGATGATGATGATGACCATGATGATGAGGATGACCATGAATATGATGATGATGGTGATGATGATGATGACAATGATGATGACCATGACGATGGCAATGATGATTATGATGATGATGATGATGACAATAACGATGACAATGATTACGATGACGATGATGATGATGATGATGATGATGATGATGAAGATGGTGACAACAATGATGATGACAATGACGATGCAGATGATGATGACGATGACGATGATGATGATGACAACGATGATGATTATGATGATGACGATGACGTTGATGATGATGATGATGATGACAATGACGATGATGATGATGACAATGATGACGACGACGACGATGATGATGATGACCATGACGATGACCATGAACATGTCGATGATGATGACCATGACCGCAATGAAAATGATGATGATGATGATGATGATGACTGTGAAAATATATAACGATCGCATGACTCCTACATTTCATCATCTCTACAATATCATCGATAATCTAAGTATTCATCAAAGTCTACATCTGAATTGTCTAGCTCGGAATCGATGTTAAAAGGATTGGCCATATCAACATAATTATCATAAAATTCATTTTTGATAATATCATCGTCAATATGATCATCGAGAACATTTCCATCTACATCTGGCTCAACTTTTTCAACTTCTTCATCTAACGACACATCTATCTCATGCTCCTATGCATCTTATTCTTTTTAAATATCATCTTCTTTAGGTACATTATACTTTACATGCCTTCCTTTTGGATCATATCTAACAACGTACGACCAACCTGCTTTACCTAGAACCTTTAAATAAAATACCTTCTCACATTGGCTTGGAAGAGCATAAGTTTTTGTACCTAACTCAAATGTTCATGTATTAACAATGGTAAATCCATTGGCACACTAAATAACAGTTCTTTCAGGATCATGCTCATTCATCTATAACCTATACCATTTGACCTTGAACATAACTAACTTTGAAGGAATTAAAGTCACACTCGATTATATCATTCACATACCCATAGTATTTATTTTCAAATATTGTTGGATGTGTGTCACTTCTAGAGGAAACATTAATGACGTGAGAGACTATAGTTATCCAAGAATAAGAGGTTTTCTTCTTATCATCCAACTTTTTGATGCGAAATTTACGACCATTTCACCACATAGCCTTGTGCAACGATAAATTTAAGGATGGAAATTATATTAAAATGTAGAAACCTGGGCTAATCTTACTAGTCATTAACAAGCAAAATGTAAAATTTTTGGTGACAATTTTGTAAAAATATTCAAATTTCTAAATATTTAATATAATTTCTATAAATTTTTGGCGAATTTTAAGGTAAAATAATTTTATTCTATGGAATTTGGGTGAATTGTTTTTAGAAAAAAATAGAGATTGGTGAATTATTTTTGGGGAAAATACATGGAAAATTAGCCCATTTGCGAAATTTAGCTCCTAAAATTATCTATGGCCTTGTGGTGTTGCAACTAAAATATGCCCCATACGTAAAAAATGCATATTTGTCAATGAATAAACATTATATCTAGACTTAGTAAAACTTTATAAAAGAAAAACACCATGACCTAGATTAATAGAATGGAAAATCATTGAAACATGATGTGGGTGAATAATATGATTGCATGTTTATCTTTTAAACGATATGCTAAATCAATTTCCATCTGAATAATATTGGTATCTTGATTAGAATGAACTTCTTTAAGAAAAGTAGCCACCCCTTCCCATGATAACCTACCATTACATTGTATATTACATCGATCTATCTATACTTTCATCCAATCAAGATTGTTTGCGATGTATAAATGTAGTGCATTCCACTCTCGACCATCTATATGAAAAAAGAAGAAAAAATAGTAATTAGAGTAAAGATTAAATAATAATTGATCATGGAAGATAAATAAAAATTAAATGAGTACAATATAGAAATAAAAAAATATTAATTCAAAGTATTATATGTCTCTACCATATAATTAGCTTTCACTTTCCTCATTCTACCTTTCCCAACCAAGACCTTCCCTTCAAATTTGTTAATGGAATTAAGATTCCAAATACGAGGCACCTTCATGATTTTTACTGCTAATTTAGGAAGATACTGACTAATATACACCAAGGATTGATATACCATATATCCCTCCACCATAGATCCCTTAGGACATTCTCTTTGTCTAATGAAATCCTTCAATGACTTCGAGTGCCTCTCCATCATGCACATTGACCTTGTGTGTACATGTCCACACATTTCAATCTCCTCAACTTGGTGTATGAGATAGTGTTCTTGTGCTTTGAAAAATGCCAGAAGTAGATACTTTTTCATTTCGAACATTAGCCAAGGAATTTCTCTCCTCCAATATTTTATATCTTGTTTATGGCTTTCTTTAGATGAAAACCACCTACACATGATATAACAAATCAAATCATAGGTTTCAACAATAATGACATATATACATTGAAAGTAAACCACATGTTGACAGGTTGAGAAACAAACATTTTGCATATAAATCATTAATATTTACCTCGTGCATTTTCCAAGATCATATATAACTTGTTTTACATTGTTGTCAAAGTTCTCAAGTAGAGATAGAGGTAGAACATACTGTAACAACAAAGGGATCATCAATTTTTAGGAAAATAAAACTATATTATAATACTAAAAAGTCATATGTTTACCAATATAGAAATCTATGTCCAAAATAATTACCTTAATGAAGGTATGTCAGTCATGAGTTTTCACTCCACCAAATTCACTTTTCTTCGTTAAGATATTCTTTATGTTTGAAGCAAATCCCGTGAGAAAATTAATTTTCTAAATGAACTCTTTTACAACATTGCTTTCTTGATCTGTAAATAACCATGGAAGACTATTTCATTGTACTCTATTGCTATTTGAATAAACCACATTTTCCAATGCATGATTGGCCTCTTGAATGTCAGTACAAATTTTGACAATTTTTTCTTTGTCACTCCTTCCATCTATAGTTCTCCAGAATGTTTCTGTTACATTCTTCCAGATATGCATTGTGTGAAACAAATGAGCTATTTGTAGGTTCTCATAGTAGGGTAACCTATTGAATTGTAAAGAGTAACTTTTCATTCCTCGTGGAAGCTCATTAATTCCTTGAAGACATTTATGAAAAACAATTAATGAGATTACAACAATACTTGTTAGATACAATAAACAAAATTCGATAAAAATTCAAATAGAAAAATATTAATATATATGCAAACACATAGACTAAACGGTTATCTTCATAATTTAATCTATTATATTCCAACTTCCATAGGTGAGGTGTCATTCTTTGTGGTTTTATTCTAGTCTCTTCTTTCAAATTGAAAAGATGTTTTTTGGTAGTTTGATACCTATGGTTGTTAGGGAGAAAGTGTTTGTACTCATCAAATACCTTTTTTTCTAGACTTATTGAATGACATGATTTCATCCTAGGACCACAAATGGGACATTCAAATTTACCCTTTGTTTGAAGACTTGCAGGATTATATGGATTAATGTCATTATTATTTATATAACGAGGAATCGATATTTAAGAAGCATGCATCATATTTTTATAAAGTTGTAGATATTGTTAAATTCCATCGGTATGTTACATACCACAAAAATGTGTTAGCCCTAGGGCATCATGAATTGTCTATGTAAGTATTCCATGGAGTTGAAATTGTCTTTTCCCTATTGGTGTAGATATGTTGTACATAGTGATGTCGGCGCATAAATTTTGTAGCTCGTAGACAATAGGCTCAATATATACATTCATATCTTTCACTTGGTACTTACCTAATCACTTATATATATAAGAAATTATGCAACAAATAAGAAAAATGAAATACGACGTTCAAACCAATTTTGTAAAAAAAATCCCTGGAACAATCATTTCCAACATTGTGTGCTATCTCTTTATTAGCATCCAAAGAGGAAGATTATTGTTTATAAAAAAAATACGCCACACTCAGTGAATAGACATGTGCTCACCAAATGGATTGACACTATCAACTCCTAATGAAAGCCTAAAATTACAAGGCTCTTTAAAAATTGGTCATCTTTCTTCGATGTTCCTAAATCATAAAATATGAGAAATGAGATGTTATTAGACACCAACAAAACTTTATTGAATATATTGTTATTTAATTATATAAAGTTCACAAGTTGTTATGAGATCTAACTTATTCCCAATATAGAAGGAGATGTTGAAATAATATCTCAACCACACACCAAACTAGGAAACTGAGTTGAAGAGAATCTATCTCTCACAACCAACTAACTAACAACCCCCTAAATAATATATTCAAACAACTCACTTAGAAAATAATTCTACATTAAAATAAACAATACATTAACAAACCATATTATGAAGAATCTCACATTATCAATAAGACAAGTAGGAGTTAATTACTCCAACACCCTCCCTTAATGACTACTTGACTTAATCTCTATCAAGTATGGTCTTCATGAGCTTCCCTAAAATATTTTGAAATCTTTTGGGCTACTAACTCCATCAAACTATCTCTTAACCCTAGTAAAGGTGTAGCTCCCAATGTTCCACTTCAAAATCACTCATCTCCTTAAGTTAATTGTTGGACAACTCTCTTAACCCTTCTAGCTTTGAAATATAATTCCTTCAGGAAGAAATTAATTCATTATATAGTGGTCCTCCCAAATCAATGAATGTGATTTACTCTTCATAACTTCCTTGTATTTTTGAATGCACCAGTTAACCTATTTACTTTTTAACATTTACCTAATCACATTAAGAAATTACTGTACCACCATATGATTGCCACTTTTAACTGATTAACCTTTGGAATTACCACATTTAGGATTAACTTTTAGATTTCCTCAGCTCTATGTGCGTTTCAGCTGTCCATGTATTTCAATTCACCAGAGTGTTGTCCGTCCATATAACTTTCAGCCTTCACCAGCCGCAACACCAACCACTTTGCGGCTGTGCTAGTCTACTCTCACCTACACTAACACTAATCCACATATTTACATAGAATTGCCACACTAAACAATAAATTTACCACAGTAAACGGTTTGGAACGTGGAGTTTCTGGTGCGCGTATATCCTCTTACTAAAAGTCAAATGCAGGCGTGCCTGAACGAATAACCGAAGACCCCATAAGTGCATAATGCATTTCACCTCATTTGTTTGGTAGGAATACATTATGTCACGATTAGGTTTTTACTCATTTCGGGC
>ML790795.1:48486-61836 GCA_009831015.1 Picea engelmannii | reverse complement strand
TGAAATGAAAGACCTTGGTCTAATGCATTACTTCTTAGGCCTTGAGGTATGGTAGAGTCCAGAGAGAATCTTCCTTAACCAAGGGAAGTACACGGTCGAAATCTTAAAGAGATTCGACATGCTAGAATGCAAGTCCATGAATAATCCCATGGAAGCGAAGCTGAAGCTGTTGGTCGATACTTCATCAGATTTGATAGATGCCACTCTGTACAGATAGATTATTGGATCGTTGATGTACCTGACAAACGCCAGATTAGACATCTGTTTTGCAGTGAACACCTTGAGTCAGTTTCTGGTAGAGCCTAGACATGTTTATCTAGTGGCTGCAAAACATGTGATGAGGTACCTTAAAGGTACAATGGATTATGGTCTCAGCTATGATGGAGATCATGACTTCACATTGAGTGGATATACTAATGCAGATTGGGCAGGAAGCATTGCTGACAGAAAAAGCACTTCCGGATGTTGTTTCAGTTTGGGATCAGCTATGATCTCATGGCAGAGTAGGAAGCAATCCAGTATTGCTCTTAGCACAGTGGAAGCATAGTACATTACTGCATGTTCTGCTAGTTACGAAGCTATATGGCTTCGAAAGTTGCTGACAGGCCTATTTGATTTGGAGATGAGAGCAACTGCGATTCTATGTGACAATCAAAGTTGCATTAAAATGAAAGAGAATCCTGTGTTCCACGACAGGTCAAAGCACATAGAGATCTGCTATCATTTCATCCAGGACATGGTACAGAGAGGAGCCTTGAAGCTCCAGTACATTAGCATGGATGAACATGTTGCTGACGTGTTGACTAAGCTTCTATCTCATGTAAAGTTTGAAGACTTTCGAGATAAGCTTGGTATTGTCTGAAAGGACCCTCCCTGAAAGGGGGAGTAGATGTATTCCTTACTTCTGACCTCGTCGTTAGACGTAAATCAAGATGAGTCATGCTTTTGACCTCGTTGTTAGATGTAAAGCATGACGTCATGTGATCCTTGCTTCTGACCTCGTTGTTAAACGTAAAGCAAGATGATTCATGCTTCTGACCTCGCTGTTAGACGTAAAGCAAGATGAGTCATGCTTCTGACCTTGTTGTTAGACATAAATCATGACGCCGCTGATCCTTTCTTCTGACCTAGCTGTTAGACGTAAAGCAAGATGAGTCATGCTTCTGACCTCACTGTTAGACGTAAAGCATGATTCCATGTGATCCTTTCTTCTGACCTCGTTGTTAGACATAAAGCAAGATGAGTCATGCTTCTGACCTCATTGTTAGATGTAAAACATGACGCCGTGTGATCCTTGCGTTTAACCTCACTGTTAGACGTAAAGCAAGATGATTCATGCTTCTGACCTAGTTGTTAGACGTAAAGCATGACGCCATTGACTCCTTGCTTCTGACCTCGTTGTTAGACGTAAAGCAAGATGATTCCTCACTTCTGACCTCGTTGTTAGACGTAAAGAAAGATGTTGATGTGTTCCTTGCTTCTGACCTTGTTGTTAGATGTAAAACAAGATGAGTCATGCTTCTGACCTAGTTGTTAGACGTAAAGCATGACGTTGTGATTCCTCGCTTCTGACCTAGTTGTTAGACGTAAAGCGATATGACGATGTTCCTTGCTTCTGACCTAGTTGTTAGACGTAAAGCAAGATGTGACTGACACTAAGCTACCAGCTTAACCGCTATGACATTGAGCTAGTGTAGTATTGTGATGTGCCAGCCTAGTGCTGTGATGAGGTATCATGTTTACTGATACATATTTGATGCAGATGATGATATCATTCTTTCGAGAATGATGATGTTGCCGATGAAGAAAACTTCTAATGACTCATAAATGTGCTAGCCAATGTTTCAAGATGATATTGATGATATTGTCCTCTTGATGCCACTGATGATGTAGACCTCTCTCACCTGATGCTGATGANAAATAATGTAACTGTGAAGAGCATTCTTATTATTATTGTTATTTTATTATTAGGATTAATCCCCATTGTGGATTAATCATGTCGGTAATTGTATAAGGACCAAATCCCCTTTTGCAAATTGGTCATCAGACAAGTATAAAGGGAAAAATAAGAAGTCGGCCCCAACAATTATTATTGAAGACCCAGAATTAATTAAAGGTGGGTTTACCCACCCAGAGTGAGAGGTCGGCCCTGCCAGTGAAACCCTTTCACACGTGCCAGTCTTGTATATATAGGAGGCTAGCGTCTCACTTCTAACACACAACTCACTTGCTCATTCTCCTATGAGGCAAGATGCAATTACCAGTTGGAGAGAGGGAGAAGAGTGGCACATCTCTTGGAGAGGACTTTCTGTATTGGTTTGAGTTATCTCTTGAACATTGTATAAGCTCTTTATGATAAGGAAGTTTTTGCTGGGTTTTCTTCCCCTAGAGGGTTTCCTAGGATAAATGGTGTGTCTCTTGTGAATGTGTATTTCTCAGTGATCTTGTTCATATTATGCTCTTATCTATTGAAATGAAAAGAACTATAATAATGGCATAAAAATTAACAGATGTTTTCTTCACTACCTCTCTGCATCTCTTCCTCTACCAAACAAGGTGTAAATTCCTCAACTGGAGTGCCACTGGGACCGTGTTCAGCTCTTGGACCAGGGGTCATGGCGTCTGCTCTGAAACAGGTAGGGGGATTCCAATTGTCCGAAACCATGAAAAGGAATCTCTCTGAGAAATTTTGGATGGATTCCTCCAGAGGAATCTCCTCAACATACGCCATGGGAGGCGTCCCTGTTCCTTTGGACTTCTTGGGTCTCCTTCTTTTGGCTAGAGATAGTGCTCTCTCAAACTTCTTTTGCCTCTTTCGTTGAGAGTCGGTCGCGTACCACCCAACGCCTCTACGAGGCCGCCCCCTTGCTCATGGCATTCTTAGAACTAGAGATAATTCCGGAGTGCCCACTGCGCAGTTGTCCCCGTTCGGCTCTGTAACCTTCCGAATCATCCCAAAGCCACCGAAAATGCTGATAAGGGCGAAAATGGTAGCTATATCCATTAAGGCTATAGTCTTAATGCTTTAGCTGGCCATTCTCCTCGCGCGAGTGAGAGGCCTCATCAAATGGTGAAGGCCACTTGGGTTTATGCCCATCATAAATGACGATGATATGAGGGTGGGTGGCCACCATTAATGGCCCCTCTTGGTGCTTCTCCACGTACCCCTCCTTCTCTGCATGGCATCCCATCTAGGGGTTGGAGATCCTTGTTGGCAAGAGCTCGACACCGCTCTGAGATGTTTGAATCTTCAGAGCTATGTGCTTCCTAGTGTATCTGTTCAATCTCCCTTGATACACCTTCATTTGCCAGGCAGTCTGCCACCCTATTTGCCTCTCTCTTTATGTGAGAAGGGGTTATGCTAAGGTTGGCCCTTAGGAGGCCTTTGAAATCCTCTAGCATCCCAGAGAGTCGCCAACTGGGTGATATTTTCTGTGGGTTTTCTCCATGGAGGATTTTAGTGATCAGCTGAATAATGATTTGTGAGTCCCCCTCCAAGATGATCCTACGACTGTGTTGGGTGATTGCTACTCGAAGACCTTGCAGTAGGCCAATTAGCTCCGCTACATTATTTGTAGTCTCTCCCAGATATCCCACTGCTAGGAGGAGGATTTCCCCTCTGGAGTTCCTGAGTACAACTCCATAGCCAGTTGGTCCTGTGTTTCCCTTGGAAGCCCCATCAAAGTTGATCTTTATGAAACCTATCGGAGGAGGAGTCCAAGTGATTGGACTGATGTTTTGGCTCTTAGGTGCTTTGATCACCAACTTGTTGATCAAGTTGAGTTGCCATCTTTGTAGAGTGTAGTGTTCTTCCGGGTTACATTCCTGATCCTCTGGTTGCCAGTTTTTGCTTCTAACTGTTTCCTTGATGAGCATGGCAATCTTTCCCCAAGTTAGTCCTGGTGTGGACTCATTGGAGTGGAAGATTCGTTTGTTTCGTTCCTTCCATATTTGCTAGAGAATAAACCCTGGGAGGAGTTGCCAGATATAATTCAGTATGGGGTTGTTGTAAGTGAATGAGTCCCAGTTTTCAATCGTGTCTCTGATGCTGCATTTGTTTTGATTGGATCTTCGCATTATTTGAGTTCCCTAGTCCCATATCGACTGGCTGTAATGGAACCCGTTGAAAAGATGCTCTTTGGTTTCCTCTTGCTGTTGGCATAAGACTCATATTGAGGGTCCAATGAAGCCTCTTCGCCTGAGGTTATCACCGGTTAGAATTATGTTGTGAACGATCAACCAGAGGAAGGTGGAAACCTTTGTCCATAGTGCCTTGTTCCAAACCTTGTTCCAAATGTTTTCCTTTTCCTGATTTTGGTAGTTGCCTTGTAAGTAGTAGGCCTCTTTGACTGAAAAGTTACCAGTTGTGGAGTATCCCCATCTGAGGATATATGGGCCTTCTCTGTTGGGAATTTTCCTGTGACTTGCATAGTGTTGCCAGGCTTGCAAATTTAAGTTTTTTGGGACCCCTAATTCCTAGCTAGAAGCTTTCCACTTTCGCCACTGCAGTCTTTGTTCTATGGGTTTCCATAGATCTTTTACCTTTAGGGGAATATCTTGATTGAGAGCCTGTTGGAAGGGTCTTAGTTCTGCCAGATAATTTAGAGGTTTAAATTGCTGCCATGAGTCTTTCCAAAACATGGCACTTTCTCCATTTCGTATCTCCCAAAAAGCATGCTTCTGTAATAGGTCTTTGTTTTTCTAGGCTGTGTTCCAAACGTTTGAACCCTGTATTCAGATGTTGTGCCTGATCAGTTGGTTGGCTTGCATGGAGGGAGTGTATTTTTTCTTCTAGATTTGCGTCCATAGGGCATCTGGTGTTTTCAGCCATCTCCACCACATTTTGGCTTCCATTATGTGATTGAGCTTCCCTGGTTCTTGGAGTCCTAGGCCTCCCATGCTCTTTGGTGCACAGACCTTGTCCCAGCCTACCAGTGCCCATTTCTTGTTGGGTTGAAGGCCTTTCCATAGGAAGTTTCGTTGGAGGTTTCTTACATCTTTGATAATTTTCTTGGGAGCTAATAGGGAAGTGAAGAGATAAGTGGGTAGGGTCTGTAGGACCGATTTAAGCAGGACCAGCCTGGCCGCAATATTTAGCGTTCTGAAGGTCCAGTTGTTCAGCCTGTTCGATATGGAGAGGAGGAGGTTGTCCCAGGAGATGGACTTTGTTGGTGCTCCCGTGAGAGGAATGCCTAGGTAATTGGATGGAAGGGAGCTCTTGGGGATTCCCAGGAGTTTGGAGATATGAAGTTGGACTGTAGCCAGAGTGTTGAAAAGGAAGAGCTTGGATTTGTCTAGGTTAAGCATCATACCTGAGGCTTCTGTGAAGTCGGATAGGATGGAGTCGAGATTATTGGATTCTCGTGCAGTGAGGGAGTTCATGAGAAGGGTGTCATAAAAAAATTGACTGTGTGAAGGAGCCAGCTTGATGTTGTGCAGGGGGAGGCCTTTGAGAGAGCCTTCTAGAACCGTTGATTTGATGTAATGTCCCAGGCCTTCCGCCATGAGTACAAAAAGAAAGGGTGATAAGGGGTCCCCTTGCCTGATACCTCTAAAGGGTGAGAAGAGCTGGGAAGGGACTCCATTGACAAGGATAGAAAAGAAGGCAGAAGAGGTGAGGTTCAAGATCCAGTTTACCCAGTTTTGATCAAAACCAAAAGAATTTAAGGTGGCTCTAAGGTATTGCCAGCTGGCTTTATCAAAAGCTTTTGAGATATCAAGTTTGATTAGCATACCTGGAGTTTTTGTTGACTTGAGAGAGTGGATGACCTCGTGAGATGAAATAACGTTGTCCATGATTTGTCTTCCTTCTACGTAACTTGCTTGTTCCTTGGAGATGACATAGGACAAAATTGGCTTGAGGCGATTTGCAATCACCTTTGTAATGATTTTATAAATTACATTACATAAGGCGATGGGCCTGAACTGTTTGGGATTTGTGACCCTTTCCTCCTTTGGTATGAGAGTGAGGAAGGTTGCATTAAGAGCCAATAGAACTTGGCCTGACGTTCGTGATTCCTCTACAACCTCCCAAACTTCCTTCCTTACTATGTCCCAGCAGTGATGGAAGAAGTCAGTGGTGAAGCCATCTGGGCCTGGAGCCTTTCCTGGGGGCATAGTTTTTTCGGCTTGGTCCACTTCCTCCTGAGTGATTTTCCTCATTAGAGTTGCGTTCTGTTCAGGGGTCACCAGTGAGGGTATGTGACTGGTAACTCGTGTGATGGCTTCATTTCTATCCTCCCTAGTTTTCGTTAGGAGGTCATGGTAGTACTTGTTGAGCTCTTCTTCTATTTGGGTGTGTTCTCTGATTAGATTTCCCTATCCATTCTTTAGATGGGTTATTCTGTTGATGTGTTGGCGGTGTACCATGGTTCTGTGGAAGAATTTTGTGTTCTTTTCCCCCTCTTTGAGCCATTGTACCTTGGACTTCTGCCTCCATAAGATTTCCTCTTGTTTTCTTCTTTCTTCCAGCTGCGCTTGTAGCTTCTCCTCCTCTTCCATAAGTTTAACAGTTCGAGTCCCTGAGATGAAAGTTCTTTGTATCTCAGTCAGATTGTTCTTTATTTTTTGCATGCTTTGGAATATGTTGCCGAAGGTGTTTCTATTCTAGTGCTTTAGAAATTGCTTGAAATTTTTGAGCCTTTGTTGGAATCTATACATGCTTGTGCCATGATCTATTTCTACTTGAGCCCACCAAGTTTTTGCAAGCTGTTGTAAATCTGGGTGTGTGAGGCAAAATTTCTCAAACCGAAATGGTTTAAATTTAGGTGCTGCCTCTATTTCCATATGGAGGGCTATTAGCCAGTGGTCCAATCCAGCTTTAGGGAGAATATGACTTTCCATGTGGAGGTCTTTTTCAATCAATTCCTCCGCCACAAGGAAGCGGTCCAGTCGATAGGCTACGTGTCGGTTTCCTGACCTGCGGTTGGACCAAGTGAAAGTGCCATTGTTGTTCTCTATGTCTACTAACTTTAGATGATCAAGAAGGGTTTTGAACTTACCACTGTCTTGTTTGAGCCTTCTACTCCCGCCGTTTTTCTCCTCCAATGACACAATCATGTTGAATTCGCCTCCTATGATCCAGTTAGGTGTGGTTGCCAATGATTTTATAAGGGCCAGTCGTTCCATAAATTTATCTTTTTCCTGTTGACTTTGGGTTCTGTAAACGTTGGTGATGGTTCCCTCCTGATTCGAGCCTGTGACTTCAAAGTGGGCTGTTATGGTGCCTATTATGGAAAAAGGTCTGCTGAGAGTGGTGTTGCTCGGGTTCCAAAGTATGGCCAGACCCCCTGAAGCTCTTGAGGAGTCTGTTTGGATAAAGTCTCATCCTTTCCATATGCGTTGGAAGATGGTCTCAGCCTCTGTCCCCGCACATTTCGTTTCTTGTAACATTAGAATATTTGGGTTTTCAACTTTTATGTAGTCTCTGAGGATCCTCTATTTGGATCTGCCATTGAGTCCTCTAATGTTCCAAGTGATGATATTCATCATTATGAGGGTGGGTTTGGGTGGAGGTATCCTTCCAAGAGCTTGTGTATCTGACTTGAGTTGATCATGAGGTTGCCTGCTTCCTTGATTAATTGATGTACTAGTTTTTGCCCCCTTCTTTTGTTCTTTTGCGGTATTTTTTTTTAGCCTGAGCCTAATTCTATGGTTATGCCTAAGCGTGTCGTGGATCCTGCTGTTGAATCTAGAAAGACCTTGTGTACCTTTCGGAGTTGCTCTTCAGGGAGGGCTTGCAGATCCTTCTGATTGAGGGCTTCCTCAAGCTTCTCAAGGTCAATACCTGCTAAATCTCAGGCGTCCATCTGCATTAGGATGTCTTTGTCTCCATATCCTTTCTCGTCTGGGTGGATTTCCTTATTTGGGCCAGAGGAGGAAAGTGTTTGGTTCTTCTCTTTTCCCTTTTGCAACCCTTCATGTGGATCTTGGATTTCCTCATCTTCTGGTAGCTGGCTCAGTATCTCGTAGGCATTCTTGGTCGAGATCTTGGGCTTGGGGTCGGGTATTTGCCTTCTAGGAGGATTTCTCTTCCTGGTCGGGATCGTGGTGAAGCCGTCCTTTTATAGGTTATCGCTGGCTTTGGAAGCTTTCTTATTTAGTGGGGAGTCTCTGAACAGGTGGCCATGTTCATGACATTTTCTGCACTGGAAAGGGATGTGTTCGTAGTCTAGAGTTTGTGTCAAGTCTTCATCCTGATACTCTAGCATTACTACCCCTGGTAAAGCCTTAGATATATTCATATAAACACATATTCGGGTGTATGAGGTGTATTTCCTTTGCTTTGTGGCTTCTGAGGCTTTAACATATTGACCAATTGTATTACCTATTCCCATGAGAATCTCCTCCAGCCAGAACTCCTGCGGTAGGGAGTAGAGGCGGATCCAGACAGGTTCCATTGTGAAGTCCTCCTTATCTAGGCTGAAGCATTCTGTCCATAATCTTAAGAGGAGCCCTGTCGAGTTGTAGAAATATGGTCCGTTCTCAAAGATTCGATCTCTGTCTTCTGGGTTGTACAGTATGATTGTGAAGAAGCCTTTGGAGCTGAGTTGAACTTCATAGTCACCCTTAGGGTTCCACCAATGTTTGATCTATTTGTTCAGATCCCTTTCAGATGGCCAAAGTCCCAGAAATTTGTCGATGAGGGCATGTTCTTGCATAAACTGGGTGTGTTCCCCCACTCTTGTTGAGCTTATGATGTATCTCGGGGGTTTTTCCATTTGCGGGATGCATTTCCCGGGCTCCCATCCACGAGGTGCTTTTGGATGGGATGTGCTGGCCTCCTTCTCCATTTCCTTACTGAATCCCTATTCTGTAGCGAGGAGTTGTTCGTGTATCTTCTGCTGCGGCTCAAACGACGACCGTTTTTCCCTTGTTCCTGATCTATCATTAGCCATGATATTGTTGTACAAGGGGGGTTTCCCCCCCTCTTCTGCGTTCATACTAACGGGTCAGAGTAGGTAGTTGTCTGTGCTTGATCGTTGCGGGTGGTTTGCTACGACGGATCCTGGTTCAGTCATGCAGTGGCTCGCATAGGCATAGAGCTAGGGTTTCTCCACTCTTTATTCATTACATTTAAGTAGAAAAAGAAAAATGCAATATTATTCAATATATATCTAAAGATTATAAAATTTTATTATGCAATTATTCCATCACACCTTAAGAGGGTAATTGATTACTTGTGATTCTTTAGAATTGTGTTTATGTGCTCGAAAAACATTAAGAGAAGCTTTCCAAAATCACCATACTTTTGTTGAGTTAAGATGTTAGGAAGGCTGGTAGTGTGATAAATATTTTGAAAATGCTCTTTAAATTTTGATTTGAATTTTTTTTTAATAGTATATTTTTTCTGCAAAATGGTTTCTTCCATGATTCCCCAATAGTTTAGCCAAGATCGAGCATCTTTATGCCATCCTCGCTTGAGTCGATGGTGGTTATGGCTTGAGTTTGAAGCAATTTTAGGTATCCTCTTGTCTTCCATGTTGTCTAACTTGTTCTTATACATTAGGTATCTAGTCATAGCCATGCTCTCAATGGGGGAGAGGCATGTTTCTAAGAGGAAGATGGGATAGGGCATATTTCCTTTAATTTTGATATTATATGTTACAAAATTATTTTGTATTTGCTCTATTTTTCTCCAGGGTTCACGAGAGATACTACAGCCCCAAACTTCACATCCATAAAGAATAACAGGTGTAACAAGAGTCTCAAAGAAAATTTTCTTCTTATCCTAACTCCAAAGATCAACTAATTTACAATTGTTTTCAAGCCCATAATAAGCTTTCCATCCTCCAATAATCCTTTTCTCAATGCTATAATTCCAATTGAGCTTGTGGTGAATATCAATTCCAAGATATTTGTATTAAGTCACTTCCTCCAAGTTGTTGTTGTCATATACAAAGGTATCATAAGATATCTTATTGGATTTAATAGTCATGACCTTAGTCTTATTAGTATTAACAATCATACCCATATTGGAGCAAAAATCCTTGAGGATTCTTAGTTGGTTTTCAAGATCATGGAGACTCCTTGCCATAAGAACGATATCATCGGCATAAAGAAGAAGATTGATGACTATACCAGTGAGAGTAGGACCGACACAACCTGCTTTTTCCAAGCATTCTTCTAACTTGTCAATGTATATGCCAAAAAGGGTAGGGGACAAGGGACAACCTTCTTTGACTCCGATATTGCAGTTAATTTCTTTTGACCAGCCCTCAATGTTTTTAAAATTAGAAATAACGTTCTCATACATCCTTATTGCAACAACCCTCAACTCGAGAGGCATTTTTATCTCTTCCAATCTATTCCAAAGTTTTTTTCTAGGAACCATGTCAATAGCTTTTCTAAAGTCAACAAAACAACAAAAAATATTGGTTTTAGTATTGCGGAACTCCTCTACAATGATCCTAAAGGTAACAAGATGGTCCACAGTTGAATGATATCTCCTAAACCCAGCCTAGCCTTTAGCTCTTTTATCGTGACTTTCTAGCCAAAGGCTAATCTTCTTTTCCAAAATAATTCCATAAAGCTTGGCTAAAATTAGGCTAATCATAATGGTCCTATAATTAGAGGGAGTGTTTCTATCCCCCTTTTTAAAATAGGAACAATGAGGCTTTGCGTCCAGGGTTTAGGGAAGCCTTGCTTGAATGCTAAATTCAAGGGCGTGTGTATGTGAGGGATAAGGATTGGCCCTCGGATTTTAAAATTTTCAGCTTGGTAGCCTTCAATGTCCTTAGCTTTCCCATTTGTGAGCTGCTTAACCCCAAACTCTATGTCATCTAAAGAAAAAACTTCTTCCTTTTTAGGGACAATAGGAATGGTGTCCATGGCATTAGGGAACTTATAAATACTTTTAAGGTAGGAATTCCAGTCCCTTAAGGGAATCCTATTATTTTCTTTAGTATCGTGTTTTAGAATTTGGATCCAAAACTTCTTAGGATCCAACTTGTATAGTTGTGAAAGTTGCTCTTGCCTTTTATTGATATAGTATGTTCTTTTCCTTTTAATTAGGGCTTTGTACATATTGATCTTATTGAGTTTTAATGGCTCATTAGAAGCATCCCTAATGGCTTTCCTAGAAATTTTACATTCTTTATCATACCAAGGGTTGGTCATTCTATTATTCTTTTTATAGGACACCTAGAAAGAGAACTTGTTAATAGAAGTGGAAAGGGTAGTTGTAAAATTATGATAGAGTTATTCAATGGTGTCCTTATAAGTTAGGAGGTTTAATTTACTATTTAAATCCTTTAAGAAAATGTCAACTTTACTTTTGTTAAAGCACAAATTCCTCTGATTATCAGAATTATCTTCAATGGTGCTCCTATGCATGGAAAATTTTAGAGTTAGGGTTAAAGGTTTATGATTAGAGTTAGGCTCATGGTCAAGTAAAAGGTCAAAAGTTGTTATTTGGTTGGAAATGGGGATATCACATATCACATAATCTACAACACTACTACCTAGCCCATGAATACAGGTCATCTGGTTGGAGTTTGGCCACTTCATTACTCCATTGCAGATTATTAGGTCTTGAGAGCTGTAGAGCTTGACCAACTCAGTACCAAACAAGTTCTCAATTAGGTCTTAAGAGCTTCTTTTGTAGCTATTAGATAAAACAAGGTCCTCATCTAACCATAAAGGATTATGGTTGGACTCATTACTTAAAAGAGTATCTTGTTTAGTTGCAGTCCTAGCATTAAAGTCTCATAGGAGGAGGATATTACCCTCATTTTTCAAATTATAAATATATTGTTCTAAATTATTATAGGAACATTTTTTATCTCGATTATTTTTCTTATAAAAAGTAGAATTAATAGGTGCAAAATAACAAATTGCTATATACATCTTCTTAGCATTGGTGTCTGAAATTTCTATTCAAATGTATTGATTAAGAGGGTCAATCTTATGAAGTTGAATGTGACGAGAAATGCTCTTTCTAATATAACAAGCTATGCCTCCTATCCCTCTATGGTGAGATTTTTTGTTCCATGCCGACCACAAGACAAATCCTTCCATGCTAGGGACCTTAGACTCCTCATGCTCCCAAGTTTCAACTAGACATATAATATCAATATCACTTGGGATCCAACTTATCATAGGACCTTTGCACCATGGAGAGCCACAAAAATTCCAAAAAATGATCTCGAGTGTCCCAAATTCCTATTTATTATTATCCTTATGGTCTCTATCCCTAACAATAGATTTTCGATTTCTAATTCCTTCTTTCCTGACTTGTTTTACCTTTTGAACTTCCTTCCTTAATTCAACTTGGTCTTCGGGAATGAGGTCTTCATTTATAAGTATTCCTGACCCTTTTAAGCTCAGAGATTTACTAAGTATGCTATATTTATGGTCATTACAACTTACTTTGACATGGATCAACCTATCTTTGTGATCAATTATTTTTCCTAGCCTCTTTGCTTCTATGAGGTAAGTTGTATCAATTTGCAATTTATTTTTTAATTCTTCTTTTACTATTGCTAGCGTATTCTCCTCTTGTTGTTCTTTTATACCAAACATTATGAGGTTCAAGGCTCTTTTGTTACGCTCGTGGTCTAGTTCGATTAGTTTATTCATTTCCTCTTTGATGGGTTTGATATCCAATTTGTTTTCCATATTACCGAGGGTCAAATTGTTGGTTAGTTTTTCTTCTAGCTCTTTAATCCTATCTCTCAAGTTGTGGTTTTCTTCAACCCCTCCTTCTTGAGTTGATTGTTTATGTTTTTCAATTTCTTGAATTCTATCCTTCATTGTTTGCAATTCACTCTTGAACCCTAAGAATCTATCCTCTATTTGAGCTTGAATGGCATCTTTAATTTTTTTTATCAATCATTGTCTCTAGTTCTCTTTCTTCACTCCTTTTTTCTAATGTTTCTAACTCTATTTGGATTTTGGCATCTCTCTCTTCTCTTCTTTTTTCTACTGATTCCATATAATAGTAAAGGATCTCTAGGGTAATTTTGGGGGGCCTTCACTTTTTAGGATATGTTTTTGGAATAGGTGGTGGAGTGCTCATATTGAAAAGAAGAGAAAAAAAGATGTAACAATTATTATTATGGAATGACTACTTTATCTCTCAAATCAACTTTTACTTATGAAACTTAAAATAAATAAAAAAATAAAATATATTTAAATAGCTTTACTTAAAATTAAAATTGAATCAAAGTAAAAAGTGACTCACCTCATTTCACATGTCCAATTACTCAACCAATTTAAGAAACCAAGAATATTTTTCAAAATTGTGTTTTTGGAAAATATACAACTTTTTTTGAAAAATATGATATATATATATATATATATATATATATATATATATATATATATATATATATATATATATATATATAT
>ML790795.1:29482-48413 GCA_009831015.1 Picea engelmannii | reverse complement strand
AATAAAAACAAATTTTCTAAAAAAGAAAAATTTCTAAAAAATATCTTATTTAAATATATGTTAAAAATACATTTTTTTAACATGTAAAACTTCTTAAAATTCTCATTACTATAACTTAAATGATCCATTTAAAATTAATTTAGTGAATACATATATCAATTACTTATCTATTTAAAATGTTACTGAACACATATATCAATTTAGTATTTTATATATATATATATATATATATATAAAAGTGGTTGTCTAAAATTATTCTAGTTTATAGATAAAGAAAATATAGATAATGTTTAAAGTATGAAAATAATTAAAATGTACTCTTGCTAACTCTATCGTTGTGCGCAAAACATTAATAATATGGAATAAGTTGTGAGAAAGATTCACTCTCAACAGTTTTATATTTACTTAGTGGTTATAAGCAAGTAGGCAGTTTTTTAATTAAATAAATATTATATTTATATTTTATTATTTTTGATATTTTTTATAAATTATTTTTAATTATTTTGAAATATTTTAATATTAAAATCAGTATAAAGTTATTAATTTTTTTTTTTCTTTAAAAGGAAAAACAAAATCCTTACAAATTTATTGGGAGAGAAATATCCATAATTGATATGATATTTTACATACAGAATGTAAAAGAATCTTACATTCCAATTATGAAAGGGAAATTTCACAAAATGTGAAAGAATTTTACATTCAAGTTATTAAAGGGAAAGGAAAAACCCTTTGGGAAAAGATTTATAAATTCCATGTCAAACATTGATCATGTAAATCCACACTAATATAATCATGTCATTTAAAAGTAAACTGGCTTTCAATTGTTTCTTTAGATAATATTTTTCTCAATAAAATTTTTGGAAAATAAATAAATTTTATAATATTAATAGTCATAAAGAAAAAAATTATGATATTAAATATTTTAACAAATTTGAAACCTGCTTACTTCACATGTATCAGAAAACACAAAGAAATCTTAAATGATAGGAAAATTTTCATTTAAAAATAACATGGGTTTAAAGTTTTATATATAAAAACATTGTGAATATTAATTCTAAATATTAATATAGTGACGAATCTGTACTATGTTAATGCTAGTTTAATTTTATCTATTGATTATGTGTTTAGAATGATTAATTTTTTTAGGTACAAATAAAACATAAGTGAAGAGGATAATAATCATTTCTTTCAACCAACTAAAATAAACTCAATTTTCTCTCTCTCTTTCTATATATATATATATATATATATATATGGAATTATATATCTTACTCATATTAAATTAAAAAGAATAAGTTTTTAAATACAATATTATCATAAAAAATAAATTAAAAAGAATTTAAATAACTTAAAGAAAACACTAATCATAATGAGGTGACTTTATAAATATCTATTAAATTTGAATAGAAATTTAAAAATTAATATTAAATCAATATTATAAAGCATCATCAATTTAAAAAATAATATTAAATCAATATTACCTCTATAAATATTTATTCATATTTAAAAACTAATAACAAATCAACACTTAAAATGAATATTTTTATAAAGTATACAATAGAACATTGTCTACTCAAACTCTTTTCAAAAAGTTGAAATCAAAAGGAAACCAACTTCTATCTTAACCCAATCTCAAAAGAGAAAACCAAACTCTATGGTGTCCTAAACGAAGAAGATGAATTGTGAATATAAATTTTTTTCTTTCAAAAAATTGATATCAACAAAATCAATGCTAAAAAAAATGATATCAACAAAATCAATGTTAACATTTTTCCATACAATTTTTTAATTGAAGAAAATATTTATTTATTAATATTAACAAAAGATTTAAAAAAAATAAATTTATTATCCAAATTTTATAATATATTGTGAAAGTTAGGCAAATTTTATGACATATTATGAAAGCTAGGCAATAGAATATTAGATATAATGTTATTATCCAAATTTTATAATATATTGTGAAAGTTAGGCAAATTTTATGACATATTATGAAAGCTAGGCAATAAAATATTAGATATAATGTTTATGTGAATGCTGGTATATTCTTCTTACATTTACAATTTATTATAATAAAGATGATGTCATCTTGTTGGTATTATGAAAGCTAGGGAATAGAATATTACATATAATGTTTATGTGTATATTTTTTTTACATTTATAATTTATAATTTATAATTTATGATAATAAAGATGATGTCATGTTGTTAATGGCTGTAACTAAATTTAGTTTAATAAAGATGATGTCATGTTGTTAATGGCTGTAACTAAATTTAGTTTAATGAATCTTTAAAAAGATAAAATAATTTTTTATTTTTTATTTTTTAAATTAATTTTTATGATTGTAAAAGATAAAAATTAATTCAAAAATCATTTCTATACGTATAATATGCTTATAAAAGAGAAAAAATAAATCAATTAAAATGATTTTAATCATCATTTGTTAAAGCTTTTCCCAACAAAACATTTATTAACATATTTATTTCAATAATATTTTCCTATAATACGAATCTATTTAATATCTATAAATTTATTATTTTTATATTTAATAAATTCCTTATTAAAATAGATCAAAAATGGAAAAAATCTTTATACTATCCAATTTTTTTAATATATACTTTGTCTTAATGGTAAATAGAAAATTACATCCAAAATTGCATTGAACTCTTTACCGTCCAAATTTTATAATATACTGGAAATAGAAAATTATATCCGAAAATGCATAAAATGCCTTTATATATTTGCTTTTTACATTCAATCCTTCTACATTTTTTTAAAATTTCGAAGAAAGGTCACATCTCGTTCTGCGAAAAACTCGAATGTATCCTACAATACCGACAAAAACGCTGCAGCATGAATAGCGTAGTACTGATAGAGGGTTAGCGTTACAGCATAGCATCGTACAGCTGTTTAAGGCTAAATATATTTGGAAATTGATTATCACAACTTGTACATTTGGAATGAACAACTGCCCTTAATATTATAAGCCAAAATGAAAGAATTGGGTTATATATCCATGGAAGATTTAATTGGTCCGCGGATCTTTGTAATGCCTCTAAAACACAACGCGGAAGTAGGTGAACCAATGAAATCGAAGAGAAACTCACGATTGATTGAAACTAGAAATTTAGATTCCATTACCATCTTGAGGAGGACAAGCTTAGAAAGTTGTGAGAGCGAGTTTTTTGAAGACAAAATTAAATATTATAAATATATCTGTTAAATCAACGCAAAATCTAATGTATATTATATATGATATTATAAATATATCTATTAAATCAATGCTGTCCCTGTTAGATGACAATGAAATCTAACAACCACAGCACTGGACTGTTTGGAACGTGGACTTTCGGCTCAGAGTATCTCCTCTTATCCACAAGTCAAATGCGTGATTTAACCAACCCTTCGATTTTAACCTAACATGCCATTTCACCCAATTCCTTGATAGCTATAATTATACTTAATTTCTTTCTGGATTTCGGGTGTTAAGTATAATGAGCGTGCAAGGAGAAAGGACAATTGCTTGGAATATTGAAGAAGACACAGCAGAGCAGAGTTCTTGGTATGTTTGCATCTTTTCAACTATAGTCCATGGCAGATTAATTTTACAGTTGATTGCAAAGGTTTTACAATAGAAAACATGTTTTTCCGTTGTACACATTTCATTATGGATACAGAATTGCAGAGTCCCTGGTATGTTTACATCTTTTTTCAATTATAATCTAGGGCAGATATCTGAACAAGCTCCCACTTATGTGGCCGGATTTAGGTTAAAAAGCCCTAGAACAGTTAGACAACGCCCCAGAAATAAAGCCATGGCTGTACTCGACGGAATACAAATTATTCAACTCCACTTAGTCGTTTTCATGGATATCTGGTTGTCGTGTAAGAATTTCAACATTATTAGGCGGGAGAAGGCTTTCACTTCCTGAAATCTCAGAGCATCTGTATTGTGTTTTTATTGATGTGATATTACTCTTATCCTTCTAAAATTTAAATTGATAAGGATTGCCTGAGCAGATTAATTATACTATTACGTGCAATTGTTGTACAGTAGAGAAATTGCTTTTCCGCTGCAGAATGAATTTATGTATACAGCAACATAGAGTCCTTGGTATGTATACATTTGTTTCAATTATAATCCATGGAAGATTAATTTTACGCTTACATCTAAAGTTTGTGCAATAGAAAAATTGTTTTGCCTTTGCAGGCAATTAATTTATGGAAACAGCTACAGCGGCGGATGAATTCGTTGTTATAAGTTTGTACTGCAAATAATCATTGCAGGGATTCGTTATTTCGTTGTCTATTCCCCGAACACAACCCCAATTACTTCTTGGCGCGGAGAAAGGTTTTCCTCACAGCATTTTCCTTATACACAGGTTATATTTCGAGTGAACAAAGTAATTACTGACGTAACAACCTGCTAAATCTAGAATTTAAGTTGCAATACTACATATTTTGTTCAGTGAGTTTAATTATTCATGATTATCAATGATATTGCACGGTCTCTGGCTTCAAAGTTGTGGCTAAACTAATAATTAATTATTTATTGCTTCAGAAGCTATAATTGCATCCACTAAAACTGTAAAGCAATAAATTAAAAACTGCTTCATAAACATAAAAAAATAGCAAAGAGTTCCCTGCCATAATCCTCTGAATACATTGAAAAAATAGCAAAAACTTTTCTTCTTTGATACTCTTAACATGTGTTGTACAGCTGTAAGTTAATAAACATTATAAAATATTCATCAAAATTATGAATTTAGTTCAATTTCTTTAAATTTTCTTAATATTGCTCACAACTGTGTTAATTATCAACTGAAGTCTAAAGTAAAAATCAACAAGTTTAATTTCTCAAAAGAAAGATTAAAAGAAGCATATTTTATTTTACATGTACCGAATTTTTTTTCATAGTTTTCCGGAGATCAATTCATCTATTTTTATGGTTTTCATGATATCAATTCATCTTATTTCATGGTTTTCATGATATCAATTCATATTTCTACATGTATTGCAATAAGGATATGCTTCAAATTTCAAATTTAGTCAAAAGTTTAATGGTGATTTCATGGTTTTCATTATATCAATTCATCTTTGTTTATATAGCTTTATCTTTGTACATGTAGCTTTTTTGGTTGATGAGATGTAATCAGGATAAGCTTGAAATTTATTAAAAAGTTTAATGGTAAAATTTTAGATAGTCAAAAAATTTAATGGTAAAAATCTAGATTTTTTTAGGACAAATTCTTATGAGCTATAGTGAAATTGGGCTTTAGATAATTAAAAAAAAAAAAGGTTAGAATTTATCATGTTTAGGAGGCTAAGAGACTGGAAAGTATCTAAGAAAATCAGCATTGTTAAATAAAAACAAATTCTCATGAGATGCATAATTCTCAAAACAATAGAGGTAAAAAGAATATGTAATTTTTGTAACACTAAGAAGGTTGAAGATAAAAAGCAATTCCTCTTAGATATAATCCAAGTAATTCCCTACCTAAAGTTCCATGAACCAAATATGATCTCATATAAGTTAATCATCATCTTCTTCATCTTCATAATATTTATGTTTAATCAAAAAATAAAATATAAATTTTGTTATTGTGATTGAAATGATGTAAATTAAAAATATATATAAAAATATAACAAATTTTAATAGAAATTTGTATTAATGTTATGCACTTATATACAATATTTTGAATATTGATAACTTCAATTAAAATAATTGTAATTTTAATTATTATTAAAAAATATATGGAAAATCTCAATTTAAATAAATTTAATATATAATATTCTAATATTTTCCAATATTTCAATTTAAATAAATTTAATATATAATATTTTTCAATATTATATTTTAATTTTTTTTTAATAAAAAATATTAATTTTAAATTTTATTTAGACTTAATATTTAGTTTTTAATATAAAATTATATAAAAATAATTAAAAAATTAGTATATTTCTTCTAAAAACAAACTCGAAATAGATTTATGTGGATACTTTCCACCAAAATTTTGAAGGGGGTTTTTACTTCTCTTCTCCTATAAACATTTGGAAATGATTTTTCAATGCTCCTGAAGCCTATTGACAAACCTCCATATGAGAAATTACCACAGCTTCCTAAAATAGACATCTGGCAAATATCAGTCCTTTTCGCTACCTTTCAAGCATCCAGAACATGTTTAAAGCATAAAAGGTTTTTTAATTTTCATTATATGTTTTGGTCAAATTTAAATGGTTAATTTGAGAATTAAATATATATTTGTTTTGGAAGAAAGAAAATCATATTTAATTTTTAATTTTGATTATTTATGTGTTTAAATTTAAATTATTTTTCATGTTGAAAAAACATTTTTTATTAAAATAATTGTAAATTTTTAAATTTTTTCCATTTCAATTTTTTTATATCATTAAAATTTTCTGTAAATGAAATTTATAGAATTTCAAAAAAAAATATAATGAAAAATATCTTGAAAAACTTTAACTTTATAACATATTAATTTAAAAAAATAATATTAAATGAAAAATATCTTTCAATTTTTTTTAACTTATAACATATTAATTATATTTTATGTTTTGTTTTTCGTTATTCAAATATCATAATTTTTTTAATATATATTTATTTTCCTTCATATTAAATCTAAATTTGAACACTCATATTATATTAAATCTAAATTTGAACACTCATATTATAGTCAAATGAAACAAAGAAACTTGTCAAAAGCATACATAAATAAGTTTTATTAGGAAAGGAAAACAATAAATTACATGTCAGTCATATACTTACATAATGTGTTAGGTCAATTCTATAACAGAATTAATATCTTAACACATGTTAAGTGAATTATATTAACATAATTGATCTTTTAACCATTGTTAAAATACACATAAGTAATCACAATTTAATATATAACATTATTTGAGTATTATATTTCACATTATTTAGATTTGCATTGCATATTATCTTAATATATAAAATCTTAAATAAATTCTATTGACATAATTGATTTTTTTTAACTATTATCACAATTACACATAAATAATTACAATTTAAAACTTAATATATAATATTATTTAAGTATTATCTTTTAATATTACTTATATATCAAATTTAAATTTTATTAATATCCAAAAATTAATTTTACAAAAATTAAAAGTCATAATTTATAAACATAAATAAACAAAACAACAAATTTATTCACAAGATTTAAGATACTTAATTAACTTAAATTCTTCTTCTATGTAATTTGGCCGTGTTTCCTTCTTAGATTCATTAATATGAACATCTTATTACTTGTATTCCATGGGTTCCGCAATGAATAATGGTGGAAGATTGATGAAGTGAGGATCTAATATGGGAGAGATCCAAAGTTAAGATGTAAATGGAATAAAAAAAATTAATTATTAAATCATAATATATATATTAAAAAATGACTCATAAAATTATATTAAAAAATTAAAATATAAAAATTATAATTATATATTAAATAATAAAAATTAATTAAGTATTTATTAATAATTTTAAAAAGATATATTAACTTAATTTAAAAATAGGATGGTTTATTTTAATTATATATAAAATTTTGGTTTTTTAAAAATGTTAAAAAAATAATTTTAAATAATGTTTATTATTTAAATTAAATTTCAATTAACTGAAAAATTATTAAGTAAAAACATTTTTAAATTTCATTTTTATTAAAAAAATATTAAATCATTCTTATTTTAAAAAAAATATTTTTCAATTTTTATTTTAAAAATTATATGATTATATTTAACACAATAACGAAACTTTAATATCCATAAATATTTTATTAGAAAATGAGAAACAAAATTGAAAATACATATATACAATTTTAATATCTTTTTAAAATTAAACTTTAAATATCTTTTTAAATTTGAAGCATTATTCTTTTTTTATTGAAAAAAACAAAATAGTAGTATTTTTCTAATATGAAAATACAATAAAAGTCAATGATATGGTTGGTTGATATCAACTACAGAGTGGAGCAAATGTTTGTGGTGGATAGAGTATTGATTTATTCGACTTTCATGTTTAGTTTGGGCTTGAAGTAAAACATAAATGCATTAAAAGTTTTCCATATCCACAACTATAAAGTGAGTATTATTAAGTTTTCTTACTTTACTAATTTTTGAAATAATATTTGTTTAGTCTTAGTTTTATAGTAATATTTTGAATAAATATAATGAAAATATTTGTAAGAAATCATGTATTTGTAATAAAGGAATAAATATATTTACATTTTAATATAATATAATTCTAATTTAAAATTATTTTTTTAGGACACTGGTTTCCAAGATCTCATTTCATTTCTTTGATGTATAAGCTCCCAAAAAACTCCAAAGTTTCCAAAAGAGTTCTTAGTCAATTGAAGACATTCCCAACTAGTTCCCAAACTCCTGAAACTTAAAAAACTTGAAACCTGGATGTTAAGAATGCGATAAAAAGTTCCGTACAACTATAAAATTAAATCAATCTATTAAATATAAAATAAAATAACAGAATCAATCAATAAATATATACAATTTTAAGATATATTCTTCGTTTGCACATGTAAGTCCTACCTAATACCTAACATTATAAACATTTCTAACGTAACACATTCACCGTTTTGTATTATTTCGTGCATTTTGCGCGTTTGTTGGCACTTTAAGATCCACACAGCTCGGACTTAAGATATAAATGCCCTAGTTGTCCATAAGATTCCTAAGAGCAGCTGTAAGCTGCAGACTTCACATTTTTTACTTCACAATTTTCATATTGTGCAAGGTTCAACAGTATGATTTTTTTGGTTGTGATTGATGCCCTTGTTAAAACGGCAGGATGGCTGAGCATTTTGGTTTGGTGAAACGATATATGTAACAAACATATCTATTATGATGGAAACATTGCAGTGCTCTATACGTGGAAGTAAAATGGTTATTGGACTTGCTAATTTATATGTGTACTTTCGTATTTTTAGGAACTCTCCTCTCGGCGCATGACATCCAGTTCGGAGTTCAGGGAACCAATTGAGACTGTGACGAATTTGGACTTTGATAAGTAGATGAAACTCTTATGTATGCTGGGAGTCTGCATTGAGCGACTCCCATATGTTAAGGATATAATCCTCCTAAAGAATAATTACAGACATATTCTTCTCTTTTAATGGACTTGTAAACATGGTTTTTTTAAGAATTTGGAGATTGGCCACAAGTTAAAAACCGTACTGTTTTTATGGGATTTTTATTTAAATCATATTTATTTTTTTAATTAAAAACACTAACCAGTATCTTCATCTTTATTTTTTTTATTTGCAAATATATTTATAAGATAATTATGAAAGAGGATTACACAGTTTATAGAGAAAGGTAACATACAAATCTGGTTGATTTTCACATCAATATTATAAGGACTATTTTAATTATTATAATGGTTAATTGAAATGTGTTTTTTAAAGTGATTGAATTAGATTATTTTTTTATTTTAATTGTTAAAATGTAATATTTTTAGTGCAATTTTATTGCTTATCTTTTGGTAATTCTAAATGTGAAAAAGAAATATTCTTCTTATGATGTGTATATATTTATGGAAGAATTTAATGTTTTGTATTATACATTTTTCCTTTTCATAAATTTTTATTTTTTTTCCAACCATGTAAATTGTTTTTAAGTATTTTTTTCATTCCAATATTTTATTTTGCAAATTATGTTATCAAATTTTATAACCAAATTTAATTATTTTAATATTAATATTAAAATTTAAAAATAGTTTTTTTAAATTATATATTAATTTAAAAATTTTAGTTTTTAGTTGTAACCTATACTAGCACAACCACAATTATGTGACTGATGAACTAAGGCATAATTAATCTACAAACCCTAGCATAAATCTTAATTAGGGTTTGTAAATGAAATATGTGCCCTGGAAATTTGAGTTGTGGGGCAAATTGAAGGTGAAAGGAGATAATTCTTGAAAAACAAGCCTTAGCAGCCTCAAGAGACTCTCCTCTGCCTTGACTTCAGAAGCCATTTGCAATTCCAAAATCTTTTGCAATAGAAAGAGCGACAGTTGGTTTTCTAGCATCATCAGATCTTTGACAATAGAGTTGTGAGCAGCTCTGGTGCCACTCAGATCTAAGACTCGTCCCAGCTGCTTGAAGTCTCCGTCCGAGGTTGTCTTGGAGTGTCTGACATAAAACTGCAAACATTCAAGAAGGAAGGCGGTGTCCATAGCCATGAGCCATGCCAAGGCTTCTTTCTCATAATCGATGCACTTGTGATAGCAACTTCGGATTTTCCAATCGTGCTTCTTAAACTTCTCCAATGAAACTTGCCTCGTTTGTTCATTCTTTTCAGAAATCTGTCAACAACTGCCAGTTTGTATCGCTCCATCTCATAAAGTTCAGATCTCTAGTGGTGATAAGGGCCGATGGAAACCGATTGAGGAATGTACGCTTCAGGCTTCAGTGCCAACAACTCTTTGGGCACATTAAACATGGACGCACATAACTCGTCTTCTTCTTCTTGCAGTATATCCAGAGTTTCCTTTATTTGAATAACACAACCATTCTCGTCGATCCTAAGTTGAACAAAGTTGGTGTTGGGTTACCACTCAGATGGAATAGTCAGTTGGTCTCGCGTGGGCGACATGTTCTTATCAAAGGATTCTTCGCCCATCCCCTCCCCTTCCTTCTTCTCAGATTTGATGGTATCTTTTTTGACAAGAAGAGTAAAGGGTGTTAGTTTCAGTGCTCGCCGATGCAACTAGGTGATAAATCGAAGGGGGTGAACGTTTAGAGAGGAGAGATCCCTCCAATAGCAAATCGAAAATCCTAAGGACTGCGCGACCTATCGAGTATGTAATCTGGGCTGGGGAATGAAACGCTTCACGTTCCAGGTTCATGCAGAAAATGAAACACATAGAAAGTTAAGGAAATCTGTGATAGCCAAACATGGTAATCTCAAAGGTTAATCATTTAAACATGGCAATAATATGATGGTACAATATTTTCTTAATATGATTAGGTAAATGTTAAGAAGTAAACAGGTTAAAAGATGGTTTCAAAAATACAAAAAAGTTATGAAGAGTAAATCACATTCATTGATTTGGGAGATTTTCAATTTCATATTTACCTTTTTAATTAATTAAGTTGGTTAAACTCAAAATGCACTTTGTGGTGGGTTACTAATTGCTCTTAAATTATCTAGCTAATTAGAAGAGTCAAAACCATGAGAAAGTGCTGGTTGCCAGGACATCCCAAAGTATTGGTTTCGGGGACATGAATTCCTCCTAACTTTGTGATTTGGATAATAGAACATATAATTAGATCTATTAGCACATAATTAAAAAACTTGTTGTACACAGTGGAGGAGAAAGTAGACTACTCTAACTAAGGAGAGGAGGTGCTCCTTAAATCTATCTTTAGTTCCGAGGATGAGCTAACTGAGAAATGGAAGGTGGCTAGGGTCTTCATTTGAGATTAGGAAGAAGATATTAGCATAGAAAAATTGAGATTAGGAAGAAGATATTAGCATAGAAAAAGGTAAGGATTTAGGTCATCTCCCTATTACACTTATAACTTTAAGATACAAAGGGGTCCTAGGGAAGAAAAATATTATAGAATAAATTTTAGACGGTTTGAATAAACACTTGGCAAAGGTTCCAAGGGATAAGTATGCACCAAAGAAACAATTTGGACAAGGTAATAGGTATAATGTTAGGTCATCAATGAGGTCACAACAATACCTAACATTAACAATTCAGAGGATTGGGTTGGTTCTCGCGAAGAAAGTTACTATCACTCATTCTAAAGTGTGGGGTTCATCATTTTTTATTGAAGAGGTAAAATAGAGAACTTTCCAATGAAGCGATGAACATAATGAGATTCAACTCTTCGATTTTGAGTAATTTTTTTTTGAGTGATATAAGATTTGATTGGAATTAGTTTCTTTTTCATAAAAAGCATTATATGGATATGTAGAGGAAGTTTGAGGGGGCAAGAAGAACTATATGGAGGTGTAGAGGAATCTTGAGGGAGAAGGGAAAACTTAAAGAAATAAGGTCTATATGGAGGTGTAGAGGAATCTTGAGGGAGAAGGGAAAACTTAAAGAAATAAGGTTTCTAGGGGTAAATGAAAAATAAAGTTCATCAATGAGAAAAAGAGAAGGTAGGGCTAGTCTTGGGAGAGGATGTGGGTACAAAGGAGATTACTTCTTTAATGGAAAAAAATTAATGGGACAATTCATTGAGATATTAGTATCAAAAGGTCCTTTGTATTCATGGATGAAGAATGTCGTGTTAGGGTTTTTAAGGTGAACCCCAAAGTTTTATATGTTAATTCATAGTCAACATGCCTTTAAGTATCGATTTGAGGCTAATGTGGAAAAAGTGTTAGCAAAAAAATGGCATGGGGCTCCATCCTTACCATATTTGAAGGGGTGGATGCCAATATTTGATCCCCAAAAGGAAACCATGTTTTCTCAACAAATATGGGTGAAGATTCTAAGTCTTCCCATGGAAATCTAAAAAAAGAAGATCTGAAGGAAAAGAGGGAAGGTTTAGGAAATTTCGTATATACAAAGGTGAATTTGCAATCCAAAGTTGAAAGGGAAAATGTTAAAATTTTGGTGCAAATGGACCTTTCAGAGGGTCTTCTAGGAGAAATGGAGATAAAATGGGGTGAGGGGAATTTTATTCAATCATTGGATCATTTTAAAGTTCCATTTAGATGCTTGAATTTTCATGTCATGGGACATGTATGTAATATTGTACAAGATCTAATAGAAAGTGGATCTAAAGAAAAATCAAGAGATATCTAATAGATATCTTGAAAGTGCGGTCCAGCTTATTATTAGATAAGGTGAAGTTGAAGGAAATATATAATATATCCTAGAGGTAGGAAGCATACAAAAGGATAAAGTAAAGGGAGATGTTGTAGCTAAAGGACTTGGGGAGGACAGTACAGAGGTTTTTGTATCAAAGAGGGAAATGTAGCAGAGCTATCTAAAGAAGAAATAGGTCTCATAATTTGATTCTCCAAAATAAGTGAAGGAAAATGGTATGTCAAATAGTCTTGCTCCTTTCTTATCAGAGTCAAATTCAAAGTTAGATAAGTCCGGTAATAGAAATTCAATTGTCCCCTTAATCCTAATTCATATTTAAGGGTTTTTTTTTATGTGTGACCTATTATTCTAAATGAACATCCCAAATCCCCTTCTATGTTAGGAGATATAATCAATGGAATATATTAGATCGATAAAACCTAAAGAAATCATGTTCTTGAAATCCCATATCAAGTTATTAGTTTGTCTAAGAGGTGGAGGATATAGAAACTAAAGAAGGGAGAAAGTTGTATCAATATAAATTAAGACTAAGAAACAAAACCTACAAAAGAAATATTTCAGGATAGAGGGAGGTTTGGCCTTAAGTGCTAGGTAATATATCATAGCTAAAAAATATGATTCTTGTCATTATCAAAAAAATAAGTCTAAAGAATAAATTAAGGAACCAAATGACTATTAAGGAGGGCCTTAAAGTAGGGAGTGACTTAGATAGGGTGAACCCATGATTACCCTTTGAATGTGAGGTGTATAAGGTGATATCCATAAGAAGATAGCTCTCAAAAGACTATTTCTCATTTAAAAATTGAGTGTAATAATGATTTAGGAGATAATCTGTGAGAGAAGTAAAGTGGTAGCAGTGTCATCCTCTTGTTTAAAAGATGGATACTTTTTTCCTAGTATATTTAGATGCAAGATGCAAGGTTGAGGGATATAATAACAAGTTAGAATAGCTTGATTGAACTCATCAATTCATCAAATTTCTCAATGTTGATGTCAAGATATAGTTATGGTTAAAGACATAGGTGAAAGTATACTCCTTTATTAATATCTATAGTATTTATGGATATATGAAGTACAGTAGGATAATTTCATTTCACAAGGTTTGGTTGAAAGTGGTAATATTAATTTAGGAGAAGACTTGAACTTGAGAATCAAGCTAGGACAAGTATGAGTAGGAAATATTAGACATTACCCTTTGGATAAGTAATTTTCTTGTTTGTTTAAGTACTAAGGTTATATGATGTTGAACATATTAAATTAGTTCCAACATAGAAGATGTTAAAAGTGTAAGGGGTGTCTAAAAGTATTGATAGGATTTTGGTGGTAGAGAAGATATTAGAGGAAGTAGTAAGACTAAAATCATGGGTAGGGGAAGGAGGATCCTAATACCACATTCCAATATGTTTGGTAAGAATGAAAGAGAAGTTAATAAACCTCCAAGGCCCTTGAAATGTAACCATACTTTGTTAAAGAATGAAGGCTTTAGGAATTTGGTAATTAAAAATTGGAATAAGTATGAGCCTACTTCAAGGGAGATGACCATGTATCATTTTGCAAAGAAATTGAAGAAAGTTAAAAATATAGTAGTGGAATAAGTAAAAAAATTCACAAAATGCTTAAAAATATATGGTTGAGACTAAGGAATAAATCAAGCTACCATTTGAAATAATGGAGGCATCTTCTTAGATAAGGAGAAAATAAAACACAAAGTATTATAAAGATAAAAAATGAAAAAATTGGTACAATTTGAAGTAGAGTGGAATTTAAAAAGTAGGTTCTTCTGGTTGGCAGAGAGCAATGAGAACAAAAATTTCTTTCAAAATTATGAAAAACATTATAAAAAAAAAATACTGGGATATAATGAAGGGAGAGCGAACTATGGTTAGAACGTTCTCCAAAATAGTTGAATAAGGAATATAACACTTTAGAGTCTTATAAAAATAATGTTGTAGAGATACTAAACTTAACTACTTATTTTGCAAGCTGAAGTATTTAAAAGAAAGTTAAACAAATTTTGGAATTTTATGATAAGGCAAAGAGTCCATGAATGGATGGTTGGGAAACATAATTTTATTTGGGTTTAAGGTTAATAGAAGAATGAATATTTTGAGGGAAAATTTTGGGTGTTTTAAATGATATATTTATATCCCTTATTCTAAACGCGAATTATGTTGGATTTTTTTTTTATGATCATAGAAATATATAATTGTACAATTATGTGTCCTAATATTATAAATGATAATAAATAATATGATTAAAATACTTTTCTTTCAATTTATGTTGGAAGAAGAGCTTGGCTTTCTATATATTAAGAAATTCTTGATGCAAATGGAGTAGCACAATAAGGTTTACACCCTCTAAAGGTGAATAATATGTCAACTATGGTGATGAAGTTAGAGCTAACCTAGGTGTATGACATGGTAAGATTGTTTTGCCTTAGGTTAATGCTAGTTTATATGGGGATGAGTATACAAGATGTAAATTGGTTTATGGAATGTTCCTTTTGACATCTTTTGCAATATTGATAAATGGGTCAATATCTAAGATGTTTTCATTAATGAGACTTAGAAAGGGTTTCATTTTGTATATTTTCCTACCAAAGAAAATTTAGAGGTTAAATTAATTTCATGGGATAATCTTTTATTTGTCTTTTTTCAAGAAAATATTAACTAATTTCCATTTTTTCTAAAATGATTCACATAAATTTAATAGGATAAAATATTTTTTATGAAAATAATACTAAATATTTTATGGTTGGTATTTTAACGATAGATAAAATTCTCAAAAATTTCAACACTTTAAGATAAGTATGAAACCTTAAAATTTTACTAGTCTCCTATTTTTATTGGTTGTTGAAGGGTTGAAAAGAATACTAAATAATTCCATAAAAAAAAACACTCTAAAAAACATTGAAATATAAAATTATATATCTTTATCCAATATTATTTTTCTAGTATATATTAATATATTTGGTATTAAAATAGTAAGAGAAGCATAAAGTGATAAGGAAATTATTAAACAACAATGAAATGAAGAATGTCTTCAAATCTTCAATCTTATTCAATGGCATGGAGGAGGAATTATAAATACAGTCTTCTCAAATTCTACCAATCACTATTTTCCCTTTTCTATTTTTCTTTTTTATAATGGGTTCAAATATTTTCCCCTTTCTATTTTTCCCTTTTACTATAAATCTAAGTATTGGAACTAGCTATATGAAACCATGGGAGGTAGGGTGGCTAATTAGCGTTTCCATGTTATAAGGTGATGTAGATTGAATTTTTTCAAATGAATATGGGAAAGTATTACTTTATATTGGCATCTTTTATCTTACATCTAGAGAAAAATGATAGAAAAAAAAATAGTTTTTATTTAATTGATGGGAAAATAGAAAGGGATGGTATTTCATTAGTGAAATGGAATAATCTTACAATGAAAAAGGTGATAAATTAGTGGGGTTTAAATAATATATATATTTTTTTGTTCATGTCTTAATAGTAAAAAGTTTGGGGAGATTGATGATAAATGCAGGGCATGGGAAATAATGATGATATCTAAGTATATAGCATTAGTGTTAATAGATGATTAGATTAGAAGTTTAATAAAGTCTTATTGCGGTGAATTTTTTATTTGGAAAACATTGGTTAAATATTTTCCATTGTTACACAAGTTCTTGGTTATTGGAAGATTGGAAGAAAGGATTGAGTAAGAATAGTGGAGGATCTTTGGATGTCATGCACATATAACTCGAGGCTATCATAGTCTCTGAGAAATGCACTTTGAATTCAATATATTTATTGTTTAAGAGATGTAATAAATCTAGGGTATAGTTCTATATGAAATCAACAATAGAAAACTACTAATCAACAAGAGGTTTAAGGAGTGGGGGTAGAAGATTGGAATTAGTATGTATCCCATCTTAAACATGGTTATAAGGAGAATGAGGATGGAAATATTTCTTCAAAGAAAAAACCTTCTAGAACTTAGAAAAGTAATTTAGGATATGAGGTTAGGATGGAGGAGAATGAAGAGAGGAAAAATAAATGGTGGTGGAAATATTTATGAAAGATAAAATTTCCTTCGAAAAAAGGATATTTTTATGGTTTGCATTATCCCATAAAGTAATAAGTATATCATTTGTAAGAAGAACACTAGGTAGGGAACCAAAAGATGCATTATTGGTAAAAAAAAAGTGAAAACCAAATAAGTTTGTATGATTCTCTAAAACTGATACTGGAAGAGGAAAATGGGCTAGGGATTTTGTGTTTGATTTTTTTCAATAGGTGCTTTAAGGACAAATCAGTGTTACATAACAAGACATTGCTTTGTACTATGGAAAGGACTTTACCGTTGGAAAAAAATGAAACATGTTTCCAAAACAAGGAGATTCCTCCTATGTAAATTTGTTATCAAATTAATTATTCTTACAAGGGGATATGGAAACATAGCAAACTAAAGAACTTTAAAATTTAGAAAATTTAGAAAATTCTTTAAATAGGCTTGGGGATATATTTCATGGGGATTATGGAGGGACACATGGTGTTTGTAGTGCCAAAATCATTTGGTTTATAAAAGAGAATCACAATTTAATATTTTAAATCTAATACTAGGGAAATAAAAAATAATATGAATGAACTATTTGCCTTTTAATTGTTGTTAAAAAATTCATTAAAAATAGGTATCATGTGTTTTAATGTAATGTAGGATTTCAAATTGGAAAAAAAATAGAAAAATAAAATGGAAAATTTACCCATAATGTAAGATTTCAAATTGGAAAAACATAGAAAAATAAAGTGAAAATTTACCCATTCTTCCAATTGTGAAGAGATTCAAAGAATTAAGGTCTCACTTTATTAATTTGTATTTCCATCATAAGTACAAAGAACCAAATGTAAATCTAAATGATCTTTCAAAAAAATCTTTATAATTACAGGTGGGTATTGTGTATGGAGAGATAATTTATATAAGTAGAAGAAAGGTTTTTTATTTTCAAGAAGATGTTACTTTTAATTTATTTTAGTGGAAAATCTTAATATGAAGGTTTTACATATTTTTATATTAGTGCACAAAATTTGATGATTTGTTTTGTGATATTGCATGAGTAGAGTAGATAATTTATGAAGAATGTGTTTTTTCCTTGAAAATAATAAAATATATAATTATGTAATATTTTTTCATATTACATATTATTATATTAGCCTCTTGATCTAGGTTAAGTGCTTGAGTACTTTGTGCTTCATACATTTTGTAATAATGCTCTTTCATAAATTCTATATTAATAGTTTAGAATATATATATATATATATATATATATATATATATATATATATAACATATATGCACTACCATAACTTCTACATAAATGATTTATGATGATCAATATACATCATACTTTAATAGATTGGAGATGCACTTGTTCTCCAAAAATGTTATATTCATAAATTAAAATCCTAATAAATTAGAATGAGTAGTACAAAAGTATATACATCATACTTTAATAGATTGGAGATGCACTTGTTCTCCAAAAATGTTACATTCATAAATTAAAATCCTAATAAATTAGAACGAGTAGTACAAAAGTGATGTAGGAATCCATATATGTATAGGGAACCCCAAGAATAAATGATCCTGTATTTCTCATATACAAAAAGAATATTGGTTTTTCATTTATATATATAACCATTTCTATTGCATGTTTGTTTGGGAAAACCGATATTTATGTATGCCAGAAAGCATCATTGCTTTTATAACATTAATACAACACCCATTTCCAATTAGGATGGACCTAATTTAATGAGGCATATCAATAAATTTTTTTAATAGTTACACATAATAAGTTAGATAAAACCATTAGATAAGTTGTTTTCAATGATACTTTCATACCACATCACATAAGTAATAGTGAGCCACCATATTTAAAGATAAAATTGAATTATTTAAAAGTATATTCTTTTTATCCATTCCTTAAAGATATAGTGTTTTTTTATGCTTTTTTTTTTTTCTTCCATCACGTTAGCTTCCAAACAAGTGGGATGAGCCACCATATTTAAAGATAAAATTGAATTATTTAAAAGTATAGTCTTTTTATCC
>ML790795.1:0-12969 GCA_009831015.1 Picea engelmannii | reverse complement strand
ATAAAACACTTATTTCTTGGTCCTTACTTGGTAGTGGAGAAACTTGGCCTTGGCATGTACAAACTATAAAATATTAAAGGATAATTAGAACTCCTTCCTTACAATGGCCAACTCGTAAAGATATGATTTGATTAACTATATTCTAGACAATTGACTTGTACATAAGTATTTTTCCTTTGATTGGTCTTTATGTTTTTCATTTGAATTCTGCATGTTTTTCTGTTTGATTTTAATCTTCCTTTTGTTTTCTTTCCTTTTAGTCCTTTTCTTTTATTAGCTACTTGCTTATCAAAGAGCATTCTTATCTAGTTCCTTGATTGCAACTATTCAAAATCATGGAAATACGCTCTGAGCCCAATGGAAAAAGAATGAGTTCTTATTCTATATTTGTTACCTCAGCTTAGTACCTAAAACTCAAATTCATTGGTGGAACATTTCATGAACAATACATGGATATGAGAAAACCAGAACCAATTTTGGACAAATTTATAACTACCTTCAAGGATTCAATCATACATCTGATAATGAAGGATGATTTACCCAGAAGGTAATGGAGTTCCGAAGGTGTTCCATGTAAGGAATATGATTATCATAAAATAGGAATATCTAAAATAGTTCTTTCTATTAGGTATCATTCCACATGCCTTTAAAGGACAATTGAAACCCCACATCCACTTATTTCTTAAAAGAATAAACCAATGGTAAAGGCTTTGGAAAGGAATTTTAGGTCATGTGGGACATGCAGGTATCTCCTTCAAGGTTATGAATGCTCATTGGTAGGAAAGAAAGGGTTGTGATACATAGGTGACTTTTTTTTGGAGCTATGGACGCTCACTAGTTGTGGAGAAACATCAAGAGAATGTGAATAATTATCTTGAATCTTTAGGATTTCTTTTAGGAAAAAAATTTGTGACACTCCACTGGTTCTAAAGAAGAACTAAGTCATATAATTAACTTCATACTTGTACCTCATGAGGCTCGCTAGTTGTGGCATAGTCTACAGTCAAACCCCCAACCTTGGCCCTCTTCCTTCATGGTCTCATGAGCTTCTGAGGGTTCTTTCACTACCATTGATGAAGCTGTATTGAATTATTCCATACAATCTAAGTGCATGAGCTTGTCTGCGTCACCAACGAGCTTTGATTTTAGTAAATTTATGGCCATGGCACCAAGCGTTGGCACATGCAAAGCCCAACGTGCCCATCAAACAACTACATGGAGTGTACAAACAACTTATTACTATGGAACAAGATGTGGCTCACACTGCTATAAACACACCATGGTAATCACCTCACAACAACTATATATTCTCCTACTTTGGTATAGGTTTTATGAAAACCAGTCTGGTATGGGAGCCACCAGACCAAATAAAATGACCTGTTTTATGAAAACAATCTACTATATAGGTGGGAATGGAAATGCAAGAGAATATTCGCACTTATTCTCAAGTTAGTTTACTCTGCGCAAGCAATATTAGAAGGATGAAGCCCATGAAGATAATTGCCATGGCAGCTACTATGCTATCTTTGCTCGCCAGAATTTTTGTGGCTCGGGCTTATATTATAATATGCAATGTGAATAAGGATAATTTAATGCCATGTATGCCCACAGTAATACACTTTAGTGTACGACCTCCTGTTCAATCGGTTCAAGCTAGTTGCAGTGTGTTAAGGACTGCAAATCTGACGTGCTTATGTGAATTGGAAAATAAGTATCATGGGTTCTTTACATGTTCGGCAACGACCTGGATCTAGCCAAGGCTTTGCCTGGAGAGAGTGTCTGAATCCATTCAATCTGGCGAACTGGTCGTTGAACAAGAAGCAACTGTGTTTCAGGATCCTGGGCCCTCGCGTGAGAGAGTTAGCCCAATCTTGCTATGATACCATGTTAGTTTTTATTCATATAAGATATGAGAGATATTCGATGTATTATTACAACAATGAATGTTCCATATATATTGAACATAAGGTGACCATCCATAAAAGGATGCATCCCTTAATAATCAATAACTATTTATTATTATCATTTACTTATTATATACTATATTTAATATTCAATAATAATTATATTATTACAACAATGAGTGTTCCATATATATTGAACATAAGGTGACCATCCATAAAAGGATGCATCCCTTAATAATCAATAACTATTTATTATTATCATTTACTTATTATATACTATATTTAATATTCAATAATAATTATATTATTAATTATTATCTTTAGAGAATGTCTTCCCGATGTTATCCAAAGATCAACAATCACTACTAGTGGTTTCTCATGATTTTCCTTAAGGAAATCTACAAGTGATAGTTCCTACAAATACTATAGGCCACAATCACCTCTACACCTATAAAAGCTTAAATGGAAAATTTTACATGAAATAATGCATGCATCTACGAGGGCTTTCAACTACCTACTACAAATAAAACTACCTCTATCTAGGAATAGATAATGCTTCTAATCAAGGGTTTCAAATATTCAATTCCAAGAATACATACTCCTCTCATATATATAATTGTACATTAATAAATAGTTTCATTAGTTATGAAATAAAATACCTCTTATCTAAAAGGTGAAGAATCTCCTCTTAATACAATCTCTTGTAACAAAGTTTTTCTTTAGGCTCCCTCATTGCCAACAAAGTTGATCCTATATGATTTCCAACCTTTTGTATAAAAGGTACTAATATTACCTTACAACCTCCAAGACATATATGCTATAATGAAAGGGTGTATTCAATAGAAAATGCAAGGGAAGAATACCTCCTTCACTAGAAGATTTGTTTCTATCAAAGAGCCAATATGGATCCTCACCATAAACTAGAACATGTTCTTAATTAAGGCATGACACAATCTAGAATTATCTATTGTATAAAAAAGTACTAATATTACCTTACAACCTCCAAGAAATATATGCTATAATGAAAGGGTGTATTCAATAGAAAATGCAAGGGAAGAATACCTCCTTCACTAGAAGATTTGTTTCTATCAAAGAGCCAATATGGATCCTCACCATAAACTAGAACATGTTCTTAATTAAGGCATGACACAATCTAGAATTATCTTTACTAACTCTTCAAGGAAATTCATCTACATCTCATCCATCCAAACATTGGGTGCCTCTCATGGAAAAGCTTTACCTTAATTAATAATGCTCATGCATAGTGCCACATGTTGCTCATGTATAATTCTCCAATTTGTAATTATTTAATATAAACATTTCAAACCATCTCTCAACTACTTTTACCTCCTTTCCTTTTGATTTAAAATCACATGTGTGTGCACATAATAATTTCATTCCTAATTATCTTAAATGGCTAGTAAGTTGTAAATATCCATTTCCTCTCGGAAGAGAATGAAGAGTGAGAGTGCATGAATCTTTCATTGTGGCTAGGGTTTTTCATAGCCACATGGCCCGGTTCTATGTTCAATGATCTTTCTTATAGAATCCATAATGGTCATCCTGGGTTATTTGTTCGTCGCCCGTGATCCTGAAAAACACAACCATTATCTGCTCATCACCCTCACCTTTGCTTATTGATCTGATTCCATAGATTTCGTTTGTTTATCATCCTCACTTTTGAGAGTTTCTTGCATGATGGTAGAGAATATCTAATTGTTGTGATCATTATTTTCATTTCCTATGATTTGGAAGATGTCTGAAGCAACATGGATATGAATTACCCTTTTTTTTTTACTTAAGCAGGTGTGCCAAATGAGCTGATTGCATCCCCAATATAGGTTTATTGGGGAAATCTATGGCACATTAGAAATCTATCATCCTGACATAGCGTGGTTTAATTGCTAAGATTTTAGGCCTTTGGCACAGTCCTAGGGTTGTTCTAGAAAGGATTTCCAAGAATTGGCCTAAATAAGAACCCTTGTCTTTTTATTTTGGGAAAGGATTTTATGATTTTATCTTTAAAATCATTGAAAAATATGGCCTTACTTCTTGGGTTCCAGAGGAATGTTTCTTTCCCACTAGACCCTCAAATTTAACCATGATATGGAGATATCTTCTTCTTCTGTATGGATTTGTCTCCCAGGCCTCCCCCTTATTTTGTGGGGTTACATCACCTTCAATTCCACTGGAAATAAACTAGGTCGATTTTAACCCATTTTGATCCAAAGGACAATATCTACACATGTTCTAGAATATGTGTGGACATGGGATTTTCAAAGGGATTTCCATAGGTGATTCGATGAAATGTGGATGGTTGGAGTCCAGTTCAGACCCTTGACTATGAGCAGGTACCTTTCAAATGTAACAATTGTCATGAATATGGGGACTTCGCCAAAAGCTTCCCCAAAGCTAAAGAATCTCAACCATTGCAGAATAATGTGGATCAAGGATTCAAACAAGTTTCAAGAAAGAATAAAAAAAGGTTTCCAAGTGGGGCTCATCTTGATCATAGGTATCAAGCTCTCTCATATATTTAAAGCTTTATAATCTCAAGATGAAGAATCAGAGGGTTTTGTGGAGGAAGATCCTCAATAGAACAACTTGTAGAAAAAATATGAACAACGAATAAAAAATAAAAAGAATCCTAAAAACACAACAAAAAGAAATGAGAACCTGCTTGGGGGAAATGCATCTTTGCATGTGAAGGACCCAGTTCTAGATCTTGTGGATAGGCCTCTAATTGGGGATTTTGTTTCTCCCCAAGATTTCTCTATGGGTGAGAATATGGGAGATGCAAGGGAGGGACAAAATCCTAAATCTCCCTCCTTAGTAGAAATATTAAAGAGGAATCCTTGGCCTTCCCCCCTCTAACAATAAGAAGAAATACAAATTGCAAAGTGAAGGAAGAAGAATCAGGAAACTCAAGGAGCTCATAGTGGATTGTGGGTCATTTAGAATACATATATGAGATATCTTGGCACGTGTGTTAATTGTGTTTTTCTTCTACATTTTCTTCTGTAATCAATTTGTAAGGATATTTTCTTGCAATCAGGAAGTAGTAAGTGTGTATAAACAAGAGTCTCAAGGGCTTGCTTTATCAAAGCCAACCTGGAAATTTTGGTTTTCCTCTTTCATAGTATATCTATTGAGGTGATTTTTTTGAAATTCGTACTTTACTACTAACATCGACTTGGCTTTTTGAATAAATAGTTTCCCTAGTTTATTAAAAAAAAAACAATAATGACATTCCTAATTAAAAAATTATTTCAATAAAAGTGTCTATTTCTTTTAATTTAAATGTTTTCATTGCACACCTACTTCACTTTTCTCCACTTTCTACTTTTTCACATCAAAGGTAAGTATAGTTTTCTCATAAATATCCCTTAACTTTAAAATGTATTCACTTCCATATATGTGATCAACGCTTCTATTTAAATGAATGCACTTTTATCAAAGAAAATAATGTTTCAAAATGGAACGTACATGATTTATGTTTATTTAAGGATGGGGTCTCTCAACCAATACCAAGAGTGATTCCATGGTCAGTTCACCCATTCTATAGACATATTTATATGGAGGTGGAACAAATATATTACGAGTGAGGTTATTTTCACTTCAACCTATTTTACCATAAGTGAGAGATTCATGGTCTATTAGGAATAAGGAGTTTGTTCCCTTATTAAACACCCCTCAATTAATAATCATAGAAAACCTCCATGACCCAAACTCATGAAATCATGCAATCTCCGAGGTAAGGACATGTCTACCCCAACCCAAATTTATATAAATAGAGTTGCTAGAAGGTAGGAAAAACTCGCACCTCTCCCTATGGTATGAATTCACAACTACTTCATTCGGTATCCAGATTGATAGATATGTAAGATTAGATCAAAAGGATAACCTTATCTCTGTACACATCTATGTATAGAACATTGCTTAGTGGTGTCCATAGCACTATGCAAAAAGTGGGATCAATCATATAATCATTATTTTGCATCATAAAATCTAATTTGAGAGATCCAATCTTTTGATCCCAACTTGGGTTTAGTTACTTTGAATTACTCTCAAAGTTCTTCACATTCCTATGGTTCCTAGCTACCACACTTAGTAAATCATTAGTAGCATCACAATATATGAAAATGCATTTATACATGTTATATATAAATATATATCAACTTCTTAATTCAAAATACATCATAGGGTTTCCATATTTATCCATCATCACACCAAAATCATAAATCTATGCACATAATTTTAACATTTAACAACATTCAATTGGATCTCAGAGTATTCGTAGGTCATATATAATTAACACATCACAGGAAAATAGAAAATCATATCATATCAAAAAGCGTTTTATAGCATAAATCATTCAATAACATTCAATTGGATCTCAATGTGTTCATAAGACATGTATAATCAACACATCATATGACAATAGATAATCATATCACATCAAAAAGCATTTTATAGAAAAATCACATAAAAGTGCATACATCTAACATTACTAGATTGTCCATATATCTAGAACACCCAAAAAAAATAAGTAATAATAAGTCTAGTGAAAGATAAGGCATTACAAACCTAAGTAGGACTTCAATAAGGGAAAAGTTGTAGAACTAGGTCCAAGTTAAGATGAAGTTCAAGAAATGGTGTGGAGAGGTATAGATATAAAAAGACTTAAGAGAATTGATGCTAAGGACCTTACAACAATAACAAGAAAAATAACAAAACAAAATGATGGTAAGATTAGATTCCATGGAAGTGGCTTAGAGTAGAGCAAGTGCACCAATAGTGCATGAATATGAAAATAATAATTAAAATTATGAAAGTGAAATTAAGGATCATGCTCAATATGAAGGCGATGAAGATAATTCTTCATGTTTTGAAGGATAACTAGATGAGTAGATGAGGAGTAACTAATTGGAATCATGTCAAAGGAAGATGATGATGAGTGGAATGTAGAAAGATTATCAATATGTCATGTTGTAGAAATAGATTCCTTGAAGAAGATATGCATGAAGTATCTTGTTTATGTAGTTGTTATTGATTTGTTTGTAGGTAAAATAAGTTGTGTAGAAGATGATGCAGATGATGGTATTCTTTCTCTAGAGATAGCAAGATCGATGATTAAAGAATACTTGAATACAAATGAAGAATAAATGGTTGCATATGAAAATTCATTAATATATATATATATATATATATATATATATATATATATATATATATATATGAAGTAGGAGCTATAAAATATCAAAGAAGGAGGAGGTATGCAACACACACCAATGACTTTTCATGAGTGAAAGGATGGGGAGGGTAGTGAGAATTGTGGAGAGAGAGTGGTTCCAAGAAAGGCACTTCATGGGAAGAGATTTTCATCAATAAGCATAAACAGAAGAATGACAATTAGGTAATTACTCCCACTAGTTCTAGAAGAATTTGCTTGACTGAGTAAGCGTAGATTAGTTAGTTAGGTGATTAGTTGATTTTATCCTTTTCTATTTATGGAAAGTTGTTAGTTAGTTTTTGTTTTTTTACCACATCAAACCTATTGGGTCGTCTGTCAACTTTCTATTGTAGAGAATCTATTTAATAAGGAGAAGTGTGAGACATGCCCCATGATTTTTCTAGTGTTTTTCTTCATATTTTTATTTTCCTATCAACGTCTCTTGAAATATTGGAGAGTGCGATTATTCCAATTCCATAGAGAAGGATATGTAAGTGTTGAGCCAGTGAGTGATTGGATAGTGTGTAATATTTGAGTGTGAGAGAGAAACAAGTTTTGTATTGGAAGAAACTGACTAAAAAGAAGTTGTCATGACTAGTATTTGGTGGAGTCAAGACATAGTTGTGTCTAGAGAAGGCACCAATATTAGAGAACTCATGAGACAATCAGTAGATTGAAAGGATATCCCATTGAATTGTGGATCAAGGGTTTCAAATCCCATGATTTTGTCATTTAGTGGAAATAAAATGGAAGAAGGATACATACTAGATCACGAGTAAATAACAGATTGAGGGTTCCAAGATGTATGTTGTTTCAAGGAGAGTCTTCATTTGATCACTCGGTGAAAATATCCCAAGTGAAGAATACAAGAGAGATTTTGTTCTCTATTTGTTGAGGAGAGTTTCCATTTTCTCAAACCCTAGCTGCTGGATTAAAGAGGGTCATTTGTGTCATAAGTCTTATTTAATCTAAGTGATTTATAATTTTGATGAATTGTTTGTAGGGCTACAGAAAATGAATATTGTTAGGGTTTGACATACGGTTCATTTAAAAGTATTGATTGAAGAATTATTTAAAGAATTGGTCTAGTTGTGTGATGGTAAAATTAATAATGGTTCTAGAGAATTTGAATTTACTTTTCAAAGTGATAATTTCCTTGGTTTCATTTAGTAAATGTAAAAATATTTTGTAAATGAAAAAATAAAAGTACAACGGATTAAAAAAAAGGAAAAAGGAAGTTTGTTTTTAAAAAAAGGGGTGAATATGTTTTTGTAATTATTTCACTAGAAAAATATAGTTGATAGAGAAACTATTTGAAGTTATGAATATGGATTGGTTGAGGCTTCCTATTTTCATTGGTAAAAATTATGATTTTTGGGCCATTCAGTTGAGAACTAGACTACATATAGATGATTTATGAGACATTGTTTTGAATGAGTTTGAAGAACCCCTAAATCAAACAACCTATAAGGCCATGACACAAGATCAATGGGATCAATTTATATTCAACAAGAAGGATGATGCAACAACATTGTATTTCATTAAAAAAGGGTTGTATGTGAGCACTCTTCCAAAAATTGCAGCAACAACTAGATCGAAAGAAGCTTGGGATATTATCAAGATGACATACAATCAATGGGGGAGCAACACTGATCAACATAAATATGAGTTAAAAAATGATATACTTGTTGATAAAGTGGCTATCATAACAAAAAAAGTTTTTTAAGAAGTTGTGTAAGAGATAGACATTAAGACTGTAGGTGTTGCAGAGAAATTTGTTAAATAATTTGTAGAAGAAAAAGGTGGTTTTGTACAAGATGGAGAGAAATAACATGGTGAAGAAATTCAAGTTTAAGAAGAAAATGAAATTGCGTTTGCAATTGTAGAAAAATGTCAGGATAATTTAGTTGCAATGAATATTGAGTTTGATTATGTAAATTCCATATTATAATCCCCGTTTTAATTAATGCATAATGTTGATATGATATGTGTCTATGGCCAAGCGATGTAATATCCGAATTGTATATCTAAATTTCATAAATAAAATGTGATGCCAACTGCTAGGGGACATGGACATATATTGGGGATGAGTAATGCAGAAGAGAGGGGAGGGTCTAAGATCATGTCTAAGAGAGGGGTCCAAAGGGGGAATTACCCATGTATATTAATTCAAACCCACTTCCTAAAATTATTGTTGGTGTATGAACCTTCTAATTTTTGATTGAGTGTTCCCAATGCCAATCATTGAATATGTGTAAGAGGGTGGGTGTGAGAAGTCACATCCCATAGTTATTGGGAGAATGGGGATGAGTACAATCATCCATGGGAAGATAGTTAGTGAAGAAAGCATGGGAGAAGAAGGTGATTCAAGTAGGAAAATAGGTAAGCTTTTACAGGAACGTTTTGGGATAGGAAGGGAAAACATAGTGTTGGGACTTGGAGGAAACAATGGTGGACATGTTAGCATATATTTGGTGTTGTTTAATATTGGAGAAGAAAGTTGTTAGTATTGCATAAGAATTAGGTTGTCAGTCCTAAAGAGTGAACTCTTGTGTGTGAGTTGCACGAGGGAAACAAACTTTCTGTTGTTTTGGTTCCTTGTAGTTTTCCTAGAAACACGTTCTCTTGATTTCCTAGTGGTCATATTCCTCGTTAACTATGCCAGAGAGACCATGATAAATGAATGGTACAACTTTATGGACTTATACAAATGAAGAGGGTACATTTGTTGGGTTTGGTAGGTCAAGAGGAAGAGAGCTAGAGGAAATTCAGTATAGCTATAAGAGAATGCTAATGGGTTGTGGGATTATCTGAGTCATGAGCAGACATTGAGAGACACACTCTTTTGTGGATTCGTAGCCTCAAATTGGGGGTTACTTTCTATTGAGATATGGAACAAAACATATATGGTTGTCTAGAACATCCATCCCAAGCAGCCGATTTCACAATTGTTTTAAAAATACAAGTGTTTTATATGTTTCTAAGTTAGTTTATGAGTTTAACTACTTTTCAATTTACTATGTGTTTGAGAATGAATTATATGCTATTGTGATGAATTTATTAGCTACATTCATATTAGTTTATCATGTTGTAGCTGCATTGAAATAATGATATCAAAAAGTAGTTAAATCAATGTGTTTTCTTGTAGCTAGTAAGCTATAGGATCGTTAGAAGATTTATTTTTATTTTTATGTGTATTCTGAAAGTAATGAGCCTCAGTCAAGATGGGGAATGATATAGATTATGAGGCATAATTATCACTTCTTTAGAAATGGATCGAAATACTAAGTATGATAAAAATGAAACTAGATATGGAAAAGATGCAGTAGAATAAGGAAAAAATAAATAAAGGCAATCATCAGAGTTGTTGAATCTTTTAAAATAATGGAAGGGAAGATGGAAGAAAATGAAAATGTTGTTACATAGGTTAACAAAGATGTTTATTCAACAATAGCTAAAGTACAAGAAGATGCAGAAGAAGAACCAAATGAAGTGAATAAAAAAGATGAGGAAATGTTAAGGAAGAAGATCGAAGTAAAGTAGAAGTTGAAGAAGAAGAAAAGGTATGTAGAATATAAAGTTTGGATCAAAATAAAGAAAAAAATTGTAGAGAATACAAAAAGTTTCACTAGCATGAAAACTTAAAGAATGTAAAACAAGTTTTTAAGTGTTCTAATCCTAGTTGAGACTTAGAAAAATAGGCAATCATGATGTTGTAACCCTATAGAGACATTGTCAAAAGTAAGGGTTAATGTTGTTAGTAGTCGTAATTAAGTGGGAGCATTGGAATATGGTAATTACTCCTGCTAGTTCTAGAGGAATTTGGTTGACCGAGAAGGAATAGATTAGTCAGTTGGTTGATCATTTGATTTTTCATTTTTCTATTTATGGAAATTTGTTAGTTAGTTGTTATTTTTTGACCATATCAAACCTCTATGGTTGTTAGTCAAATTTCTGTTGTAGAGCATCTATTTAATAATGAGAAGGTGGATGCATGCTCCATTAGTTTTCAAGTGTTTTCTTCATATATATCTCTACCTATCAGATTGAAAAGGAGTAATATATAGGTAATAGGTGTGTCAATGGCCCTATGTATGTAATAAATCCAATTTTTTCAAGCCACATGACTTATACTAAGTATTTACAAAGTTTAAAGGTGTAGTTTATTTATATGTTGAATATCTATTTGTATATTGATGTTTTATTTTTTTTGTCAAGGGTAATAGATGGTGATGATGCCAATGCAGATTTATATTTGCATTGAAATGATTTTGTTGATTTTTTTTTTTTTTTACTTTGATTTGCATGGGATTATTGTTTCAATGTGTCAAGTTGTAACTACGAAGGAGATACACAAACATACACACACACATCGAAATTTGAATAGGACTATAGTAGAATATAGTGTCTAATAATTCACATCAATACTACATTACTTTGAATTATATATTATAGTCTCCATTCCATGAATGATGAAAGGCATAATCACTCATTTTTTGTTGGTTTTTTAGAAATCATGTTTTTGAGGGTCAATCTCATATTCCAATGTTAACCTTTCCTATTGCATTTCTTATTTTATGAAACAATAATTAAATAATTTGTTTGGCCTGTTTTTTTTATTTTTTTATGTTAAATCACTTAAAAGTACAAATATAATAGTTGCACACTCAAATATAGTCTAACTATAGTAGTTGTAATTGTAAATATCCAAGAATGTTCACAAATCAAAATGATTAGTAATTATATGATCATCATAAAAACACATAACATAATTCATAATATTTAAAAATATGTTCTCTTATTATTTTGAAGGAAAGGGAGAAAATTAATATTCTTATAATTTTATTAATCCCAATATCCATTTTAAGCACTATTCACATACTTCAATTTTTTTTTCTTTACAATTTTATTATTCTTATTGGATCAATTACATTACTACTAAAACCTTTCCTTACATATCATTAGAAATATCTTCAAATATAAAACACAATGTTATTTTCATTAAATATATCACTTGAGGAGCATGCAATATAAAAATGAATATACAATATAAAAACGAGAACAATTAATTATGTCAAAAAATACGATGAGCATTTTAGTCATCTAAATTTCACATAATTAAACCACATACACTTCAAAAAAAAATGGACCATGAAAATCATAAATAAAATAAAATATTTACATTGAAAAAGGACAAATTATCCTATCCTAACCAAATGTACTATAAAGTAGACCATGAAAATCAAAAACTAAATGAAATATTTACATGTGAGAAAGGACAACTTATCCTATGTTAACCAAATGGACTTAGTGAAAAGAAGAGGAGTTTATATAGATCTATATATTACAAGGAATTCGATTCAAAAGGATACAAAACAATATGGAGAGAATTTCACAAGAAGGAAAATTAAAATGATATGATGAATATTTATAACATAAGATGGCTCTAATGGACAATAATGATTATTTTATATTCATAATTACCATTTCTATTCATTATATTATAGATCATAGACCATTATGTTGGCCTTTCGCTTACATCATCCCTCACTAAATTCTTCACTTTAAGTAGAAATGGAATTCACCTTTTTCACATTGTCGCTACATGGCCTACACATCTATTATCTAATGTAGATTTACTTAAACACAACATTTCATATCTAGTGTAGATTCACTTAAACACAACATTTTATAGTAATTACTATAGCACTCATCATTAATGTAGAACTTATCTTGGTTAATAGACGGCCTTTACTTTTTTAATGTATTATTCCTTATCTTCATCATTATTCTATAGTCAACTATTTATCTCATTTACTTCAATAAAGTTTC
>ML790794.1:313634-357865 GCA_009831015.1 Picea engelmannii | reverse complement strand
ATACAACCAAAGAATCATCCATGGTATTCTCTTCTCTAGGAATGAATGATATATTAAAAGCAGAGAAAAAACTGTCCACCAAATCCCACACTTCATTTCTATAAGATCTAAGCCTAGGATGCTTTGTTTGATAAAGATTTTTAATATGATGGACTATCAATTCAGCATCCCCAAATACTGACAGCTCTTTTATCCCCGTGTCTTTAGCTTCCCTAAAACCCAAGACAAGAGCCTCATACTCTGCCACATTATTAGTAGTCTCAAATTCTAGTTTATATGACAAAGATATAGTTTCTTGAGTTGGTGAGACAAAGATCACCCCAACACTAGCACTTTCCTTTGAAGAGGCTCCATCAAATAACATCTTCCAAACAAAAGTGGTTAGAAGAGGCTCTTAATAAAAGTTGATGGGATTTTTTCTGATTTCTAAAGGGGTTTCAGGAGCATCAGTGAGCTGGAAAATACTAGATCCCAAATCTGTATCAAAAGCAAAAACAGGGTGATTTGTGGGGTTTGATTCATCACTAATGATGTAATCCAATTGAGCTTCCCTGTAAAGTCTTCTATGCTCTCTCCCAAAAACAGGATAGTAGCATAAGAGAGATCCGTCTACAAGGTTCCCCCAAGTCGTTTTATCCAGGATCTTGACAAGAGCATGCCAAACTTGGGGGGAACATCAAAAACTATGATATCCATAAGTATACTCTTCATGGGAAACTGAAATAAGGTCACCACCATATCCTTAATGACTCCAAGACATTTGAATTTTCTAGAGTCAAAAGTATATAAGTCATGATAGGTCTTTGTGACTTCTAACCCAAGTTCATCCATAACAAATTTTGGCATAAGATTGTGGGATGCCCCTAAATCCATGTGACAATTGTGTAGCACCTTATCATGTATATTTAGTGAAGCATAGAAAGGTGGGGATGATTCATCTCTTTCTTCTATCAAATGACCTAAAATCACTGTTGGTTTTTCATCTTGCAGATTTATTGAGTCGGTGACATTTGAAGATGATTATGGCTCTAACATTTTGGATAAATATTTTTTAAAATCCTCATTTTTTATCAATTCCAAAAAAGGTACAGGGATCTTTATTTTCTAGATCTCATTCTCAAAACTGAAGGAAGGGGAAGGCTTCAAAATCTCTTTGGTTTCAGGAGGAGGATTTCTGATCAGAACTTGTGGGTTTTGAGAGTCCTTTTCCTTGTTGCTCACTGTCACAGCCTTGGAAAAATCTTCTTTTTGTATAGGCTGATTGGGGGAATCAGTTTTTTCTTCATTCTTCTTAGATCTCAGATTATATCTACTAGGATTTTCCTTTAGTTTCTCTCCCTTGCTTAACTCATTAATTTGAATATCCATCAAAGATTGCTCATAAGAGGATTGAGTCAAGTGTGGGGATGGGGATGTATCACCTAAGCAATGAATCTCAGGATCATCTTCTACCTCCTCTTCTTCTTCATCAACCACCAAATTATTTTGAAAAGGAGATTGTACCTTCTGATCATCTCTCTCTCTGTTTCTAGGATCTCTAGGAAATATTTGGGGAGGATTATTTGGTCTCCTGTAGTTACCTCTATTATCATTGTTTTGAGCATTTCTATATATCTGTTTCCCTTCTGATTTTAATTTCTCAATTTAAGTGGAAAGGGATTTTACTAATTTGGTCAGATCATCTACTTGAGAATGGACAACAGAGGAATCAAAAGTTGAAGCTTTAACTTTTCTTTTTCTCCTATTGCTATCATATTTCCCATTGAGCTTATTTAATGCCACTATGTTGGATTCTACCTCTAAGGCAACATCTTGGATATGAACCAAAAAAGGTGACCTTCTTTCTCTCAAAAGGAGGCAGAATTCGGAATGAAATGCACTGGCATAACTTATAAGTGATTTTTTCCATGGTTTCAGTGGGTTTGATCTCATCAGGGATCTTCTTGTACATTTTGTTAAATCTTTTAGAAAAGTCAGAGACAGACTCTCCTTATTTCCTTTTCAAAGATCCAAATTCGGTGATGTAGTACACAAAATCCTTTTTGTCACCCCAATGCCTCAAGAAGGCTTCATCCAATGCCTCAATACCAATAATGGATCTAGGGGCTAGACCCCTAAACCACTTCCTAGCCTCACCAAAAAGGCTTTGGATGAAAACCCTCATCCAAACATCTTCATTTTCAATATTTTGGTTATCTTCATAGTTATAGAAAGCAGCAAGATGTTCCTTAGTTGTTAGATCTTCTTGTCCCGTGAACTTAGGCATGTATTTCAAATAATCTCCAGGAGGGAGAGAATTCACTGGCTGAGGTAAGACTAGAGGATCATATCTAGCAGCCACTATGACATCCATCCTATTTGCAGGGGGGTTAAAAACTACCATTTGATTTTGGATTCTTGGTGAACAAGAAGGAGAATGAAACTCGACTATGTGCAGAGTTGGAGAGGAAGGAATGGATGAAGGGGGGGTTTCAGTTTTCACAATAGAAGGTTGAGTCTTGGAAGAGGATGGTAAGGTCTGAGAGGGAGATGAAGCTCTTACTTCTTTGGTAGCAAAAGTTTTAACAGAAATAGGTGTAACAAAACCTAAAGTAGGGAAATCTTCAAAACTATCAAGACTGAAACACTTCTCAATATCAGAGGAAGAGAATATATCAATGTTTTCTTCTTTCAATTCAGTTTCAAAGGAAGAGTATTCAATAGGAAAATCTTCAAAATCAAGTTTTTTAGATACTTCAGTAGAAGATAAAGGAAGCTTACTTGATAAAACAACTGGAGTATCAAGAGTAGAATCACACAACTGACCAGAAGCACTTGTAGCAACAGCAGAATTTTTTTTTTGAGAAGATTTTCCCTTCTTGATTATCCTCTCTGGGTCAGCCTCAGGTGGTACTAAAGGTACCTGTGGATTTGTGCTCATATGTTTGCCTTTAGGTTCTAGAGATGAAACAATGGAGTTGCCAAGTGCAGTCTGTAATCTTCGAAATACTGAGTTCTAATGCACCTTTGGAACTATAATTTGTGTCATTTTAATCCCAGGGAAAAGTCTTCAAATCATTCCCCAACAATGACGCCAAGAATGTTAGCACTAGGAGTCACCTTCAGATTTCATGGAAGGCAAGCCCAATACCCATCAAGTTGAAAGTGAATGTAAGGGTGTTTAAAGGCTCAAATGGAAAAGGACTCAAGTGATAATGTTCTAACTCAGATAAAAGGGATAGCATGCACCATCAAATAAGGTATTGGCTAATTTCAATCAGTAGTTTGGGAGTAACTATGAATAGAGGTAAGACTTGAATGAGAGAAGTGTAGGGGTTGTTGTAAACATCGGGTCCACAAAATACTAAGGAGGAAAGTTTCTTAACACAAGATCTTCTTGAACTAAGAAACTAAGGAAACAAAATAAGCATCATGATAACATAATGATCAAACATCCATCATAACATCACCACAATCATTCATGTGAATCATTCAAAGCATGAAAATTTAGCATCAGAAGAAAATAAGTTGAAAGAGAAGCTGATTTCTATTAGTCAAAAAGTCTTAAGTCCAGTACATCACTAGATCATAGTTACTTCATCAAAATATTACAATATAAGGGAGCTATGCTCAACCATCTGTACCTACTAAAGAAAATGATATATATATATTTATAACAAAAGGGAGGCAACAACTGGAGGTACGAACTGGCCACCTTCCCTTGAAAAACTCTAAACATTTATTTGATCTAACAACTTATCTAACCACCTATGCTATAAAACAAGAAAATGTTGGTGACTAATCCAACTGAATTTCAAACTAATTTGATTCCCTTTTGCCGCGCAACTCCCTATTTGTCATGTGTCTTTCAAATAAAGTGGTTGTCTTCTTGATGTCAGCTATTGGTTCTCCATCCTTATTCATCATCAACTTATCCAAAAGTTGTTAGCTTGGTCCTCCTAGATCCCTGGCCTTTATTGGTAGCTTCCTTGGGTAGAAAATCTGGGTAGCGCACTACAAGGAGAAGAGGTAGCTCCTGTAGGTAGCATCACTGTGATACATATATGTATAGACTCTACTTTCTGTGAAATATTAGGTAGTGCCTCTGTGTTGCGCCTATGTGCAAACCATTACCCTCTGTGAAATATTCGGTAGTGCCTCTGTGTTGCGCTTGTGTGCCAATTATTTGCCCTATGTGAAATATTAGGTAGCCCTATTGAGTAGCGCCACTTACGCTGCGTCTGTGTGCAGGTTTGGGCAGCATTACAAAAATGCAGCGCCTCCGATCCTTGAACATGTGCATAATAATTTGTGGTTTTTATGATGACAAAATTGTTTAATCAAGAGCCTTGACTGCACAATAGGTAGTGCCTTCTACCAATGGGAAAGCTAGCACTTAGCAAAAACTCAAAACCCAAATAGTTAAGCACATAGAATCTTGTATAGATAGAAGAGATTATATTTTCATATTGGTTAACCTTCCCAAAAATATGGATCCTAAAAAATGGGGCTTACCCTTTACCAACTATTTTTTCATTTTGACACTTAACCTCATACTCTTTCTGGTAGAAAGAGGATCTTCAACTAACACAACAAACTTCTTCTTCTTAGCATTGACATGCTTCTTTGGTGTAGTCGTGCTCTCCTTATCTACTGGTTTTTCATCTTCAGTGGTAGCTTCAACCAACACCTATAGGTTTCTTAGGGCTACCTCATCATGAAAGTTCTTCAGCTCGGCCTTTAGCTTCCTATTTTGAGACTGGAAGCCTCTGTTTTTCCTGTAAAGGTTCTTTAACTGTCTATGAAGGGGATAGCCCTTTCTAGCTGCAAACCTTGCCAAGTCAAGGGTGTGATTGTAGCCATCCATGAGCTCTTTCATTTGAGCCAAGTTTACCTTATCTTATGCTTTAATATGGGCTATTTCTTTTCTTGCATCTCTAAGCTGCTTGATAAGTATTTTGTAGGTTTGACTATCACGAGGAACAATGGCATGTACAGTCTCACTAGGATTTTTCTCAAACTCCTCTTCCTCCTGGATGGGAAGTGTCTTTTCAACCTCATCAGGTTCTTTGATGGCTTTACTTTTATTCTTCTTTCTTATCACAGGGGTTTCATCTTTTCTTTTAATAGGCTTCTCAATGCCTTTTTCATAGGTTTCATCTTTACTCTCCAAAGGTCTTTTAGTACCTTTATCCTTACCCTTCTGTACAAGGGTTTCTTGTTTCCCTTTAGTAGGTTGGGAACTACCTTTACCCTTCTTCCTCTGAGTAAGGGTTTCTGATTTTTCCTCCATAGACTTTTCAATGCTCTTACCCTTCTTCTTTTGAACAAGAGTTTCTAGTAAAGGTTTCTCTTTGAAAATCTCCTTAGGCATTGATGACCTAGTGAAAGGCCTTTTACCCTTGATTTTGACTGTTGGAGGAGAAGAGGGAAAGAGAATATTATTCCCTTTCTAGGATGTAGCTTTGGTAGAAGAAGGAACCTCTTCTAAACTTGGTGGAGGAGGTGGTGAAAAAACTTTGGGTGGAGAAGCACAAACATCCTCCTCAACCTCTATGACCTGCTTGTTGATCTCTGGAACTTGAACATGGGTTATGCCCTTTCTCTTCCTACTGGTCCCTACTTTAGAAGTACTGGTGAGTGAAAAAGGACTTGCCTTATGTGATTTAGGATTTGGTTCTATATCCAACTTGAAATGAGAGGTAATCACAAAATGCTCCCATGAAATCTCTTTCTTACCCAATTCATCAGAGACTAGCATTCTGATTAATCCAGAGTGGAAAAGGATAGAATCCACATCTTTAGATTTGGCCTATATCATGTCTGGCATATTACCTATACTCCTCAACAAGTAATAAGGAATATTCATGTCAACCTTACTAGTAAAATGTAGAAACAACCTTATATGGTACTAGTACAATGTGTTGAATCTCCCTTCACAAGTAAAATATCTCAGTATGATCTTCAATAATCTGTCAAATTGTTCAGTCAATTGACTCCTTGGAATAATTTTGGACAAGTCACTGGATTGATATTCAAGTTTTAAAATATATTTAGCATAGGATGAACTCAAAGCCATGTCTTTGAACCACCTTTCACCTGTAATGGGGATCCCTGTTGCAACTGAGATAGAGGCTTCAGTCACTTCATACTCCAAATCCCCAACCTTATTTTTCTTACCATCAAACTGGAATGAAAACTATCTTTCTACGTCTGGATGGCCTCTCTGCATGTTCTGACAGAAGGAGAGGCACCCTACTCTTTGAAAGGCCTCTCTTTCCATGGGTTCTATATCAAAAAGATGCATGTCCACTAGTTTTGTCCTAACCACCTTGCCACCTTTTGTGTGTCTTCCTCGATTGAGGAGTCTCCATGGCTCGAGATGAGGATTTTTTAAAGGCTTAAGGGATGGTAATGATTAGGAAGTCTTTGAATAGGGATTCAAATAGATAAGGCCAACTCTTTTAGACAGACTGATGCTACTAAGCCAAGCTAGACGTTTTAGGAATTAAACCCTTAGGCTTGTATAGGTATTCTGGAGTGTAAATGGTGAGGAGGTAGTTTGAATTTGGCCCTCTGTAATTGAGTGAAATTCCAAACCCCAAGGTGAAAGGAAGAAAGGAAAACATAGTTGGTTTGAGCATTGCCTCTGGGTAGGACAACACATACAGAGAGGATAGGATATTTATAGTCTTGCGACTTTAATGATTAAATCAAACAACAACGATCAAACCATAGATACAGGTAAAGAAATTTATATGTCTGAAGAGGAGAAAAAAAAGGTTACCATGCAAATATCGATTCCTAACTACTGTGCAAGCATAGAAAAATGAAAACACGAGCATAAATTTCCTGTGAAAATTCATACATTGAGGAGGTAACATGGGATAATTGTGTAATAGACACCTGTTGAGATCTTCAACGCAATATTAGGATGAAATTTGAGAAAACCTCGACCCTGGAATATTTCTCACCATCGGATTTGGTTGATATGCGATCGCTTGAAAAGAACTTACGAATTTGCGCAGTGAAACATTGTTGAGTCTTTAAAAATTAGAAACCATTACCAAATCTCATAAATGTAATATATTTGAAGGCATCTTTAATCGACTTCTGGCACTGAAAACAAGGGACATGACATTAGTCTTGGAAATCATGACTCGAGGTGGAGGTATAATGAATGTGATAGGTGCTATGGAACTGCCTGATGAGTAGGAAACACTTCCACTTAAAAACATGATAGGACAGGTAAGAAAGGACAAGGAGGCATGCCTACGAGAACATGATTGAGGAGAAAGGTGTGTCACGTCAGTTTAGTAATGGGAGGGATCGACCTAGGGACAAGTCATGAAGGGGACCCAAATAAAAAATTAGATAGAAATGGTTCAAGGATCAAAAATCAATTTGAGGATGAAATTAGAGCTAAGACTCAAAACTTTAATCATCCAAGGGGTCCTACCAATCATAAATTTTGAAGGGATGAGACCTAAAAAGAAAAAATTAAAATCTAGGGCTTAAAAAAGGATTGCAAACAAACTAAAAAAACCCAAGGCAATTTAGTGTGATAATAGAAGGGATCCTATGGAACTAGTACATAGACTAGGAGATGCTCAGAGGCACTACAGAATGGAAATGATTACAACATAATTTTGTAGTAACCCTCTCATTCAAGCATGAGAACCCCAACATTGATACAATGTTGAAGATTATAAGGGGAGTGATATTTTTTGATGAACCATAGGTCAAAATCATGACAAAATATCGATAGCAAAACAAAAAAATAGTCAAAGAGTTACTATCATGTTATCGTGTCGAAGAGGAAGCATCATATGAAGATGATATTCACAACATTTAGTTGAACGAAATTGAATGAGAGAGAGAGAGAGGTGGAAGGTCCATCTCTGGAGTCAGAGGCATTTGTTGCACCAATAAAATTCAAGAAATTCAAGATTGGCATGAATGAAAATATGAAAATGGAAAGTATTGGAGACTACTGGGATGAGAAAACATTAGAAAGGATAACAGAGTTACTGCGTGAATATAGTGACATGTTTCCAACAAATTTTATGAAGATGAAAGGCATACCAGGGGAGCTAGGTGAGATGAAGATACCCCTCAAACCCGAGGCTAGACTTGTCAGAAAGAGACCTTAGAGGTTGAATCTAGTGTATAAGAAGAAAGTGAAAGTAGAAATTGACCGAATGTTGGAAGCTATAATTATAGAACAAGTAGAGGAATTTGAATGGATTAGTCCCATGGTAGTCCAGGAAAATAAGAAAGGGGGGATAAGTATTTGTGTATATTTGAGGAAACTAAATGATGATTACTTACATGACCCTTTCCCTACCCCTTTTACAGATGAGGTCTTGGAGAATGTGGGAGGCCAGGAAGCATATTCATTCACAGATGGATTCTCAAGTTACCATCAGATCAAGATAGCTCCATAGGACATGTATAAGACTACTTTTTCTACAGAATGGGGATCCTACTAGTATACATTCATACCCTTTGGATTGAAGAATGCACCAACTATCTTTTCAAGGGTAGTCATAGGTTCTTTTAAGGAATTTATACATTACTTTCTAGAAGTATATCTAGATGACATGAATGTGTATAGTCTTTTGAAAGATCATGTAGAAGTTTTAACATTGATGTTGGAAAGATGCAGGCAATGTCAGATATCATTAAACATTAAGAAATGCATTTTTGGTACACCTTTTGGGGTATTTTTGGGACATATAGTGTGAAAACAGGGCTTACTGGTTGACCCTACCAAGATTGTTGTTATTATGAACTTACCGCCACCAAATTCAGTGCACCAATTAAGAGTCAGACTGGGATATACATGCTATTATAGGAAGTTTATAAAGGGGTATCCGTAGATTACTGCACCAATGGAAAAACTGTTAAAGAAGGATGCCATAGTTCATTGGAATGAGGATTTTCATAAAGGATTGAACATTATGAAATAAAATATGGTGACAACACGTACATTAGTGTTTCCATATTTGGAAAATACATTTCATGTGCATGTAGATGCATCAACAATATCACTTGGAGAAATTCTAGTGCAGCCAGGAGTAGGGGACTTAGATCATCCTATATCCTTTGCAAACATGAAGTTGTTAGAATCTGAGCAGAATTACAACACCACATAAAGAAAAGGCCTAACCATGGTATATGCACTTCATAAATTCAAGAATTATTTATTGGGTAAACAATTTAAAATGTTCACAGATAATTCTACACTCAAATATCTAGTCAACAATCCAGTGTTGTGGGGGAGGATCTATAGATGGATGTTATTATTCCAAGAATTTGATTTTGAAGTAATAGTCAAACCAGGGAAGATTAATGCAGGACCTTATCACTTTTCAAGGGTAACCAATGGAGGAGAACCTACTAACTTGGGAGACAACTTCCCTGATGCACATTTATTTTCAGTACAAGTAGTTGATGAATACTTCGTGGATATCATTGAATACTTAAGTATAGGAGTTGCACCACAGGAGTTTAGTACTGTGTAGAAGAAAAACTTGTTAGTCATAGCTTCATACTATCAACTCATTGCAGGTCATTTATACAATATGGGTGAAAACAACATTTTGAGAAGGTGTGTATTGGAACATGAATGACCCGGGGTTTTAGAAGAAGCTCATGAAGGTATATATGGAGGACACTATGCAAGAAAAAATATCATGCAAAAGGTGTTGTGTGCAGGGCTATGGTGGCCAACAGTTCATAAAGATGCCAAGGAATATTTTCAGAACTGTGATGCATGTCAGAGGGTTGGAAAACCCAATAGGAGGGATGATATGCCCTTAAGACCACAAGTAAATATGCATGTATTTGACAAATGGGAAATAGATTTTTTCAGACCTATTATTCCACCAACAAGAAGGTTATGAGATAGATATATCATTACTATGACTGAATACTTAACCAGATGGGAAGAAGTAGCACCAATCAGAGATTGCAGCACAAAGACAACAACATACTTCTTATTTGAGTAGATGATCACCAGATTTGGATGTCCCAGTATTTTGATGAGTGACCAAGGTGCTCATTTTATTAATAATACCATCAAGGATATGACTGAGGAGTTTGAAGTCTATCACCAAAAGAGTAAACCATATCATCCTCAGGAAAACGGGATAGTAGAAGATTTCAATAAGATTTTGGAAAATTCTTTGACTAAGATCTATAATGTTAACACGGATGATTGGGAATCGAAAATAAAAATAATACTATGGGCATATATGACTGTTGAGGAAAATATATGAAATGATCTTACTCAAGCATTTTCAGATCTTGACTAAATCAAGATAGAAGGGAATATCACCTTATGTTTATAGCCATCAAAAAAATGTTTCCTAATACACAAGTATTGATTATAAGTGCTTAGGCTGATTTTTATTATAAATGAAAGTTTGCTGAAAAATTCAATATTTATGTAATTTTATGAATATAAAGATGCAAAAAATAAATGTAGAGACAAAAGTAAAAAACGCCAAGTCAATAATCAACATAGATGAGACATAAAGCAATCTTTTATTCCATTACAATTTATTAAACACTCATTCTCTTTACAAAATTCCCTGAGGAAGTTTGGACCAAAGTCAAACTTAGATGTCCTCGATGAAAACCATACAAAAGGAATTTTGACAGAAGTAAAAGAATGAAATTTAAAAGATATATCATCTTGCCACAGATTTCTGCCCACTCAACTTTGCACAATATCCTTTATCAGTCATGAAATTTAATTCACAAACAGAGAATTCTACACAGACTATCAAAGATAGATCAACAACTATGAAAAAAAAGTGTTTGAATGATGTAATTCAACCATGAATCTTGTTGTCTACAATAGGACTCTACTATCATAAAAGAGAATTAGGCATTAAATGAATTAAATAATGAATGAATTTGTTTTTATCTCAATCAAACTCAAGAGCATACCTTAGTATCCTTCTCCTTCTATTCTCCCGTGTTCCTCCTTTTCCCTTTGCCTTTAAGCAATCACAATTAGTTGAAGTAGTTAAACTACCTCTTTATTTAAGTTAACTAAAACTCAACCAAAGTTTTAGTTATTGGGAAAAGTAATAAAATCATAACAAGGGTTTTTAATAAATAATAACTAGTAGGTGGGACCCCTTGTGACTCCCTTTAGTTATTTAACAAACATAACACAATTAGTTAATCAATCAAACACATCCATCCTTGTCTCTCCCATCATCACTCTCATAATTTGACAATTTATATCAATGATAATTGAAATCATATCCAAAAATATATTATCCATATATCCAAAAAAATAGTGTGTTGTCCAAAATTTCAGAAGTCAACTGTTCTCAACAATGAATAAATAAAAACACTTAATACCCATATTTTCCACTTTGGGAGGCAATATTCCCCTTGTTGTTGTTGTCACCCTTTGATCTCTCTAAATTTTCTTTAGGCTGTGTGGAGCCTTTACGCCTAATATCACTGATAACATGAGAGAAATCATCTCTCAAATGCATGCGGTAGGACATGGATTTGACAGAGTCATTTGAGGGATAGGAGGGGGAAACAATGACAATTCCTTTGTCGAGAGCATGGTGAGCTTCAGTTTTTAACATTTTTCTTGCATGGGAAGACTGTACTGGTGAGTGGGAAGGGTCATCTTGGACAATTTTATTAGCAGGTGGAGGAGCAGGTAGAGACAAGTTAGGTCAGCCATGATGTTGGGAGACTGTCGGATGGATAATCTCTTTCCATCCATCGTTTTCAGGGACGTCGGGTTGTAATGAGACATTAGGGGGCACTTGGATACTAGGGACATGTGGGGCTTGGAAGTGAGGCCTTTATGGCTTAGGTTGGAGCACTCCTTGTCCAATCCAGTTAAAAAATCTAGCTTGAAATAGTTGGCTCAACTCTTGCGAGTCTGCATTAAAATATATAGAAAACCTTTTCCTTTAAGGGCCCCTATTCCAATTTCCTCTTCCTCTGTTACCTCGTACATGGATACCTCTTCTGAAAAATATCATTCCTATATGCATTATTGATTAGCAACTAGTTCCTTCATCAACCATACATGACATCTCTTCTAAATATGAAACAAAGTTTGGCTCAGCAACACATCAGACTCATGCAATCCAATCCATACAAATCGTTTAACATTTGTCAATGAGAAGGGGGTGAATAAGGGTTCTGAGATATGTGAGGGATTTTATTGAGCAAAAAGTGTTAAAATCAAGGGGACTAGATCATGATTACTGCTCAACAAATCATCAAACAATCTATTGTATTGTAAATCAAAAGAATAAATCACTGTAATTATTCCCCGTGCCATCCTTTAACTCTCATAATACAGATTTTAACTCAACTATAATTTAATTTTAAGAATAGGGAGTGGATAGTGAATATGGGAAGGTGAGGGGACTTGTAATATGCGAAAAAGTGAGAGAATGGTAGGGAAACAAAATGAATATTATCCTTAAAACAAATCAAGTAATCCATAAAAATAACTTTGTATTCAATACAAAATATACCTATACCAATTAAACAATTACTGTGTGTCAAAATTGTTCACTCTTCCACATTTAATTTCTTCAAACTTCTCAATTAAAACAGTCTGTAATCATAGTCATAATCACTATGCCTTTCAACAATTATGTGAATAGAATACTTGGTTTCTTTATTTTCCTTTATTTTCATTTAAATAAAAATCAAAAGAAACACATAGCCACATTTCTCCATCTTTGTCCATCATATATCACTATAAAATATCAAACATTTCCCATAATTCATAATTGCCCAAATAAAACATATGCACATGCCTTTTTTTCCAGAGTAAACAGACTTTTTAAAACTTTCCCGATTTCATTCCTTTTCATTATATTAACCAATAATAATTGCAATGAAACCATAATACAAAACCTTGAGCTTCATCAATGATGGTGCAATTAAATAAAACATGCACGATGCCTCCATACTACATACAAGAAAACAACAAAATCACAATCATCAATTTCCAAAATTTTCCATGATCCCAATCGGGACTAATGAAACACACATCATTGATTCCCAATCGACCAATTTGATCAAATAAAAACAAACTAAGTTTTCAATGCAACTGTCATAATGAAAAAGAGGCATCCCTTGGACTGCATATCAATTCTCATCCCTGATCAAAAATTTCCAACCAACTCAACCAAATGAGTTCAATATAAGTCCTCAACAAAACTGTCATAACCACTCAACAAATCTATGAGAGTCAACAAGATGCTCGAAAAGAGTGTGAAAAGTTGGGGATTATCAAAATCGGGCTCTGTAACAATGAATAAAAAAAGTAATCAAGAGTTTTCTCGATCATCAAATCACAGTGAGACTAGAGGTCAAACATATAAAAAATAGGTAGATACCCTTTGATACAAGCACAATAGAACCACAGGGCTTCTTATAACTCTCGGTATGTGTAATGGTGCAACGGTTCAACATCGGGTAGGGTAGGACAACTATGTAGAGGAGAAACAAATTCCCACTGTAGAGTAACAAGTACCCAGAACAAACAAAGGCATAACCCTCGTGCAATTCAAGGGTTGAATCAATGGATAACAATGCCCATGGGAATGTTGGCCCGAGGCATAACTTATATCACTAAACCACCATAAAGTATACATCTTGGCATAATGGACATGCTATAACCAACTTGTGAGATATGTTGATGCCAATACCACAAAAATAATCCCATGACCAGGTCGATAACCCACAACCATGACTCTGGAAAATAAGCAGTGACCAAAATGTAGTTCGAAAAAAATACACAACAACCACAAGTAGCCCGAATACGATTGGATATGGCTACCCTCATAACTGTGAGGAAGTGGCTAGTAAGGATAAACAGAGAAAAATGCTCCAACCAAAAATAGAGTGATAATACCCATGTCCACTTAAAACAATAGAGATCCATCACGGTTTCCACCACACAGAACAACCAATGAATGCATAAATCAACCAACCAATTCTTTTATTTGCAAAACGAATAACCACACAGTCATTCCAGAGAGAAGAACCATGCATTTACATAGTTGCTAATCTTGGGAAAACACAAACCAACACATCACTGAGCCATCATTCATTCATACAAAGCGCGGAATTCATGGATGGGTGAAAATAACCGTACCTATAACCAATATCTTTAAAAAGGGCGAGTTGGTCGAGCAGTTCCTTCCTAGGCTTGGATCTTGGAGCTTAACCACCAGGAAAATCAAATGAAAAAATAAACATACTAGGGTAACGGCCCGATGGGATAAGTATGGAGTGACGTGCATTTACTACACATCTCTTCCATATTCCTCTACATTCAATTTCGAAGTACACAACAACCAACAATCACCAATACATTAACTCCAAACCAATGAAATCTGCAACCCCATTACTTGCCAAATGGGCCACCCAAAATCCATATTGACCATTGCCAAAACCATACCATACCATATATCAAATGCACCCAATATAATTCAAATGCAATCGCATAGCCACTAACCATTTGCAGTTAGGATTAATACTAACTTGTTTCATTTTATTTGCACATAACTTCTAACATAGCATAGTATAGGCCCTTTCTTCTCGATTTTTTTATAAGTCTCTTTCCCATTTCTTTTTTTTTATGTTGTTACTAACATATGTCTTTTGCAGGTGTATTCAGTTAAAAAATAATGGTGACATGATCGAATATAAAAATTGCAATATATATGCCAATTCTAACATGACATTAAAGGTTTGAATAACAGAACATCCCATAAATGCATCATACACCTGTCATCATGTCAAAACGAAACCAAGACTGCATCATCAACAATATAAGACATTGTAATCAACATCAAAATAGCAGCATAAAATGTGTGATATGATTATCTCCAAGCGTCCAGTCTACAAGGGGTCCACACCTAATAGTATTATATATTATTAACATAGTTTAAATAATAGGATTTATCAATACTTTGCGGGAAAAAATCCTCGTTGCGATTTTTATCGTCAACAAACTGGCGAATCCACAGGGAAATATGTTTCCAACAAATTAATAACTCATACAAAATGGTTTTGTAGACCAAGAACAACATACCAAGAAGGTATAACCAGAATGATTATGCAGTAGGGGGAAGTGAGCATATTTAATGGAAAAATGACCGGGAATTTGGGAATAACTCATGGAAAATGTTAAGTATGAGGGGGTTTATCCCTGTATGCATAATCATTCAACTATAATTTTCTCTTGACTTCAAGGAGAAAAACATTTATGGACTTTCTCTTTTGAATTTCAAATGGATGAAGAAATGGAAAGAAAAAGCGGGAGGTAACCAATTTACTCATAAGACAACAGTGAAAGCAGATAACAAATTAAATTATGCTTTCAGGGGGAACATCATAACAACTATGTAAGCTTGATTTTTATTGAATAACAATACCTTGCAGGAGTGTCACTATGGAACAAATTATCCAACACTTTATTCTTGACCAAAGTTGAACTTAAAAGATGAAAATCAATAAAAGTCATAACAAAAAAGGAATTGCAAAATTTAAAACAACAAAAATAAAATGGAAAAATTGTAAAAGTAGAAGGAAAACTACTAAAATGAAAGCATAATTTAAACTACTGTAAAAGAAGAATTGAAAAGCAGTAGTGAAAATGAAAACATAACTGGACTACTAATATACAGAAAATCCAAACAACGTTAAAAATTTTCAAGTTGGTTCCACGTAATGTTTTAAGTGAGAACTATTAGTGTTGTAGGAAAACAACTGCTCTTGTAAATCTTTTAGAATGTAAGAGTTTGTACCCAGGACAAAAGTGATATTGAAAGGACCCAACCATAATTTTAGAAACTTTGAGTGTCTTCTCCTATCAGCATGAGTTGAATCCCACAATAGTACTTTCTCATTGACTTTAAATATGACAGTTTCAACACTCTTGTTGAAATACTTCTTAACAGTCTGTTGTCTCCTTTTTATATTATCCAAGGAAAAAATCTTTTTCTCCTCTAAATCTAGGAGTGCATTTATCCTTTGTGAAAAATCAGAAGAATTTAATTCTTTGATTTGTAGCATTAATCTTAAGGAGGAAAGTTCGAGCTCAGTAGGTAGAATGGCTTTTTGACCATAAACAATATGGAAAGGAGTGAAACCAGTGCTCACCTTGGTGGTAGTTCAATATTCCCAAAGGGAGCAAGTGAGGAGAGTGTGCCATTGAAGAGGCTTATCTTCAATGATCCTTTTGACGATTCTCACTAGATTCTTGTTGGTAGAATTGGCCTGCCTGATTCCTTGGGGATAATAAGCTGATGAGGTGAAATGTTTAACCCCCAACTTAGCTAAAAATTGGGTCAGGTTAGCAGAAATAAAAGCGAGACCATTGTCTATAATAATTTCCAATGGAAGACCAAATATGGAAAATATATTATTTTCAAGGAAGGAAATCACCTGATCATCTGTCAAATGTTTAAGAGGTACACCTTTAGCCCATTTTGTAAAATAGTTTGTGGCTATCAAAATAAAAACTTGTCCTGCTGAAGATGGAGGTTTAGTAGGAACAATAAAATCCAATTGCCACATTGAAAAATGAAAGTTTGGGAGGACAGGTTCTAATGGCATGGATGAAAGGTGTTATTTCCCAGCAAATTTTTGACACTTGTCACAAGATCTCAAAAATACATAAGAGTCATGAAAGATTGAAGGCCAATAGTATCCTTTTCTAACAATGTTGAAAATGGTTTTAGTAGAAAAATGACCTCCTACATGAATAAAATAATTTGAAGAACCATGAGTTTCTTGCAACATTTTTTGTGATTTTTCATTGTTTACATAGGGAAACAACATACCATCAATAGATATTCGAAACAAGAAGTCTCATATAATGATGTATCTAGCAGATTCAAGACAGAGCCTTCTCCTTTGAGGAGTGTCTAATGTTCTTGGAAATCTTTGGTTTTGTAAATAATAAACCAAATTATTATACTAAGGATGTTCAGACACGGGAAGGCTCTGTTTATCAATGTAGAATAGTGTTCATAGGGAACTATATTGTTCATCAATTTCTTCACTATTTTCATCATGTTGAGCTAAGTGAAGGGATAAGTAACGTCCCTTGATAGTGGTATAAGTCACGATATTTAAATCATGCTCATGGATATTGGCAAGCCAATGTGAAAGCTTCTCTGAAATATAAGTCTGTGAGAGAAAAAACTTGACAGTAGGTAAAGGTACTTTTACCAACGTATGCTTACCTAAGATAAAAGTGGAGAAACTTTTCAATAGATTTAACAAGAGTGAAAGCATGTTTCTCAATAAAATAATATTTAAATTCATCATCAGACAAACTTTGACTCATGTAAGCCACTGGTTTTTCATTACCTTGATCATCATTTTGCATGCGGATGGTAGAAACGGATTCCTCGGTGGTATTAGTATATATCATGAATTCCTTCTCAAAATCTGACTTCACCAAAACTGGTGCAGAACTGATTTCTTTCTTGATCCCTACAAAATGATTTTTGACATTATCTGTCCAAGAAAAAGAACAATCTTTCTTAAGAATATTATGAATTGGTTTGACCATCAAAGAAAAATTGGGAACAAACCTATGGACGAAATTAATAACACCCATAAAATCTTGAACCTCCTTCTTGGAAGTGGGAGCGGGTAGATTAAGGATAGCAACAATCCTTTCAGGATCAATTCTTATTCCTAAATCAGAGACAATGTGTCCAAGAAGCTTTCCCTTGGTAATGCTGAAAATGGACTTAGAAGGATTTAGAGAGATTCCAAATTTCCTGCATCGCATGAGAACACTTTTCATATGACCAAAATGATCTGATTGGTTTTTAGATTACACAATCAAGTCATCAAGGTAGATCTGAATGATATTGCCGATCAAGGTAGATCTTCATAGCTCTTTGAAAAGTGGCACTTGCATTAGACAATACAAAAGTCATACGTTCATAAGAAAAGGTACCCCAACGAGTAATAAAGTTGGTTTTATATGTATCTACCCTTTTTACCTTGATTTGATTATAACCATAAAAACCGTCAATTAAGGACATCATCTATGACCCTGCAACTTGATGCAAAATCATTTCCATATTAGGGAGAGGTAAGTGATATTTTATACTAGCTTGATTTAATGCAAAAAATCTACGCAGAATCTGATCTAATCAGTTGTTTTCCAGATGGGAACCAAGTTGGAAACCCATTCAGAGTACTTGACTGGAAAGATGATTCCATCCTTCAGGAGTTTTTCCAACTCCTTTCGAATAGTTTCTTCTAGAGCAGGTTTGATAGGTATTTGTTTTTTCCTAGCTGGTTTTATGCCTTCCTTGATGGGAATGGCATGTTGTATAAGAGTGGGATAAAAACCACGAAGATCCTCATAAGACCAAGAATAAAAATCTTGAAATTCTCCAAAAATCTTGGCAAACTTCATTTTCTCTTCATTAGAACATTGGGCACCTATTTTAACATTATTTGGAGACTCGGGTGTCCCAATGTTCAAGGATATGGTTTCACCCACCTTCCTTTTTGACTCCTCTTCTTTATGTTTCTCTTTATTACCTACATCACTTGATGAAAATGAACTCTCTAGAGGAGTCAGGCCTTTAGGAAGCTTGTTATCTTCCATGGATATAATTTCCTTAGGCTTATGAGGCTCATTTTGATAAAAGCACAGATGCTCTCATCTCTAGGGAATACCTGCCAAGATTCTACACTGTCAGGGATATGTGGACGATATAGATATTGAAAATTACAATCAGGTCTATGTGGAAGAAGTTTTTGATTAGGAGAGGCTGCAAAAACAACTAACTGATCATCCATTGAGTTCAATTCCCTCTTAACATGAGCAATGTTGAAAGATAATAGGTTTGAGATAACTTCCCAAACAATTTGGGTGTATCATTTCATCAACTTGTTGCTAGGAGAGTATATCATATGTACAAGGTTCACAACAAGCTCGGAATCCCCAAAAACTGTAAGGTGACCACAACCCAGATTATAGGCATTTTCAATTCCTAATAATAAAGCTTCGAAATCAGTGACATTGTTTTTGCAAGAAAAATCCAACCTATAAGAAAAGTTATGTATTTTCCCCATAGGAGAGTATAAGATAATGCCAGCTCTAGTACCTTCATTAGAGCATGAACCATCAAAGTGAATGTGCCAAATACCATCGTCTAAGTTGATTTGTTTCAAGGGAATGTTATCCTCCTCGACAAATATGGAATACACCCCTAGGTCCTCTTCGATATAATTCACATTAGATTGTGGAATGCTCTCTATGTAAGGTGAAATACTTCCCTCTCTAAGGACTATGATGTTTTTACCATTCCGAGGAATGGATAAGTGTGTCTCATCGAGTGAGAGGTATCCACCTGTCAAATATATCCAATCTCTTCCTAAGATGATTGATTAATTTCTTACTGGCATATCAATTACCTGAATACTAAGGGTTGTCCTTATTTTAGGGTGTGTGCACAAAACTAAGGTCACATCTTTGATCTCACCTATGGTCATTTCTGTAGACTATTATAAGAGAGCATGCTTCTAGCATTTTCATTTGTACAAGACAAGCCTATCTCTTCCACAATAATATTCAACATTACACTTGGGCCTGAACCACCGTCAATGAGGCAACAATGGGTGATCTTATCCATAATATTTACATAAATATAAAAAGGGGGATTTTTTTACAGGGTATCTAAATTTATGTACACCTAATTTATTTATAGATGAATCCTCTTCATTTACCTCTTCGGAGAGGTTGGATACAATGGAATATTTTCCTTCCATGAATTGTTTTAGATGCCTCTATTTTTTAGGGATGACAACCATGTCCCGAAGGGTGGCATATGATTTCATTTTGGCCAACTGATTTAGAATATTGTATTTGGAAGAGGGGAGAGGGGGGGTAGTTCCTTGGCTATCAGGAACCTTAGGAACCTGAACTGTAGCAGCTGGTGAGGATGAGATTGGTCTAGAATAATTCTGTGGAGGATCATATTTGCCTTTGGGAGCGTAGGATTTGTTCCTAGTATTGATGATCATGACATCTTCCGGCTCTGCAAAATATAGGACAACAATGGTAGTATTTGGTCTTCTACAAAAGATCTTATCTCTGACGCTCTTATTTACCTCACATGTGGTTTCCTCATGGTATTCCTCACAAAAGTTACACCAACTCTAAGGCATGATAGCTTTAGGATGAAAATTATTTTCATTTGGATTCATAAAGGGGGGCGCAGAAGAGGATGAATCTCCAGGGGTGAGAGGAGATACATTCCCCTTTCACTCATACACTATCATATGATTGTTCATGTCTTGTACAAGCTGTAATAGGGAGAAAATGTATGTCTATTTAACTGATTCTCCCTGAGGAAGACCTGTTCTTTCAAGCTATTCTTCATACTCTAAACAAGTATGCAGAGTGGAACTGAGGTTATCAATGGATGTTTCCTCAAGACTATGACAGTAGGGGGAAGGTAATGCATTATAATAATGCACAAAAGAAGCTTGGTTCTAAGGTCAAATGAGTTCATGGATTTGATTGTATAACTTGGTGAAACACGAGTTGAAGGACTTGATGGTTTCACCATCCTTATAAGCAATGTTATTGTATTCCCATAACTTCTCAGATGGGATTTTAGATTTCCCATTGGTGGATTTAACCCATTAACTAACTCCTCCCAGGTAGACAAAATATTAGAAGGAAGGTCAAATAAATTGGCCGCGGCCTTTCCTTCTAGAGAATTGACAAATAAGCACATGCAAGTATCGTTGTCATTGGCTCCTATTTTGTGATAGGCATTAGCAAATGCCACCAAGTGTTCATTTGCAGTGACAATGTTATTCCCTTAAAACCTAGGAAGATGTTATTTGAATTTAGGAAGTGGATGAATAGTAGGTGCTAGGTTAAGACGAGAGGAAACATTCCATGGTGTGGTTGTAGCATCTTCTTCAAATTGAAAAATTCCATACTTTTTAATGACTTTTGTGGGGTTTGTGGTATATTCGACAGGGACATGGTGACTATATAAGCTACCAATCACTAATGAAGATGAAGATTGAGAGGAATCACTTCCAGTGCCACTAGAGCCACCACTAGATGCCATCTTGTGGATGATAGGTAAGGGATCGAAAGATGAACTAGATGAATCAGACAAGGTTCTCCTTAGAGCACTTTGTTTGGTCAATAACAGAACATTCCTTCTTCCTATTTTAGCAATAGGGTTAATTTTAGGTGATAAGCCTCTTCTTCTCCTAGAAAAACGAGGGTCTAAGGACATGAAAAGAAGGTCAAATATGAAGGAAAAAGAAGGTTATGGTTGATTCCTAGGTTGTCTATGTCTATCTTCCCAACGTTCTTGGGCACTTTTGTCTCGTTCAATTGCTTCCCATGAATGATTAATATCAACTCAAGTATTAGCAGTATCTAAAATAGTTTTAAACAAATTCAAAGCAATGATGGTCTAATCTTGAAGATCAAGCTCAATATTGGGATTCCTTGCAATAGGTACAGTCATTAACAAATGAAACAATCAAATAATCAATATCAGAAACACAAATGTATTAGATGATAATCAAGCATAAAAATCAACCAGAGAGATATTGAAGATCTCCCCAATATGGTTGCCAAATAAATGTTGAGGAAAAAATATGAAATGATCTTACTCAAGCATTTTCAGATCTTACTTGGCTAAAGCAAGATAGATGGGAAAAACACCCTATGTTTATAGCCATAAAAAAAATGTTTCATAATCCACAAGTATTGATTACAAGTGCTTAGGCTGATTTTTATTATAAATGAAAGTTTGCTGAAAAATTCAATATTTCTGTAATTTTCTGAATATAACAGATGTATAAAATAAATGTAGTGACAGAAGTAAAAAAAAACAAGTCAATAATCAACACAGATGAGACATAAATAAATCGTTTATTCCATTCCAATTTATCAAAGACTTGTTCTCTTTACAAAATTCCCTGAGGAAGTTAGGACCAAAGTCAAACTTAGATGTCCCCGATGAAAACCATACAAAAGGACTTCTAACAGAAGTAAAAAATTGAACTTTAAAGGATGGATCATCTTGCCACAGATTGCTTCCCACTCGACTCTGCACAATATCATTTATCAGCCATGAAATTTAATTCACAAACAAGCAAGTCTACACAGACTATCAAAGATAGATCAACCCCTCTGGAAAAAAAGTGTCTGAATGATGTAATTCAACCCTGAATCTTGTTGTCTACTATAGGACCCTGCTATCATAAAAGAGAATTAGGATTTCAATGAATTAAAGAATGAATGAAAATTGAATTATCTCAATCAAACTCAAGAGTGGACCTTAGTATGCTTCTCCTTCTATTATCCCTTATTCCTCCTTTTCCCTTTTCCTTTAAGAAATCAGGATTAGTTGAAGTAGTTAAACTACCTCTTTAGTTAAGTTAACTAAAACTCAACCAACTTTTTAGTTAGGGGGAAAAGTAATAAAATCATAATAAGGGTTTTTAATAAATAATAACTAGTAGGTGGGACCCCTTGTGACTCCCTTTAGTTCTTTAACAAACATAACACAATTAGTTAATCAATCAAACACATCCCTCCTTGTGGATCCCATCATCACTCTCACAATTTGACAATTTATATCAATGATAATAGGAACCATATCCAAAAATATCTTATCCATATATCCAAAAAATAGTGTGCTGTCCAAAATTTTAGAAGTTAATTGTTCTCAACAATGAATAAATAAAAACACTTAATACCCATATTTTCCACTCTGGGAGGAAATATTCCCCTTGTTGTTGATGTCACCCTTTGATCTCTCTGAATTTTCCTTAGGCTGTGTGGAGCCTTTATGCCTAATCTCACGGATAACATGAGATCAATCATGTCTCAAATGGATGTGGGAGGACATCGATTTGGTAGAGTCATTTGAGGGAGAGGAGGGGGTAGTAACGGATTTTCCTTTGTCAGGAGCATGGTGGGCCTCAGTTTTTAACCTTTTTATTACATGGGAATACTGTACTGGTGAGGGGGAAGGGGCAGCTTGGACAATTTGATTAACATGTGGAGGAGTAGGTAGAGACAAGTTAGGCCAACCACGATGTTGGGAGAATGTTGGATGGACAATATATTGTCATATGTCATTTTCAAGGACTTCGGGATGTAATGAGACATGAGGGGTCACTATGATACTAGGGACATGTGGGTCTTATAAGGGAGGCCTTTTTTTCCTAGGTTGGACCACTCCTTGTCCAATCCAGTTAAAAAATCTAGCGAGAAATAGTTGGCTCAACTCTTGTGAGTCTGCATCAAAATGTATAGAAAACCTTGGCCTTCTAGAGCCCATGTTCTAATTTCCTCTTCCTCTGTTACCCTGACCTTGGCTACCTATGTTGAAGAAGATCATTACTATATGCATTATTGATTAGCAACTAGTTTTTTTAAAAACCATACATGACATCTCTTTTAAATATGAAACAAATTTTGGCTCAGAAACACATCAGACTCATGCAATCCAATCCATACAAATATTTTAAAACTTTTCAATGCGAAGGGGGTGAATAAGGGTTCTGGGATATGTGAGGGATTTTATTGAGCAAAAAGTGTTAAAATGAAGGTGAATAGATCATGATTACTTCTCAACAAATCATGAAACAATCAACTGTATTGTAAATCAAAAGAATAAATCACTATAATTATTCCATGTGCCATCCTTTAAATGTCATAATATAGAGTTTAACTTAACTATAATTTAATTTTAAGAACAAGGAGTGGATAATGAATATGGGAAGGCGAGTGGACTTGTAATATGCAAAAAACTGTGAGAATGGTAGGGAAAAAAATGAATATTGTCCTTAAAACAAATCAAGTAATCCATAAAAATAACTTTGGATTCAATACAAAAGATACCAATACCAATTAAACAATTACTGTGCATCAAAATTGTTCATTGTCCCAAATTTAATTTCTTCAAACTTCTCAATTAACACAGTTTGTAATCATACTCATAATCACAGTGCCTTTCAATAGTCCTGTTAAGAGAATACTTGATTTCTTTATTTTCCTTTATTTTCATTTAAAATAAAATCAAAAGAAACACATAGCCACATTTCTCCATCTCTATCCATCATATATCAATATAAAATATCAAACACTGCCCATAATTCATAATCGCCCAAATAAAACATATACACAGGAATTTTTTCCATATTGAACAGACGTTTTAAAACTTGCCCGATTTCATCCTTTTCATTATATTAACAAATAATACTTTCAATGAAACCATAATACAAAACCTTGAGCTTCATCATTGATGGTGCAATTAAATAAAACATGCATGATTCCTTCATACTACATACAAGAAAACAACGAAATCATAGTCATTAATTTACAAAATTTTCCATGATCCCAATCGGGACTAATGAAACACACAGCAACCACCAACAAGAAATTGACACCACATTGTAAGAATACAACAATCGAAAGCATAATGAGAAGAGACATCCATAGACTGCACATTATCACTGATTCCCAATCAACCAATTTAATCAAATAAAAACGAACTAGGTTTTCGACGCAATTGTCATAACAAAAAAGAGGCAACCCTTTGATTGTATATAAATTCTCATCCCCGATCACAAATTTCCAACCAACTCAATCAAAGGAGTTCAATATAAGTGCTCAACACAACTGTCATAACCACTCAACCAATCTATGAGAGTCAACAAGATGCCCGACAAGAGTACGAATAGTTGGGGATTATCAAAATCGGGCTTTGTAACAATGAATACAAATAGTAATCAAGAGTTCTCTCGGTCATCAAAGAACAGAGAGACTAGAGGTCGAACATATAAACAATAGGCAAAGACCCTTCGATACAAGATGGTAGAACCACATGGCTTCTTATAACTCTTGTTCTATGTAATGGTGCAACATTTCAATGTCGGATAGGGTAGGAAAACTATGCAAAGGAGAAACAAATTCCCACTAGAGAGTAACAAGTACCCATAACACACAAAGGCATAGCCCTCATGAAATTCAAGGACCGAATCAATGGATAACAATGCTCATGGGAATGTTGGCCCCAAACATAACTTATATCACCAAACAACCATAAAGTATACATCTTGGCATAATGGCCACCCTATAACCAACTTCTAAGATACGTTGATTCCAATACCACAAAAATAATCCCACGACCAGGTGGATAAACCACGACCATGACTCTAGAAAATACACAGTGATAGAAAGGTAGTTCAAAAAAAATACACAGCAACCACAAGTAGCCCAAATACGACTGGATATGGCTACCCTCATAACTATGAAGAGGTGGCCAATAAGGATAAACAGAGTGAAATCCTCCAACAAAACGCAGACTTCTAATAACCATGTCCACATAAAAAAACAGAGAGCCATCACGGTTTCCACCACACAGAACAACCAACGAATGCATAACTCAACCAACCAATTCTTTTATTTGCAAAATGAATAACCACACAATCATTCCAGAGATAATAACCACGCATTTACATAGGTTCCAATCTCAGGAAAACACAAACCAACACATCACTGAGCCATCGTTCGTTCATACACAGAGATAAATTCATGGATGGGTGAAAAGAACCATACATGTAATCGATAGCTTTAAAAAGGGCTAGGTGGTCGAGCAGTTCCTTCCCAATATTGGATCTCAGAGCTTAACCACCAACAAAATCAAATGCAACAATAAACATACCAGGGTGACAGCCCGATGGTAGAAGTATGGAGTGACATGCATTTACTGCACGTCGCTTCCATCTTCCTCTACATTCAGTTTCGAGGTACACGACAACCATCAATAACCAATACATTAACCATGACATTAACTCCAAACCATTGAAATCTATGACCCCATTACTTACCAAATGCGCCAACCAAATCTATATTAACCATTGCCAAAGCCATACCATACCATATATCAAATGCACCCAATATAAATCAAATGCAATTGCATAGCCACTAACCATTTGTAGTTAGGATTAACACTAACGTGTTTCATTTTATTTGCACATAACTTCTAACATAGCATAGTATAGACCCTTTCTTTTCGATATTTTTATAAGTCTCTTTCCCATTTCTTTTTTTTTTATGTTGCTACTAACATATGCCTTGTGTAGGTGTAGTCAAGTAACAAATCATGGTGACATGATTGAATATAACAATGACAATATATATGTCAATTCTAACACGACATTAAAGATTTGAATAACAAAGCATCCCATAAATGCATCATCCACCTGTCATCATGTCAAAATGAAACCACGACTGCATCATCAACAGTATAAGATGTTGTAAGAAGCATCAAAATAGCAACATAAAATGTGTGATAGGACTATCTCTGAGCCTCCAGTTTACAAGGGGGTCCCACCTACTAGTATTATATCTTATTAACATAGTTTAAATAATAGGCTTTATCAATACTTTGCGGGAGAAATTCCTCATTGCAATTTTTATCGTCAACAAGGACCACATGCAAGAAGTTTTCAAGACATACACCATTCAGATTGGTGTATGGACAAGAACCAATGGTGCAATCGGAATTTTCGGTACCTAGTCTGCATGTAGCAACAATTACCAATATGTTAGGAAGAGGTACAACATAGGAGAAGATAATTCAACTGATGGAAATGTAAGAAGACAAGATTTTGGCAGGATTTCACCAAGAGGTACAAAAATCAAGGGAGAAATCATGACATGATAGACACCTTAAAAATAAGAGCTTTAAGGAGGGATACCTAGTTCTTCTCTATAACATCAATTTTTTTCAACTCTCTCATAAGTTTAGAATGAATTGGATAGGGCCATATGAATTAAAGTCTATCATAGATGGAGGATATTTGTAGCTAAAGGAATTGAGAGGAATAGAACTGAAAGGAATGGTCAACGATATTCGACTAAAAATATACAATGAAAGTCGACCTACTAAAACTTAAAAGTTACAACGCAGTAATAAATCCATGTGTTAACACTGAGAGTCACCTTTAGATTGCGGGAGGATAAGCTCAGTACCCATCAGAGTTTTTGGTGGATGTTGGTTTTATATGAGTGGAGGTCAATGGAAAAAACTCAATATATGAATGATGTTGAACATAGAACTGGACAAGAAATGCATAGGGAAGTGAGGGCCGCATTAACTTCAATCAGTGAATTGAGTTTAAGTGTGAGCAAAGGAAAGACTTAGTGATAAAGGTGAACAAGAATTCTATGAGAACCAGGCTTTCAAGCAACTTGGAGAAGAAAAACTCAGACTCAAGATCACTCTTGAGCTCAAGCTTCAGACACTAAAATGTGTCCAAACAACACTGTCACAATAGCACAATGATCAAACCTACATCACAATGTAGCTATAACAACTTGACTAAACAACTTGACTGGATCCTCCATGCCCAAGACATTAAGTGTAAGAGGGAGAAATATAACAAGGGAGATGACTAAAAATGGTCACAATATCACTGTAATCAAACCTACATTACAACAGCATAGCAACCCTCAACTGGATCCTCCATGCCTGAGTGTTTTAGCACAATTTTTACAAAGAGATGAAAATAAGTTGAATTCTATTAACATGAAAGTCTCAAATTTGATACATGACTAGAGAACAGTTATGACATCAAAACATTACAAAATAGGGAGCTCTTCTCAACCAGTTGACCACCTTAACAAAATATCAAAACTATCTATTTATACTCGGATCAGTCCCCGACTATCAGGAGTGTGATCCCATCACTACATTCAAAGAATTTCATCCGAGTAGTCTTCTATCAGACTGTGCATGTCTCCCTATGTCAGACGCAAGATCAGATTGGCATGGGTCTGCAAGAAAATATATCCATAGGGGTACCAGGGCTGACAGTTTAGTCCCCACGGTCGAGCTTTCCATGCCTTCTAATTACTGAGTGAGTCGAGGTTTCAACTACCAGTCCTTTCATTTATTAACTGAACCCTTGATATCGGGATGAGGCTTAGTGCCTAGGGGGAAGCCACATGTTTCTCTCTAATTGGATACTATATGAGCATGTGATTGCAGGGCCATCAAAAGTGGTTTGAACTCACACCACTTTTAGGCCCATAATCCACCGCCTTCTGCCACGTATCACTTTCGTGAAACCATGGTTTCAATTGCGGGACCGCTCAATAATTTTATCGATCGAGCAATTTGTGTCCCTGCAATGAAGCATGGTCATTGATCTAGATGTGGTTGACGATCCAGGAGCACCTTCTAGATTTAGCGCTATTTCCAAGCTTAACCGCCTGTCAAATTTAGAATCCACCAAACTGTGCCCTAGGGGAGGGGGACACTACTCTTGACATTGAACAATAACACCTCCTGGAGGATGACATGTCCCTGCTATGATGATGTTTCATGAAAGAGAAGTGAGAGATATGCCCACGGCTTCCTGGACTAAGTGCCATGCATCACTGCCAAATAGCTTCCTGGTGTCATGACCGAAGAGTGCACCACATGTCCATACTGATTACTGCCACGTATCCTCTTAAATCGACGACTAAGATCTCCTTTGAGTCTTTGGGCTCCAAGAAAATCAACACTCAAACTTATTTTCCCTCGAAGAAAAAAATACAGAGTTAAGAATTTGACGACGTGTGGCCTCCGGAGATCGACGATTAAGATCCCTTCGTGGCTCGGGACTTCATGAAAATCAAATCTCAAACCTCACTTTCCTTCAACGCTTTTACCCAGAGATAGCGATATATTGACATGTGTCCTCTTGATTCAACGGTTCTGCTCCTGCTTCGGGAATTTGACCCCTTCAACTAGATTGACGACCCTTATGCTCCCTTCTCGATCAACGACCGAGATCTCCTTCGGGTCTCTGGGCTCCAGGAAAATCAAATATCAAACCTCTCTTACCTTCTATTCTTTTACCTGGAGTTCTATATTTGGCTATGCGTGGATTTATGGAATCAAATGGATGAGACTTACTCTGGGCCTTCGGGCTTCAGGTGTTTTGAAAGTGAAAGATGAAAAATCCCATGGAGGAAAAACCCCTGAAGCGAAGGATCTGTTGCCATGTGCTTCAACACTTCGGGACATCAGGTGCTTCCAGACTTTGGGAGGCACTACCTCTAAGATCAATGACTCCCTGCTAATTTTGAGATCAATGGTCCACAATTGCTTCAGGAGTTCATGATTTGTCTCTTCAGAAGGTTTATGCACTTCTCACTTAGAAACTCCCGAAGCTCATTTCCCCGAAGGCTTGGATCGACTGCCACCTGTCCCCCTCAAGATAAATGACTCATGCTTACTTCAGGGGTTTTCCCCAGTGCTATACTTTGTGCAACTTTAAGGTTCCAAATGTCCATGAGCCATTGATCTAAACTACTCTAGGAATCTTTGTCAATGAAAGACTAAAACTACCTGCTTCTTGCACTGCAAGCCCAAAATAGACTCCTCTGAAAGCTTCGTTTTGAGCTCAAGGTTGATACCTGTGCAAGAAAAGGACTGGGTCACCTTGCGACCCTTATATATTCTTATGCGATAACATTTGGCTACACAAAGGATGGCATTCTCCCTACGAGCTACCAAGAATGCACATTTCTAGTGCCTTAGTTGTTGGGCTATGGAGTCTAGCTCAAAAATTTCGCCAAAGAAAATAGGGAAATATGTACATTATTCTACTAAAAAATGAAAAAAAACACATGGGCTCTAGAAGGAGCTTATTTGTTTACAATCCTAGGCTAACTGACCTTTTACAAGGCTCTAGGTGAAAGAAAACTTCCACCATAGCTACCCAGACTTCCTAGTAATATAATTCTTCTCTTTACTACAGATGATCCACAAAAAACTAGGGAGGTATGACAACAAAATGAGAACATGGCTTGGAACACTGACCATATCCCCAAATGATGATAAGGTGAATAATTCTGCAGGCTCTAGTGATTTTGGAAAACAAAGCTCCATATATAGCCCCACAGGGTCACAAAATTTATAATCAAGGGAGCTCAACTAGAAAGAAATTAACTCTTGTCCTTCATTGTAGCTCACCCATCATTTGATGTTCTCAGAGTGTATACATGGGTGGAGAACTGATGCAGGTTGGCTAATACCAAGTTATATTTTCTCATTTATAGTTTCTGCACAGGAGAAAAATTGCCCACTTAGCTCCTCCTTTACATGTTTCTTTGTGTCTTCTACAGGTCTAGGATGGATGATTTCCACCCAATTTTTTTCCTTAATGAATAAAGGAAAATGATCTATAGTTTGGTCTTGGAAATATTTCATGAAACCATACTCACTTGTGAGTATCGGTGAAATAATTCCATTTGAAGATTTCAGAAAATATGAAACATATGACTCCATGTATATGGCCATAGGATCATGAATAACGTGACAGAATTATGGCTTCTTTAGAGGACCAGGTGGCTCCTCTGTAAATGCCTCTCTTCTTGCAAATAAATGACCTCCTTTTTCTTTTGAAACCAACTCTTGATCACCAACAATTGCAGTCTCTCCTTCATCAGAATTATCATAAGATAATGGTACAACAAGATTCAAAGCATCACAACTATGATCATCCAAGAACATATAGTTATCTATGAAATCAACCACTACTTCATGCTCAACATGTTCTGAAAAATGATCATAAGATTGATATACATCCATGCCCATAGAAAAATAAGAAACTATTGAAGAATCTTATTCCAAATGTGAATCACGCCTACCTCCTTGTTGTTGTTCCAGATCTGAATTATACTCAATGTCTTCTTGCTCGGAATCTAAAACATATTGACATTCTTCTTGCTCATAATTTGAAACATACTGGTAGTCTTCTTTCTTATGTACATGAAATTTTTCATGATATGATTGCGTATGAACCTCCTTGCTAGCCTTGATTTTCTCTTCGACCTCTTCAACATCTTCAAATAGGTATCTTAAAGATGAATATTTCCTTTCTCTCAGGAGAAGGACAAGCTCTGAATGTTGAGCCATGACATAGTACACCATAGTAGCAATCTCTGTGGGCTTGATATCCACAGGCATACTATGATAAACACTATAAAACCTCCTATTGAAGAAAACCAAGGCTTCCTCTTCCCCTCTCCTCAAGGCAGTAAAATCATCCAAGTACTGATCAAGGGACTTGTTCTCACCCCACCACTTAATAAATGCATTGCATAGCTCGATCCAAGAACCAATGGAACCGACTCCCAAACATTTAAACCACACAACATCATCTCCAAACAAGAAGTTTGAGAACAACCTCATGGAAACATCATCATGAACAATCTCAAACTGATCAACAAATCTCTCAAAGGCCTCCAAATGCCTCTCAACCATAATATGATCCTCTCCAGAAAACCAAGGAAGATACTCAAAGGAATAACGAGGATAAGGATGAAGGTCATGTGGCAGACTTAAAGGTTTAAACAACTTATTTATGATTTTTATTTGAAAAGAAGTGGACTGATTATGAGGATTAACGAGTTGATGGAAAGGCTCAGTAGGAATAATGGAGGGTAATGAGATTTGAGAACACTGTGAATTATTTTCAACCTCCTTAGAGCTACAAGGGTGATCAATTTTGAGAGGAGATGCAATATAGATCTCACCTTTATGAATAAGCATGGGTGAAGATAGAAGATCGACATCTACAACACAAGAAGGGGGCATGTTCTCTTCTTCCAAGGATGGATAAATGAAGGAAGGCTTATAATCATCTGAATACACAAAGCAGAGGATAATCCTCTTTATATGTAAAGGGAAAGAGAGAAATGAGCTAATAAAGAAAAAAAATATTTCATGAAGAAAGCTCATAAATTGATACTTGGTCTTCCCTTTCGGTATGGTAATCTTTTTTTCAACAAGATCCTCCCTAGTGGAGTCTTTAATTGTGGAGTCGCCAGGTGGAAGCTGCAATCTTCAATGGTTCTACTATATGATGCACCTTTAGAATCATAAGTTCCTTGTCGTTCTATCCCAGAAAAAAGTCTTCAATTCATTCCCCGGCAATGACGCCAAGAATGTTAGCACCGAGAGTCGCCCTCAGATCACAGAAGGATAAGCCAAGTACCCATCAGAGTTTTTGGTAGATGTTGGTTTTATATGAGTGGAGGTCAATCGAAAAAACTCAATATACGAATGATGTTCAACACAAAACTAGACAATAATTGCACAAGGAAGTGAGGGACACATTAACTTCATTCAGTGAATTGAGTTTAAGTGTGAGAAGGGGGAAGGCTTAGTGAGAAAGGTGAACAATACTGCTATGAGCATCAGGATTTCAAGCAACTTGGAGAAGAAAAAATTAGACTCAATATCACTCTTGAGCTCAAGCTTCAGACACTGAAATATATCCAAACAACACAGTCACAACAACACAATGATCGAACCTACATTACAATGTAGCTACAACAACTCGACTAGATCCTCCATGCCCAAGCCATTCAGTGTAAGAGGGAGAAAGATAACAAGGGAGCTAACTAAAACTAGTCACGATATCACTGTAATCAAACCTACATTACAACAACATAACAACCCTCGACTAGATCCTCCATGCTCGAGTGTTTTAGCACAATATTTACAGAGAGATGAAAAGAAGATGACTTCTATTAACATGAAAGTATCAAATTTGATACATGACCAGAGAAATGTCCTGGCATTAAAACATTACAAAATAGGGAGATATTCTCAACCAGTTGACCACCTTAACAAAATATCAAAACTATCTATGTATACTCGGATCAGTCCCTAACAATACGAAGTGTGATCCCATCACTACATTCAAAGCATTTCATCTGAGCAGTCTTCTGTCAGATTGTGCATGTGTCCCTCTGTCAGATGCGAACTCCGATCGGCATGGGTCTGCAGGAAAATCTATCCATAGGGGTACCATGGCTGACAGTTCGTTCTCCACAGTCAGGCCTTCCATGCCTTCTAATTACTGAGTGAGTCGAGGTTTCAACCACCAGTCCTTTCATTTATTAATTGAACCCTCAAGATCGGGACGAGGCTTAGTGCCTAGGGGGTGGCCACACGCTGCTCTCTGATTGGACACTATATGAGAATGTCATTGTTGGGATTTCAAAAGAGGCTTGAACTGACACCACTTTTGGGCCCGCAATCCACTGCCTTCTGCCACATATCACTTTTTCCAAACCGCAGTTTCAATTGCGAGACTGCTCAATAATTTTATCGATCGAGAAAGTCGCATCCCTGCAATGAAGCATGGTCATTGATCTAGATGCAATCTGCGATATGGGCACAACTGCTAGATTTAGCGCTACTGCCAAGCTTAACCACCCACCCACTTTAGAATTCACCAAATTGTGCCCTGGTGGAGGGGGATGCTACTCTTGATGTTGAACAATAACACCTCCCGTAGGATGACCTGTCTCTATTATGCTGACATGTCATGAAAGAGAAGTGACATGTGTCACTAAGAAAGAAGCGAATGATATGCCCACAGATGCCTGGATTGAGTTCCATGTGTCACTATTGAATAGGTGCATGGTGTCGCAACCAACGAGTGCGCCACATGTCCATACTAATGGCTGCCACGTATCCTCTTAAATCGATGACTGAGATCTCCTTCGGGTCTCTGGGCTCTGGGAAAATCATCAGTCAAACTTATTTTCCCTCAAATAAAAACATTCATAGTTAAGGATTTGATGATGCATGGCCTCCGGAGATCGACGATTGAGATCCCTTCATGGCTCCGTACTTCGCGAAAATCAAATCTCAAACCTCGTTTGCCTTCAACGCTTTTACCCAGAGCTGGCGATCTATTGATGTGTGTCCTCTTGAATCAACATTTTTTCTCCTACTTTAGGACTTTGACCCCTTCAACCAGATCGACGACCCTTCTGCTCCCTTCTTGATCAATGACCAAGATCTCCTTCGGGTCTCCGGGCTCTGAGAAAATCAAATTTCAAACCTCTCTTACCTTCTGTGCTTTTACCTGGAGTTTTATATCTGGCGATGCATGGAATTCTAGAATCAAACGGATGAGACTTACTCTGGGTATTCGGGCTTCAGGTGTTTTGAAAGTGAAACAAGAAAAACCCCATGGAGGAAAAACCCCTGAAGCAAAGGATTTGTTTCCACGTGCTTTGGCACTTTGGGACTTCAGCCACTTTAGGACTTTGGGTGCTTTGGGACTCTGGGAGGCACTGCCGCTAAGATCAATGACTCCCTACTGATTTTGAGATCAATGGTCCACGATTGCTTCACGATTTCGGGCTTCGGCTCTTTGAAAGTTATATGGACTTGTCACTTCGAAACTCTCGAAGCTCATTTCCCTGAACACATGGATTGGTTGCCAATTATCCCCCTCAAGATCAACGGCTAGTGCTTACTTCGAGGTTTTTCCTTGACACTATACTTCACGCAACTTTAAGGTTCTGAATGTCGGTGAGCCGCTGATCTGAACTGCTCCAGGAATTTCTGCCACTAAAAGACTAAAAATGCATGTTGCTTGCACTTCAAGCCCGAAATAGACTGCTCTGAAATCTGTGTTTTGAGCTCAAGGATGATACCTGCGCAAGCAAAGAACTGGGTCACCTTGCGACCCTTAGACATTCGTATGTGATAATACCATGTATATAGTGTAATATAGTAGATATTAGGGAAAAAAACTGATAAAAACAAATAAAAACTAGAAAATGAAGAAAAAAAAAAAAGAGTAGAAAAAGAAGGAAAATACAAAACATTGGGAAATGTTGTGCGCAACAGAAAGAAAAATCAACGTGACAAAAATACAAATTTACTGCGCAAAACATATGACCGACTTGAAAAAAACACAATGTGCTAGTGGAAAGGTCACAGCAGAAACGTGCGGCGCATCGAAAATTTACAGTGCACCGGAAAATGGGCTAACGGTCAGAAAAGAAAAAACTGATCATCAGGGTAAAAAGGCATGAACCGAGCATTTATGAAACTTAATGAAGCATGCTCAAGAATATTTAAAAAATTTATTACCATCAAAGAAACATCTTTGAGAATATTTAGAGAAATTATAACACCCCTTATATAACTAAAACGCGGGCCAAAGAATACTCATTCTGAATTTACATGTCCACGGAGCTAAGGAGCATGAATATAGGTGTTGAATGGGTGAGTTCATATATCTTAGTTTCCGAATTTCAACCAGAGAAGAAATAATTACCCAGAATGGCACCTCCAAAGGTCATCACACCTATTACCAAAAAAGACAAAAAACACGTAGTAGCCATAGGTCACCACAGGAACCCGTAGAGGAAGAAAAAGTTCTTACACAGATAGAGGGAATAGTCGATGTCGACGCAATTCCTTCACCGTAAGTTGAACTATTGAGTGTCACACTAGTTGAGGAAGAGGGATATGCCTCGATGATGGTCAGGATGGAAATTGACTCATAGCGCAATGAGTGGGGCCACAACCCATTAGAAATAGGAAACCTACAACAACCTCCCAAGGTCGAAGAAACCCATAAGACAAATGGCGCTAAAAGTGAAAGGATAGAATCTAACAGGATAGGGTCACAACCGATGGTAGGGTTTGTGTAGCACAAGGAAGTGAAACTCAAAGACATCATGGGGCAACCAAATTCGATTTGGGAAGAAATAGAACCAGAGGTTGGGACATCTAGCGCACCAACATAGAGAAAGGGGAAAAATCCCATCGCTTGGTCCTCGCATTCCAAATGGTGTGCAGGCCACACCAAGTTTGTTGGGATGCATCGAAAGGTTATGGTATGCATAACATGATGTGTTTGACACCAAAACATTCTTGGAATTCGCACAATAGGTGTACATGGAAATCCTAGGCAAAAGGCCATTAGGAGATCCAATGTTGCATCCAAAGCAGTGGGTAGCAGGCTTGGTAAATACATGGATTCTTAATTTGCTGGAGATTCCTCACTTCGACAAGGGGGAATACATGAACACATGTGTCAATAAGTTACTGGTGGTCTTCCATGGAGGATTTTTATGGCTGGACAAACCAGTTTCCATCCATGTTGAATTAATTTCGTTCATCACAGGACTACCATCAGATGGTGAGAATCCCGTGCAGTATATGGATGACAGAACCAAGGAAAAGTAACTCGTGGAAGAAATGAAGAAAACCTATGAGATAGAAATAATCTCTTGCATAATTATCATAAAGTGGATCAATGACACAGCTACCAAGATGGAAACAAATTTGATGGTGTGCAAACTCCTTCGAAAATGTCACAAGGAGGAGGTCTCCACAGGATTTGTCGCAACTGCAACACAATGCGCAAACAACACCATGTTCAACTAGGCCATATACTTATTTAATTTGTTTCTAGATGATTGTAAGGATGTGTAGGACTTGGGAACTGAGTTCCACTATTTGTGGCTTATCATGATGATAACGCTAATCGGATGGAAAGAGCCTAGCTACTCATATTTATGTGATAGAGTAGGACAATGTCACGCAACATGCTACACATTATTGGGGAGAACTTCTGATTCAAAGAGGATAAGTGGAAATTCCAACACTTTTTCTTGGTATCTCAACGATATGCAAGAGAAGTTATCCAACACATATAGAATAACTCCCTTGGTGGTCACACAGTACCAGGGAGTAGCCAACTTCAAGGATACATGACACAATATGTGGATCCAGGTGTGTATGGATCCAGAAAAAGAATGGCTACAACTTTGATTCTGTGTCAGTGAAGAGGAAGTTGAATGGGAAATAAGGGAATGGAAAGATGACTGGAATATCCCAATCATCACCAAATACATGCCCAAGGGGAAATAAGTTGAAGCAAGGTCATATAAGACATCTATAGGAGGAAGCACCACAACCAAGAAACCAACACAACAGACGAAGCCCAACTTGAATATAGTGCAACAGAAGAAGGGAAGCACCCCAAAGAAGGATGGGAAGATAGGAAAGAAGGATAATATCCCCGCGTAGGAGGAACAAGGAGGGGGGGACAAAAAAAAACAAGGAACCTTGACGACAATAACTTCACAAGATGTAGGGCCACCCAAATGGCCAAAAATACATATAGGTGGGTCACGCAAGAAGGAAAAGGCCCACAAGGACATCCCATAATACACAATCACCGAGGATGATGTTGACTTAGTCAGATAGAGGGTTCAAGACCGTGCAATGGAAGAGTATGAGGAGGTTGATAACCAATGAGAAAGGATCATGAAGGAGTTGGCCGACATTAAGCAGGTCTTAGAAAAGATACAAGCAACACGAGCACAAGAGAGGGGAGAAGAACCGATCTCAGAATTGACAGAGGTAGGGGAAGAAACCACGCAGAACGAGGAAGAAACAATCCAACTTGTAGTACAAGCAAGTACTAGGTTCCACATTACAATAGATATGCTAAAGTTCAAGGAGGACATGGCATAGACACCACTTAAAGACCTGGCATGGGTAGATTTGGTATTGGATAAAATACCAACTAAGGAACATATCATATGGGCCCCATACTTATTGAATCTAATGATGCAAATGACTTGATAAGTGAGTTCCACTATTCATGGCTCATGATGATAATAACACTAATCTAATGGAAATAGCATACCTACTCATGTTTCTGTGATAGAGTAGGATGATGTCACGCAACACGTTACACATCATTGGGGAGCGCTTTTGATTCAAAGAGGAGAAGTGGAAATGCCAACAATTTTTCTCGGTATCTCAACAATATACAAGAGAAGTTATCCAACACCTATAGAATAACTCCTGAGGTGGTCGCAAAGTACCAGGGAATAGCCAACTTCAAGGCTACATGACACAATATGTGGATCCAGGTGTGCAGGGATCCAGAAAAAGAATGGCTACAACTTCAATTTTGTGCAGTCAAGAGAAAGTCCAATGGGAAATAAAGAACTGGAAGGATCACCGAAAGATCTCAATCATCGCCAAAGACATGCCCAAGGGGAAATAATTTGAAGTAGGGTCATCTAAAACATATTCAGGAGGAAGCATTGCAGCCAAGAAACCAATGTAGCAGTTGAATCCTGGATTGAAGACAGTGCAACAAAATAAGGGCAGCGCCCCAAAGAAGGATGGGTAGATAGGAAAGAAGGATAATATCCCCGCACAGGAGAAACAAGGAAAGGGGGACACAACAACACAAGGAACCTCGATTAAAACAACTTTGCAATATGTAGGGCCACCCAAATGACTGATCGTACATATAGGTGGGTCGTGCAAGAAGGCCAAGTCACACAAGGACATCCTGAAATACGCAATCACCAAGGATGATGATGACTTAGTCACATAGAGGGTTCAAGACCGCACATCAAAAGAGTTTTATTAGGCCAAAAACCAATGATAAAGAATAAATAAGGAGTTGGATGATGTTAATAAGGTCTTGGAACATATACAAGAAGCACAAGCACAAGAGAGGGGAGCAGAACCGATCCCAGGGTCGAAAGAGGCAGGGGACAAAATCATGCAGAATAAGGAACATACAATCCAACTCATAGTGAAAGTAAGTTCTAGCTTCCACATTACAATATATATGCTACTTTTTGAGGAGGCCATGGTAGAGACAACACTTAAATACCTAGCACAGGTAGAGTTGGTCTTGGCTAGAATACTAACAAAGGAACTATACAAGGTGCAATTCAGTATCACACAGGAAGTACAATCATGAGAGAGGGAATATATGAAAAAATTTCAAGTCACTAGAGATGGCAAGGATGCACTGCAAATTGTTGTAGAGCAGGTCCACCTCGAGACACAGGAGGAGAATCAACAGACATATAACCTTGAGAAAAATATAACGGAAGTCTTCTCAAAGATTTTAGACAACACCCAGGAAGCTATGAGAAACACTGAATAAAAAATTAAAACTATCACACAAACGATCTAAGGGTACAGGAAGGAGATCGAGCAACTCAAGGAAAAATTAACACCAATAACTCCTCCTGAAGACATAGTTGAAAGGGAACAACATGCATCCCTGCAAATAGAAATGATCGAAAGGGAAGGCAAAGAGGTCACACAACGTTTCGACAGGACCGCACACTTATGGACGACGTTGGAGGAAGACTAGAGGGTCCAACAACTAGACACGAAAGAGGAGAAAATCAGTGTTGCAATGTAGGAGCTAAAGCAAGGAAAAAAGGCCACGAGTATTACAAAACGATTGAAAGGCACGTAGGATATGAATACCTTATAGACATATTTGAATATTGCTCAGATCAACAGGCAGGCAATACAATCCCAATAAGAACCTCTCCAGGAGAAAGAAACACAAATAATTGCTAAAATAGAGGAGGAGAAGACAAGGATGGATCAGGTTCATGCTGAGAGTGTAGATTCTCTGAAGGAGAACATTACATTGCAGAGGGTAGAGGAGCTCACAAATAAATATGTGCAAGCAAAATCCAAATGGGAAGAATTAAAAGGAAAGTTTCATGACTTGGAGAAATTCATGCAGAGAGAAAACACCACTTGAGTGTCACGGGATGAGCCACATGTCAGTGTTGGAGTCCTATTGGTGCAAGCCTACTTTGGGAGAAATATCTATTTTGGGCGCGGGCATAATTTTTGAATAAAAGGTCTATTTTTGGAAGCGCATGCCTTAGGAGGCAGGAAAGAAACATGCATAAAAAGAAGCAAAAGGAAACATGGAGTGCATGCAGATAGACCTAACTATGCTAGGGTTAGGGTTTTTGATATTGATTGGGTTTTTGATATATGCTAGGAGGTCTAGGTTTGGTGTGGTTGGGAAGATATTGATTGTAGTAATTTTTTTTATGGTTCTTGTGGTAGAGTTGAATAATCTAGTATTTTAGGGTTAGGTCACAGGATGAGGATCCTGGTGTGATCTAGTCAGCCTCCTAGAGGGTACTTACCCTAATTTTGAATGTAATATTGAAGATGTAATGCATGTAACATAGATTTTGTAAAAGAATAAATAAAAGAGCAGAGAAACCATATATTTGTGGACGTAGCCCCAAGAGGGGGTGAACCACGATAAAACATTGTGTTCTATGTGTTTTTTAATGAATGATTTTACTATTCTGTTAATCATCAGCTCAAGAATAAATGGTTAAAACTAGTTATAACAACATGCATGCCTAGGTTTAAAGATGAATGAATCATAGAAGTATATGAATGACTAATGATTAATTATGCACAAGGAAAAGGACCTAACCACAAACCCAACCCATTCCTATACTACAAACACCTGATTATTGCATTCCCCCATAAAATATATCTCAGGTGAGACTGCAATGTGCACTCTATGCACAATGTTTCCTTTTGGTTTACCAAGATGGCCGATAGTTTTGAGGGTTTGTTGGAAATCTATTTAATATCAGAACCTGGGTCATACCAAGTAACCAACAGTCTATTGGAGGTCTTGTTACCCTCAAACTCCTTGGGTATCCTGCCATGGATTCAATCTTCATTAATTGTTCTAGAGCATCTATTAAAGTGGATATCCTATGTTGTATCAGGGGGATTTATGTCAAGGGTAGTATCCCTTGGATGTACCATTCCCCCTGAAAATGTTCATGAATTGGATGCAACAGTCTCCCAATAGTGTCCTTAAAATTCTAATTGTACTCCCATGCAAACTCACTCTCTCTGTTGAATCTCCCATAACTCAGAGAGAGCTTGTTGCTATGAATGAGGTAGATTCAATTCGGAAATGCATTTCTGACACACTTTGTCAAGGGTAAATGCTTATCCCTATAACCCAGGATCAATAGCCTTCATGTACCACTTGAGGGCGCGACCCCTCAAAGTAGTCTGGAATTATACTAACTTGTTCACATAGAGAGTCCCTCTGGACCTCTAGATGGACTCTCATAGAAACCACTATTGTTTTATGTCCTCATCTCCTTTACACCATAATTCTGGGTATCAGGCGATCAAGCCTCCCATCTGTCCAGCCATTCTGGGTCTTATTGTTGCAACCAAAATGAATCCTAATGGCCTTGGTTACAATTTTCTAGGATACCCTAATATCCTCCCACTACTCATAGTTGTGGGTTTTGACGAATTGACTGAATTTGACGTAATATGAATTTCATGAGTATGCAGTACAAAGCTTACCAAGGGTATAAATGGCACCCGGGGGATGGGTGAATCAGGGTTGGTTTCACTGACTTTTGGGAGGGTCTCTTTGATATGGGGGGTCTCATTTTCTTTCTCTGGAGCAACTTTTTTAGCCTAATTCTTGAATCATCCTGAGATCAGTGTCGAATCTTCTCCGTCTTTCGCAAGATTCAGACCTTCTTCATCTTTACTTTCTTCTATGCACTCCTCTTCTTGTCCACCCACCTCGAGACTTATTTATATCCACTCTTTTCTTTCCTGCAATCTTATATTGGCTAGTCTTTCTTGTTTTTTCAACTTCCGTAGCTATGATATCTTTCTCTCATCCATTTTTCCTGGTCTGATTCCTTTCTGCAACACCTCAAATTTCTTAGTTACTTTCTTTACCTTTCCCCACCACCCTTTATCAACTATGGAGGATGTCCTCATGGATTGCTCAATTCTTACACTCTTCTCTTTTCAATCCCCCATATGTCAAAGAACTCATTCCCCTTCTTAGGTCATGAACCTGCCCCAATATCACCCCACCCCAAGCACAGGTGTTTAGGCTTCCATCTCACTCAAGGGAACAAGTATCATCCCCTATTCCACCAAGAAGACATTTATCCACAAGGGAAATTCCCTTCGTAGTCTTTCGTGCACACCTTTATTGAATATCACTTCTACTCGTGAAGAATATTGATGATTATTCACTACAAACTCGATGATATAACCCTCTAGAGTCTGTTGGAATTATTGATTTGGTGTTTTCATTGATGGAAACATGAGTCAAACATGTACAATAATTAGAGAAAAACGAATATCACCTTGGGGAAAAAGCAATTTCTGATCACTATTGATCACGATAGGATCAATAGTGATCCTATGTTCCTAAAGCTCGGGAGAGATAGCGGGGAGATTCTACAAATAAAATGCACACATAATTAGAGCATGCAATGTTAAGGTATTTGGAAAGGATGAAGGAAATATCATGAGGGAGAGCGCATTGCAAAAGTTCTATCGAGATCGAAATCCCCACAGTAAACTTCAAAAGAAACAAGGAAGAATGATGTAGTTCTTGGGACAATCCTTGACCATCAGATCACATAGAAGCCTACACATAAGAATCCATTTTTAAGGATCATGGAATCCTAATATTCTATTAAAATTTTGGTAGTAATCACAATCATCATATGAGTTAGAATCCATTGATCAAAAGTGATTAAACAAGAATCATCATATCAAGAAGGATATTTGAGTGAGCTCTCAACCGTTGGATCAAGCAGTCAACTTCAGAGCTGACCACTCTAGTGAAAGGGATTATGAATCATGGATGAATACCCGAAGGCCAAAGCCCCAAATTCACGAACTCATGTCAACCGTCGGATCAAAGGAGAAGTTGAGAAGTCTCACCGACCGTTGATAAAAAAAAATGGAAGGATAGGGATGTCACACTTTGATATGAACCATTGGACGAGACCAGGGAAAAATATCAATGATGGATCACAACTTCGCCACTCCATAGATAGTTGGATTAGGCATAGGCATAAATATCCCAGAATCTCTGAAGTCCTGGAGTAGATGACAGTCATCCACATTAACTAAATATTAATCCATACCATCTATCTGAGAACTTTGGGAGTAATACTAGCCATTAGATTATCCAGCATGAGGTGTTAAATGAAATTAAGAGGTCATTATCATTTTTTGACTTATTCGGGAGGTATAAATTTTGGGTATTGGATTCATAATATCTCGGAGTGTCGAAGTCCTGAAATCCAACCAACTGTCAGATCAAGGGAAGAAATTTGGTAGAAATATGTGTTGTTAGATCAATTATCCTAGAGCCATGATCCAGGAGGGAGACATGTGGCAAAAGACAAAGATGAAACGTGGCCCAATCATCTGGAAACAAGTGTCAAGGTTTATTTGGCACATAAGGTTTGTGAAAGTCATGAGTCTAGGTGACACATGGCCTCAACTCAACCAATGACATGTCAATAGATACACATCAGCATGAACACGTGGGATTTAGTTCATTGGAAGTGTTAAAATAATAGCCATAATCAAATTAGTTTCAGATCCAGGAGAGTAAAATATCAGTCGTTGCATTAAGCCAGTGGAAGGATAGGGTAAATGTGGACTGTTGACCGACATGTAACATTCATTTATACCATATGACCACTTCGACCAGTTTACTTATGGGATTTTTGAAACATAAAAAAATCCAATAATCCTGAATACATGGAGAGTCGTAGCTCCTTTTCTTAAGTCTACGGTCCTAGATTTGGGTCAAGTGAAGGTTCTTAAGAAACGTGAGGGCCAAGTTCAAAAAATACACGACAAAAATGAGTTAATCCTTTGATTCTTAGCATAAGGGCATATGATGAATAATGTCAATAAGGAATGCTTATATGTACTTTGACGAAGTTTACTTTAGTAGGTAAATCTTTAGCGTAATTGAACTACTAAATATTTCTAGTAACTCAAAGTCCCGGATTCATGATTTGTCGAAGTCTCAGAGTGAACGAGAACCATTCATTTCAATCAATTATTAATTTGATATCTTCGATAACCAAAACTTGAATGAAATAAGGAATCAATAGATTTGCGAGGATGTGAAGATCTATCCACCCATCAAGAAGACAGATCAATGAAGGATAATGATAACACATTAGAAGTAGCACAGGTATTAGTATAGAATGAATTACGCGCATAGTGGTATTGTTGAACCCCACCAAGGGACATGCGAAAGTTACTAAAGGAAAAGTGCCCAAAAAGAAACTAGGAGTAAAACCACTCCTCAATAGCACGCATACCATGAATGGTATTGACGTACCACCGATCGTATGATAAGGTAGAGGTCTGGTGTAAAAGAATAAGGAAAGCAAAGAGGCAATAAGGTTAATAAAACCGTGTTCTTAAGCACATGGTCATTTGGATAGAAATGGTTTGAAGGAAGTGCCTATCTTCAGAAATTAATAAATCTATAACAGGAAACTAAACAGAAAAGAATAAATGAAAAATCAAGACTACAAAAGATTTGACGTCTTTTTAGTTAAAAGAAATAAAAGGATTAATGAAAAAATACTTAGAATTAATTAAATGAAGAGGTGCACTATTTTATAATGAAAAGACACATGGATTCAATATATACATGTTGGAAGATTATATAAACACAAAATGGTGGTG
>ML790794.1:273634-304877 GCA_009831015.1 Picea engelmannii | reverse complement strand
GGAATGTTTTCATCATTTTTCTTCTTTTTTTAATTTCTCACGTGTTAAGTCTTTAAACTAGTTTATTTGTCTCTATAGATACTAATTATAGAAACTCATGAGTTTCTATAAATAATCATTCCCTAGATTGTGCAATGGTCAGTGAATCTCTTTTGGCATAGTTCTTCAAATATTTTTCCAAATTTCTCTTCCACCACTCATTGATCTCCTTCTCACTCAACATCTATCCATGCATGCAACTATTATACAAGGCCTCTATCTTGGATCAATACTACTAGAAATGAAACCAAAATTGTAATCTAAGGTATTATAGATAAGTCTGGTTACCAATAGTGTAGTCATTAGACCAAAATACATAAACAATATAATACAAGAATGCATACATAGAAGGAGTAGAAAGAGATAACATAAGTGATTATATAACCGACAACAACATTATTTATTATCAAATCTCTCTAACTAACCATTACAATGTCACATCCATGTTTATGTATACTACATACAATATGGAGGTAGTTATAATTACTAACTACCTTGGTCAATCAACCAACTAAAATTTCTAATCAACTATACTTTCCAATTGACTTTCTTTATTACATTACTTAGTCAACTACTTATCCTAGTTGACTAACCAATTAGGATCCTCCAACAAAGGTCAACCATGGGAAGTGGTGGTTAGCAATAGTTGACATTCATCCTTATCATTAGTCAGGGTGGAATGTTGATCGTATTATTTAGCTAGGAGGTTTGTGGGTTATGCGAGTCATGGATTAATACCCGAAGGCTGAGCCTATGTTTAATTTTAATTATGTTTATAGGCTGGTGATCTAAGTGTTTATAAGTTGGGAGGCTTATGTATTTATTCAAACGAAGAGCCTAGATGTTGAAGGCCAGGGAGACTGATTTTTGTATATGTAAATACTCACATCGTTAATATAATCACATCTATGGGTGTAGACCGACCACAAAGAAATAATTATGGGAAACAAAGCCCACTGGGAAGGGAAAGGGAAGGGCCTAAGAGGCTAGGAAAAATTTCTAAGCTTAAGGGCTTAACCCCAAGGGAATATTATAATATATTTTCCTAAAAGACTAAGGTTTGGGATATAACCCCTATTATCCTACGTTCCTTTGGGGAAAGGAATGAACTCCAAGTGGAGAGGAACAAGCTCCCAGGAGAGCCATGTGTCGATCTTGGCACATGTAGTTTTATGTGGGGAAATCATTCATTGTGGGGGTTCACTTGACATGTTTTTAAGGATCCCCATTCAAGTACGCATTGAGACACTGAGCATTCATGCAACCAACCACTTCCTCCATCGTTTACCTTTACAAGCTCTGAAAAATGCAAACCTGTGAAGCTAAAACGTACTTTCCTTTGAAGCACAACATGATTGTGCAGTGCTCGAGACATATCATACCCTATCCATTTTTTTGTTGCTTCCCACATTTTTATCTAGATTGGTGTGGCTTGTTGTCATTACTATATCCATACACAATTTTGTTGTTGTGATTACCCTGCCTGGATTGGCCTGGGCGATGGACAAAAGAAGTAGGTTTTCAGGCCTATGAGAAACTCTCTCTAGGTGAGAGAGGTTGCTGGGGAAATGGTTTTTCCTAGAGGGAGCCTCATGACAGTTGTAGTGCTTTGATACTTCCTACCTAGACTATTGTTGAAGCCCTGGAAGGGGAGTGGGGCAAACAAAGGACTGTCAGGAAGAGAAGGGGCACATTCCCTGGGGTGGGATAGGCACGTGGGGAAAGAGGGACTATAATTTGTGGATGTGAGTGGACTCTTAGGGGAAGAATATTTCCTAGAAACTCTGTAACCTCAGCCTAGCCTAGGATTCCCCTTACCCTGGGTGGATTTTAGTCCTAACTAGGGGGTGATCCACTATTGATAGTTAGAGTAGCGTTCTCTAAGGCTGGGAGGTTCGTGGATGGTATGCACATAGTTGGTGGCCTTCATAAAAACACAATTACCATTTATGTGTTAATTTTATGTTGTGTATCCTATACATTTCTGAATAATTATAATATTTCTTGTGTAAGGTGTTGTAGAAGATTGTTGCGATTACCGCATTAATTTGTGTATTAGTAGAATGCATATTATCTGTTTAAGTTTATATGTATGATGTTCCACAAAGAGATCTGTGTGCCATATCCCATAGTTCTATGCCTGGCTATGGACAACTTTGACTATCTTAACCAGAGTGAGAAGTTTTTTTATATTTATTGTCAAGTGGCATTGCCTAGTAGATGGATGGGGGTGTTACAAATTGGTATCAGAGCCCATGGTTTCAACATTGAACCTGTATGGGCCATGAATGTGGAATTTTGAGTCAAAATTACATAGGGATTTGATGTACAGAGTGTCAGAGGGGTGTTGAGAGAGCTCCTGGGTGGTAATGGAAAGATTAGGAGGTATAACAGTTCAATAAAGTCAAAAAAGAAAAGAGACCACAATAAATGTGGGTTTGGAACCAAAAAAATTAAATTTGGGTCGTTAGATTTGTTCGGGAAGGGATAGACCCCTCACAACCATCGGATCCGGAGAAGGTGCATGAAAGTTAAGAAAAGAAGTCCTTCAAACTTTGCCCCTCCAATGATTTTAAAACTATAGAAGAAAAAATTGTCGAAGCCCGAAGATCCGAAGCCTCAGATCCCCGAAGTTCGGAACCAATCCCGACTGTCCATTTCCAAGAACATGTTTTTACAGATTAAGCAATGTTTGGAATTAAATAGTCCAGGGGTTGTGAGGTGTTCAACAGCAAAATCCTTCAAAGTCCCAGATCTTCGAAATCTCGGAGCATCAAAGTGACGTGTATTTATTTGGAAGTTTGACATTTGGGAGTTATAAGGTGTTCTAGAATGGAATATCCCAAATCCTAAAGTGTCGAATTCCTGAAGTTCCAGATATGACGTGGCATGATGATGTCACCTAGGGTGAAGTGGAACTACCCTAATTCTTTGACGTGTCACTTGTTTTTGTATTTTTGACAGGCCCTTAGCACCAATTGGGACCTGACATGTGTAGCCCATTGGTGGGGCCACATGTCACTACATTAATTGTTTGACAACTGAGAAAAGGATATCTTTGTATTCGTTGGTCCGACATTTGGGCATTTTGAAGGGTTGTAAGGTAAGGAATCCCGAAGTCCCAAAGAACTGGAGTACTGAAATTTTGGACTAGCATAGTTTTGAAATTCAGAGTTCGGAAGAAGTGGGGAGTAGTGTTGAGGAAAGCTTCAAAGTCCTTGAGCCTCGGAGACCCAAAGCTATAGGAAACTACTATTCAGAAGTTTGACATTAGGGAGGAATGTTTTGTTGAGCCGAGAAATCCTCTGAAGCCTAGAGATATGAATTTTCGAAGCACAGATTGTGATGTAGCATGATGACATCACCTGGGGTGATGTGGACCTCTCCTAGGCATGCCATGTGTCATCTAGTTTTTTACTTTTACATTCATTTTTGTACTAATAGGGATACGACATGTGTCACTCGATAATGGGGCCATGTGTCACCACCTTAATTGATGACAATTGTACTAAGTGGAACCCAGAAGGTTCAAAAGTTCAGAAATTTGGCATTCAGAGGAAATATTGGAAGAAGTTATGGAATCCTCCGAAGACTGAAGCTTCAGAGTGACACGATATATTGACGTTGCCACAAGTGACATGGACCTATTCCGAAATTCATCATTCGGGAGTTTTGAAGGGTGATGTAGAAGAAACCTATGATGACCTATAGTCCCGAAGCCCTGAAGTCCTAGACCATCGAAGAGACATGACATGTGGACGTCGACTAGGGTGACATGTAGCTATTCTAATCATGCCATGTGTCAACCTGATTTGTGTTTTTCACATTCCCTTCGTACCAATTAGAACATGACATGTTTCGTCCATTGGATGGAGCCACATGTCCACTCTGTAACTCTGCCATGTGTCATGCTAGTACATGGATGTTGACGAGACCTCGGGAATTTGTCAATTCAATGTTCATAGCAAATGGATGGTGGAAGAATCTACATGAGCCATCTATCTAAGGAAATAATAGATCGTGATGGTCAATGGATGAATTTAGAAGAAATCCACAACAAGCGTCATATCTAGAAGTTACAAAGGGAAACCATCATATCATCACAAGTAAGATCTACGTTGGAGAGAAGTTACGTAGATTGGGGGAAGAAATAACATCTGTGTGAGTTTCACCTCCACAATCCTCCTAGACCGTCGATCTGTATTTTTGGTAATATCAATGGTTGGCATCGAGATAAAGGTTGTGCTAATTGGGACTCTACAAATCTTCCCTGACCATAGATCTCCATGTCCATTCAATAACGATTGTCAATCCTTGATAGTAGGTTAGTGACTGAAGAATTGAGCGAGTTCATAGCCTTAATCACCTGGGTCAGACTTATAGGTCCTTTAGGCATACGAGGAGAACTAGGTTCAATTCCTTTGTATTAAAACTGTGGTTATGTGGATATTTAATCATGTTAGTGATCGAATCTGAGATCTAAGACGATCCTTGGTGTTATCAGAAAAATTGGTAAGTGCGGACAAAACCTAATCTCCCTAACTTCCACAAAAAACTAGAACAAAACAAGACAGAATACAAACTTCACCTTAGACTTCATTTTCATATAAACTAGTTCAAAGAGGAATGAGAGCCATACCTTTTAAATGATGCTTGATCCTCACTAGTGTCATCCTTGTCGCTCCATGTTTGGATTTGCGAGATGGTGTAACTGTTTAAGAATAACAAACCAAAAAAGAGAGAGAGAGAGAACAAAGATATATATATATTCCAATGAATTATATGTATAAGATCAAGGAGTTATACAATAAAAGCCAATACACATTTATAGGGAAGAAATGTATTGTTGCATTATATTAAAATGGAAAGTGAAGAAAACAACCCATGCCTTGATGTTGCAAGATCCCTTTCAATGGATCTTTTCTCCAACACACACACCTTTTCTCCAATGCCTTTGATGAAGAAGATCCATAATCTAACTTAGAGAGCTAAAGCAAAACTATCTCAAGTATAATCTATAGAAGAACTCTTCATGCATATGAAAACCTTATCCTTTTCAACCTTATCCTTTTCCATGAGAGATCCCTCTTTATATAGGGTGAAAGAGGGATGGATGAGAATATTAGGATGATCCCACTAAATTAGAGAAGTGATTAATATCCAAACCGATCGGAGGCTACCTCATCTTCTATAAGATTCCCTTCTAGAGCATTCATGAATTTTGACTTTTCCCTTTCTTAAGCATCGTCGCACCCTATGTACAAGAAACCTGTGACGACGCCACAATACATCTTTGGTGTAGAGTGCGATGATCAGTCATCATCACACTCCAAGCATAGAGCATGGTGCAACGATCTTCCTTATAATAGTTTTTGAGGGAGGAAAAGAAAGCCACTTTTCTCTTGGAGAAAGTATCTTTTAATATTTTCAGGGAACATGGAAGTGAGTTAAGAACATGTCGTCATTTGATCACTGGGGTGACCAAAATAATGTGTAACAAAATTCCCCCCAAAGTATGAAGTTGGAACCTGTGACAACTGAAATAATTTGTAGAATTTGTGAGTTGAAAATAAGGAGCTCATCGATTGGGAACCTACAAACAATCAAGCATATGCATAATAATATACCATCTTCTGAATTAGGAATTCCCATACTAATAATACAAGTGACATAAGTGTCAAGTGATTCATGGCCACTAAACATACATTGTGGATCCATGTCATCATGATTCAACATAGCCACATGGAATACATTATGGATCTATGCTCTAAAAGAATTCAAATCCAGACATAGCCATGAGACATACATAGTGGATCTATGTGTCAGTATAAATTTATGAATACTCAATCACAACCTGGACTGATATGATTAGATCCAGGGTGTTCAATTCCATCATCTCTCAGTACAAATCTATCCATGTGATTATAGGTGTCGAAGTCGAACATGGTAGAAACCACTTGATTACCGGTCATTAATGAAAACCATTAACAAGTGCGAGGGAAATTACCATTGATGTCAATGACTCCCAAGGTACTCCCAGTACAATCAAACGAGTGTGAATAAATGATTTGAATTCAAACACTCGATGGAATCTTCCAATCAGGGGGAAATGATGTGAACCCACTGTTGAAAGAGAGGAAACCTACCATTAAGGCATGCAGGCTCCAAGGTACCAATGTGATTTCTAGGTCTTGTTCCCGTATAATGAGTTGAAGTCAATAGGAAAAGACTCATCATAGGAGGGCCTTGATGTATCCCCCATCAATGACACAAAATATGTAACAGATTTGAAGTATATCAGAGTATGAAGTGATTTGGAACTGACTTAGGGGAGGCCATCATGGTATAAAATTTATAACTACAGATGGTCGACTCGATAGAAGGCTTGTTTAGGTTGGACTTCTCTTTAACATATGAAAGACACGACAATTTTCTTGGCAGCATTGACTCAAAGGAGGACCCAACATATGAACTTGTGGATGGTAAAATGAGAGACAAATGGATTTCCCAACCCGGATACAATGATGAAGGGGGTGTCATGTTCAAGAGTGATTTTACTGCCACTAACACAAACACAACGACACATTTCTTCCCAATTTTTCCCCATCGTTTCTGGCGAGTACCTCTTTATTTTTATGCAAGATTGAGGAGGATAACATATGCTTGTTATGTAAGCTCATCCTTCAGATGAGTCCCTCGGAGTATTTTTAACGAACCCTAAGAAGGAGTGGTTCGATCCCATATGGGTCTTTTGATGCTTGTTTAATGAGTCCAAAGAAAGAAAACTCAAGGGTTTTTTGTGTTTAGAGAGTCTGAAAAACACTTAAACATAACTCGATAAGGTCCTTTTTCATAAGTTAGTATGATGAGACCGAAAAAGAGATAATATACTGCTCATCAAACATTTTCTTCAACTAATTTTATGAGCGTGAAAAGAACAAGGTCACTCGGTTATATTTTTGTGTTTATGGATCTTGAAAAGAGCTTAAAGGATACTCCATAGGGTCTATTTTTCTTATTACCAATGCGAGTTCAAAAAAAAAAAAAGTTTACTCGATTGCATTCTCATGGTTTCACGAGCGTGCGAAAGAATTAAGATTGTGCTCAGAGTTTTTCCTAAAAAACCCTAAAAGCATTTGTTCATAATAAAAACATACAAAAACAATAAAAAATGGTGGACCCCTATCAAACGTCTCTTCCTTAGAACTTTTAATCTGTAAAAGAAAACACTTCGCAAAGTTGTTAGACTTTAGGGAATGGGTAAAATATAAAAAGTAATTTAATTTTGCAATAAAATATGGCAAAAAACAATAAATAAGCCAAAACAACCCTTTTTACCATTTTATTTGCAATTTTACCCAAATAGTGCCCAAAACCCTCTTTTTCTCCCAAATTTCAACAGTTTATTCTGGAGCGCCTAGTGGATAATTTTGTAAACCATCTCCATCAAAAAGGTAATCTTATACCTCTTTATCTTTTCATGGTTTAAAATTTTGTTTTTGTTGGTTTATTGTTGAGTTTGGGTCGATTTTTTGGGGGTACCTTCTCTTTTAGATCATCGCAGGCCCACAGTATCGCGAACTGCGATGATATGGAATCATCACAAGGGGCTCAAAGATAGGGTGTGACAACATCACTCTCCATGAAAGCAAAGAACTGCGATGACCGCAAATCAACTTTTGAAAATATAAAATGAACTATGAAAAAAATCCAGGGATGGATTTTTTATGATTCTAATCTTCTTTTGATGTTCCTTGGCAGGATTTCCTTGGTCAAAATGCTCAAGTGGAAAGAGAGAAATCATGAGGAAGAATAATATTTTTTAGAGAATGACCTGGGCATAGTTATGGCACTTAGGCAAAGTGGATTACTCAAGTTTTTCAAAATTCAGGGCATCAGAGCCCAATTGAGATTGCTAGAGTATATGGTTCACATGTGGGATGTGAACGAACAAGCATTTCATGTGGGTTTTCATACACTCACATTGGATATAGAGGATATTTGATTTCTAATGGTTTTATCTCATTGAGGCTCTCGGTTATCACTCTCATGAAGAATGGGTGGAGGAGAACCCATGGATTACTATGTTTCTCACCATTGCGTTCCAGGTACAAAAAAACATAGTGGCAAGATGGCCATAAGAGATGTTCAGGATTTACCATTGCGGACCATCCTTTATACCATTACCTAGATGACAGGGAGTGAAACGCTCCACATGGATTTTCAGAGCCATTTTCAGTATGCCATAGAGTGCATGGAACCCAAGGTCTTAAACTAGTGTGAGGGTGTCCTGAAGAACATGAAAATGAAACTGACAAAGTGTCAAAATGGTTGGTTGAAACAGTTTGGTTATGGGTCCATTTTGGTGTCCTTATTCTTGGAAAGGGTCCCCATCTTATGTATACAAGTGGAGTGGGGCATACCCTCTCCATAATATCCACAAATGAAAAGGTGGGTGGACTTGATGGCTCGTCATGGTGGCGTGCCCATCGTCAAGTATGATGATGTTTTCTTCCAATGGCTAAGAAATTAGCTAATCATGGTGGAGTATTATGCGTACGTTGGGATGGACTTCTGAGGGGATCTCAACTTATATCTTTTTGAGGGATGTCAGTGGGGAGACATAAGTAATAAGGAAATTTTCGTTGTATGATGTTTTTGATATTTTAATTATATAAAATGTTTTTTATGTCATTTATCCAAGATTAATAAAGTTCTCTCAATAATGCATATGTGGCACCTTATCGTCCTCTAGGATCATCTCTCATTTAGAGGCGAGGAGAGAGAGAGGTGTTGTAGAAAGAGTGGCCTCCATGGATATCGAGGTGATTGAGAAAAACCTAGAGGGATTAACCATGAATATACCTGATGCCATGGTGGACGAACTTCCTAGGCAGTATCAACACCATACAGTTGGTGTATATGGATCTATTGGTCGACTAATCCATAGAGTGGAACAAGCAGCTATTTGTTACAATGAGAAACATCCTTTATGATTTTGTACATGAAGTTATGAGCTTCACTTTTTGATATTTTGGTCCTTGGAAAAAACACTTTTTGTAACTTTTATCATTATTATTATAAATTTCCTGTCGACTTGCTTGTCTTTTTCAAATGTGTGTTTAGATTTATAAATGTCTCAAATTTATGTCTAGCACATAATTAGCCAATACATCTGTCGATGTGTTTAGACATGTAGGAATATGTTGATATTCGATATAATCAAAATGTCTTTCCAAGAGGCGAATTCTTAAGTATACCCTTAACAAAGTAGGACTTTAGATGGAATAAATGTTACTTAACTGAAGTACTACTAACTATGAATCGAGTCGTACAATAATATGAAGGATTCCAAATGAAATGGTGTCAGTTAATATCTCAATAACTACATTATATTCCGTGATATTATTAGTTGCATGACCAAGGAAAACACTGTGTAGACTGATCAACTCATCTATAGGTGCATAGATTTCCCATGCAACAAACGCTAGGTTTTGAGTACTATGACTAGCACCATCAACAAAACCAATATAGGGTATAAAAGACACCGACATCTAGAAACCAAGCACAATGCAAGGTAAGCAACCAAAAGGCAGAACAAAAAAATGAAAAATGCACACTAGAGTATAGTACACTAAAAATACACATCACTCATGCAAAAATTAGTTTAAGCATAGTACTTCTTCAAGTAAATCCGATTTCTAGGTTCACTCAAAGGACTTCCATCATAATCTACTAGCTCATAAGCCCCTTTCTCCAACACTCATTTCACAATATAAGGGCCACGCCACATAGAATCAAATTTACTGACCCCTAATAAGTCATGATCCTTTTCGTAAAGAATAATTGAATCACCCTCATAAAAAACACGTGGTTTGACATGCTTGTCATATTGAGCTTTGATATGCTTCTTCTAAGTTTCAATGACTAAGGCAACATCACAGTGAGTCTCGTATAATTGCATCAAATATAAGAGACGTTCCTCTTCAAATGAGGTGTTCGGGAGAAGTTCGACAACCAATTTCAAATATGGGATTTCACATTCAATCGGTAGAATAGATTCAATACCATATACTAACTGGAAAGGTGTGAACCATGTGGCAGATTTAACAGATGTTTGATAGACCCATAATGTAGAGAAGAACATCGTGTGCCAGCTTGACTTGTGAATTCATATCATCTATTGAAGCATAGTAGTAAGAACTTTGTTAATTTCTTCAACTTGGTCATTGGCCTTTGGATAGTAAGGTGTTGATTTTTCATGATGAAGACTCAAATTATCGGTAAGTTCAGACATTGTGAAATTGTTAAAATAACTACCATGGTCAGTGACGATGGCTTGAGGGACACAAAATCTAGTAATAATATGATTGAATATGAACAAAGCTATAGTTTTACCAGTATTATCAAATGTAGACATCGCCTCGATCCATTTAGTGAAATAATCCACGGCTACGATGATGTATCCATGCCCCCCGAACGAGTGAGGGTTACATGTCATAAAGGCAATGCCCCATTTAGCGAATGGACCAACGGGAACTAAAAGGTAAAGAGGAGTAGGATGAGATCATATCTTAGTGTTATATGTTTGACAAGCATGGAATTTTTGGATGGTAGTAATGCAATCCTTAAACATGAAGTCCAGAAGTAACCATCTCGTAAGATCTTTTGGGAAATGACATACCCAGACATATGACTGCCACATGCTCTAGAATGACAGTCATTCAAATCTTTCTCAACTTCATCATAGGTTAGGCATCGTCAAAAAATTGAATCAATACCACAACGGTAAAGGGTATCACCAAGGATAATGTAGGGACAGGATTGATACCAAATACGTCGACGATCCACACTAGAAAGATCGGGACAAAAAGTTTGGGTCTGGAGATAAATGATAATGTCTCCATACCATATGTCATCAGAACTGATCAGAAAGAGAGACTCATCAGGAAAGGAATCCTTTTCCATAGTTTCTGTCTCAGTAGAGGGAAGGTCACATATCAATTGAACAAAAACCAAAGATTTATTTGATTTGGCATGCTCAAATTCCAAATCAAACTCCTGGAGAATGACTATCCATTTGGATTATTCCCCCCCCCCCACAATTTTCGAGCAAGGATGTGCTGCATAGGGTTGCAATCGGAAATGACGGTGGTTCTATGTAATAAGATATAATGAAAAAAACGTTGAACAACTTGAACAACTACCAAGGCCAGTTTCTCCACATGAAAATATTTGGTTTTGGTGGTCATGAGAGTCTGAATCAAATAGTAGATGGAATTTTCATCATGCAAATCATCTTCTTGGACTAGAACCATAGTGATGGTAGAGTCTGAAGCAGATAAATATAAGAAAGAATCTCAACTATAATCAGGTGGAAATAAGAGTGGTGTACAGGTTAAGGAAAGTTTCAAAGCTTCAAAGGCTTTGTTGGTAGTATCATCCCATACAAAATCGTGACCCTTTTTAATAAGTAGAGTAAAACCTTTCATTGATTCAGCATAGTTGGGGATGAATCGATGTAAGACAATTTCCTTTCCTAGCAAACTTTGGAGTTGACACAATGTAGAAGGAGGACGAAGATTGAGAATAGCTTCAACCTTCAGAGGGTCCACCCTAATCTCATGTGTAAAATGATAAAACCAAGAAGTCATCCAGACTCCACACAAAAAACGCATTTATGTGGATTCAAGTGTATGCAATAATAACAACATTGTAGGAAAATGGTCTGTAAATTTGTTGGGTGATCTTGAAGATGCATGGAATGTGCCGGTAAATCATCTAGGTAAGGTTGTACAATGTGCTTAATATCATGAAAAGAATAAGACATAGCGCATTGAAAAGTCACCCCAACATTCTTGAGACCATGATGGGTGTTCTATATGCACTAAAAACCCTCAATTAAATCGTCAACCCGGGGTAAGTAAACTTAGAGTTGTAGAAAAATATATGCCAAGGTATAAGGTTTGGTAGTAGTATAGTCTAACTAAGGAAGTGGCTATCTAAGGGATAATCTACTCAAGCAAAGCTATCTAATGATCAAACCCTACTAAGGAATTCAAACTATGTACCCTAAGTAACCTTTGAACTAAGGATCGATGGATAGTTCTAATAAAGAAAATGGAAACCCTACTTAAAGGAAACTAGTTCATTCCCAACAATAAGCAAAAGAAAACTATTCATCTAATAAGAAAATAACAACAACAAACTACTTTAACTAGTCTACTTAAATTCAATAAACAACTATCCTATGAAAGCAAGTAAATAAACAAGCAACTATATTATCAAAGCAAGAATAGACAAGTAAGCAATTAACCTATTAAAGCAAGTAAACAACTAACTAACCTAGGATAACTTCTACAACAAGTAAACTAATAAAAAATACTCAATAAACAACTAACTAAACTAAAAGACAACTGAAATCTATTCTTAATACAACTATTTCTAATTTACAAAAGGAAATCTACTTAATTGAAAGAAAGAAGGATTAACAACTAATTTTTAATCTATGATAAGCAAACTACTCTTTAATATACCAAAGCAAAAGACTATATATCCTACAAAAGAAAGAAAACTATTTTCTGATCTATGAAAGCAAGAAACTATCATTTAACCTATGAAAGCTCAAATATAGTGTTGATGATTGTGTGAATGTCTCTGGTGTCTTATAATATCATGATGGCACTTAAAAATGAAAGATAATTCAAGAGGGATAAACTCGATATTTACTTCAATAGCAAAATGAAAAGTGTGAATTAGGCAATCCAATGAGAACTTAGCCATTACAAAAACAACATCAATTACCTTGCATATCCATGTGATTATTACTCATGCATTAATCATCAACAGTTATAAAGAGATTGTGAAATTCAATTGCATTCTATACTACGTAAGCAAAATCATAACTAAATTCAATCATTAACTACAAATTGAAATTGCAACCTAGATCTAAGAAAGAAATTGCATGAAGTAAAACAAAGCTATACCTATTTCAATAATTCAAATTGCAAAAAGAGAAATGCTTATAAACATAAATTAAACATTATTCTAGCATATGACAAGTAAGAAAATGAGAAATTTAATTAACAACTAGATGAGCAAAGACTAAATAAAAATTGAATAAGCAATCTAAAAATGAAAACTAGAACTAATACTATCCATCCATCGAAGCCTTGTTAAAGAAAACATGAATTAAAATTATGTTCTAAAACTCTGTCTTAAATTTTATTTTGAACTTGATTTTAAAAGCATAAAGAAAGTGTAATTTACTATCGAATCACACATGGGGTTAGTGTCCAAGTTTTCAAACTCGTTTCTACTAATTACAAAGTCAGTGCATATTGACAAGATCCTTCATGATAACCTGCAAAAGGAACCAAGAACAATTAAACTATAACAACAAGTTATATAACAAAGAAGTAAACTAATAATTCATGTACAGGAAATAAAATAGAAAGACATCTATGCTATTTAATTCATAAACAAACTCATAGAACAATTACCTAGACTATTGGTGGGACCTCCAACAAGTTGTGGTCACTCCTCAAATGCACACCATGATCTTCAACAACACAAATTCGCCATTAAGACCAAAAGCATAGTCTTACACAATTCTTGGAAAATGAAAATGGAAAAACAGAGGAAATTGTATTTGTCTCTAACACGCAACTTCCTGAACTTATTAACTATTGTATGACCACCACGATGGTATTTATAATCTTTACATACTAAGAGGTTGACCACTGGAGGGTCAAACCTCTTCTAAAAATAGTAAATTACATTAATGATGCCCTAACTACCGAAATGGAGCGAGCCAATAATCGCCCAACTTAACAACCCAAATGGAGTTGTCAAGAGTTCAGTAGTTGGAGGGGACGAGCATGAGAAAAACCCATGTCTCTGATTCTTCCACCACTGGCCACCAATACCATAACCGCCAAATCTCCCATTGTTTTTGTGTAGGACGGAGTATCAGATGGAGTGCCAGATGGAGTACCAGACTGAGTGCTGGATGGAGTACCGGACCAAGTGCCAGAAGCAAAAACATGTTGCGATTTTTCCCTGTGACACCAAAAATGTGAATTAGATTCATGGAAATATAAAAACAGACAGAATTACACTCAAGATCATCATAAAACATGAATTATGCATACCTGGTGTGGATCATAGCATTTTGACACAAAATCCCTTCAAAAACTTCTTCAAAGCATGAAAACGCATATATACATTCAACAAAAGTATCTAATTAATGTCATAAAATCAATCATATCTCGGGCCCAACATTACCCCCACACTTAAGATTTTGCAGGTCCCACTACAAACAAAAATAAATTATCCCTCATGACTAAGCTTGTTGAGGAGGATCAGATTTAGAAGCTTCTCCTTCCTTCTGTGAAGACTTTTCATTATGCCTCTTATGTTGCTTCAGTTGTTCTCTGAGGTTGCGGTTGTATTTGGTCATCTCATCAACCAACTGTTGAAGGGAGATTACCTTTTCTTGGAGGAATGCATTATCATGATGAAGGTGTGTGTCTATTGTCTTCCTTTTCTCCAACTATTGGAGCAGCTGAGAAGTATCTTTTTGTAGCTTCTCAATGGCTGGGGAAGAATCATTTATTTCGGAGGAAGGCTTAGACCCTTTGAAAGATGTAGACAACCTATCATTCTTAGGATCTAGGGTGGGCATGGGTGAAGTAGGAGTAATAGGAGGTTGATAAGGATAGGTAGGCTCTGACTTTGGCTTTCTTTGTGGCTCTAATCCATCTGCATAAACTTCCCTAAGTCTCTTGTGAGGGCTCTCAAGATCGGAGGACACTTGGATAGGGTCTGAAGCGGGAAGGTGTTTTGCATAAGGTTTTTCTCTTGTGCTCTGGGTACTCTTTTGAAAGTGTCCTTTATTAAATCGAATGGCTCCCCTCCTATTTGTGGGAACTAAAGGAAGATCTTTTTGAATCACTTCTTGGAGATTTTTAGGTGTGGTATCAAGAGAGATTGAAGGCATCGGGGGGTAACAATACGCTTTGTTTGATCTTTACTCTTGGTCTTTTTACCCGATGAGGAAGCATGGGTGTCAAGAATCTTTTTGAATTTTTCTGGTAAATAAATGGTTTGTGTAGGGTGGTTTGGAGTCCTTGGAGAGAGGGGCTTAGATGGAGAGATAGTCCTTAGGCCAGGTGTCTTTTTTCCAGTCTTAATTGTCAAGCAAAAGTTTGCAAATTGATAGATAAATTCATCCCAAGTTTTCCCATGTTTCTCTAATTCGGCTAGAACATGGAGTTTGATTAAGCCATGCTGAAAGAGGTTATTGTGGGGATTAGTTACGTTCTTCCTCACTTGAGAGGACATATTTTCCAAGATCTTTCGAAAGTAGAAAGGAAAATTCAAAGGTTTGTTGAACTTAAAATGGGCTAGCAATATGAAATGACAGGCTTTGAAAGTGGAATATCTATCTTCGCATGTGATTTCCTAGTGATGACGATGAGAGGGTTGATCAATTCCTCCTTTATCCATTCCTTAAAATATCCTTTTTCTCCTGAGATGTTCTAGAATTTGGGCTTAAAAACCTTGTTATAACTTCAGCGTAGCAGCTAGTGGTTTTTGAACCATCTATCTCCCATTCTTGGAAGCTTTGTGGCTGCAGTAATGGACTCTTCTAAGACCCCAAAGGTAAGATACCCCACGTGTGATTTCTTCCCATCAAAACCAAGGGAAAATTTCATGGATATGCCATCATCGTGGACCTGCAAGGGGGACAAAAATGGCCCCCAACCTGCATGCAAAAACACCTCTCTTCTCTGTGAAAACTTAGGAATGGAAAAACGATATGTATAGGAAGAGGGTTCATACCTATTGGGCATTGTGATGAGGTGAAGAGATGGACAGAGGAGAAATTCATCGAGAGAGGGTGCGATCGAGCCAAGGGATGGCACAAATTGAGCAAGGGCCGAGCGCAATTCAAACAGGGGAACGAATGACAGAGGTTGAGCATGATTTTCTAACACAGGGGCAAGGAAAATAGCAAGGGTGAATTGGGATAATAGGTTACCCAACCCATATTTGAATGTGCCTATGCTGGAATTAGTTGCACACATGCGCGCACGAGTTGCCATGTGTGGGAAATTTCGAATTCAAAGGCACGTTTTTGGGGGAAATCTTAGTGATGCATGGTTAGATCAATGTCCAAGTCTTTTGACTTGGACATTTGATCCTGAACATGTCTAAAGTTTTCATCCTCACTCTCAATTTCCTACAACCAATTCAATTAAATATCATTGATTCCTAGTTACCTAGAATTGTGGACAGTTATTGGTGTGTAAATTCATATGGCACTTCGTTCGGCATCTCATACGACACTTCATACGGCATCTCATATGGCACTTCATACGACACCTCTATGTTAAATACATTTTTACCTCCTGTAATGGATAGCCTGCAATATTGAAATGTTTTTGACAATCACAGTGGTTGAGAGCGGAGGAAAAATGCTCCCTTGTTGTTGATTTTTCCATCATGTTCACTCAATCCTCTTGCATGGGACATGTAATGTCAAATCCTACAATGAACGGGTTATAGAAAGCATAAGACATGTACTGTAAAACCTACAATGTACAACTTGTAACGAGATATAAATCGATAAAAGTGGTATGTTAATTATGACATAACACATGTACTGCCATAAGACATGTACTGCACACAGGAGTTTATCACTTCAAAAATAAAATGACTATTGATGTAATAACCTGTATCATGGAAATAATACAAAAATTCTTACAAAGATTTATTTCTCTAGGCGATGATCATTTGTCAACTCATGAACCCTTCCCCCACACCTAAGTATTGCGACACCTCACAATCAAAAGTATAGGAAACCAGTCAGTTCCCCCAATAGCCAAAGATTTATAGTATGTCAAGTGTAAAGATAAATTTCACAGATTGGTCTGAATGAGATGGTTAGAGGATGGACCCACCTATAGGATAAGAGATCCTATATATAGATAAGAAGAGGTAGGCAAGAGAGTTTCAAGATAGTCTTAGAGTTAGTTCCCAATGGAAATTTTATGGAGTTCATTAACCTTATATTAACCATACATACTTCATGTCATCTTTGTCTGCAAGTAATTTCGTACATCAGGACAAGTTTACAATTATTACTTATTTTTGTCATATTACCCTCCTCGCTAGGTAGAATGCCCAGCTGCTAGCAATCCTATTCAGTACTCCAACGATTTTACCTAGTCATACCACAGGCCGGTACCAGCTGCCAGTAGACCTGTTCAATATCCCAGCGGGTTAGCCTCTTACACCCTCAAAGACTGGCCCTCCATCTTTCAATATTTTAGTATAAGATTTCTTTATGCAAGAAGATGGGGGGGGCAACTTTGAAAACAAATTTTTCTTTCTTTTTTTCAATTGGGATGGTATTTATGTTAGAGGATGAATTTCCATTATATTACGTAGTGATTTTCCCGATGTAAGAGGTACTTAAGAAGACATGGCTTATCTAAAGATATGATATAATCAATATATTTAGCGTGTAGTGGATGGTACCACTGAGAAAGAACATAAAGGTATCTCTAGGCTCAACTTACTTTCTTATTTTGTATTTATTGTGATGTTTCCATGACTAACCGCTAATTAGACCTCCTTGTTACTCTTTAATAAATACACTTTACTCACTTACTCAGGTTTCTTGTAAAAAATTGTATGAGAGACCTCTAAGCTTGATGGTTATGGTATCACTTCATTATACAGTGGTGAGGAGTTTCAAGAGCAACTGCTTTGGAATTCCTTAAGAAAATGAAAAGAATTTCAAGAATATGGCTAAGTACAATAATTCAATATTCATTTGATGCTTAGTAGACAACAAAATTCAAGTGTAACAATGTTTTGAAGAAAAAATCCTTCTTTTATATTTCCTTGAAACTGTCTACTCCTAGTGAAATAAATACTTATAGAAATCTCTAGAATTTTCTTATTAACAAAATTCAAAGACTATTTACATATGTACAGTAGAAAATTTAGAAAACTTTTCAAGAACAAGGGGGGACTTCCCCATATACTAAGGCCCAATCCTTGTCAGTTGACATGACCTATAGAAAATCCTCTTTGCAAATGGGCTTATGATAAAATTTGAGTCGGTGTCCATTTACTACAAAGGAGACTTGTCCATCGTCAATTGTTTAGATTTTTACAACTCCATTTTCATATACAGTGTCTACCTCGTAAGGGCCCAACCACCGTGTGGTGAGTTTGGCTTTGAAGGTTTTGAATTGAGAGTCAAACAATAAATCCCAATTGCCAGGTTGGAAGTGTTTCTTCTTAATAAAATTGTCATGCCACTTGCTCCTCTAGTTTTGGACTAATATTGTTTGTTGGATGGCATATTGTCTGATCTCATCCAACTCATTCAATTGTAGGACTCGCTATTTCTGAACCTCATCTAAGTTTAATCCCAATTCTATGGAAATACGGAAGGTCCTTACTTGGAATTCTATTGGTATAATTACTTGTTTCCCATACACTAGCTCATAAGGGGTATGCCTAGTGGTGTTCCTCCAGGTGGTCTGGTATGCCCACAAAGCCTCTGGAATCCTATCAGCCCAATCCCGGTTATGTAATTTAATAGTCTTGGTCAAGATATCTTCCAAAACTTTGTTTGTAGATTCTACCTAACCATTAGCTTGCAGGTGGTATGGAGAAGATTTACAGTGTTTAATCCCATATTTCTTTGTTATCTCTCTCATCATCTTGGAAGTGAATTGAGTGCCTTGGTCTGTAACAATTTCACGAGGGACACTGAAGCGAGTAAAGATGTCTTCATAGATGAATTCAACAACAAACTTCTATGTAGCCCTAAATAGGGCTTTTTCCTCTAACCACTTGGTGACATAGTCCGTACAAACCAAAATATAGTTCTTCTTATAGAACATGGGTGAAATTGGTCCTACGAAGTCAAGCACCCATTTTTTGAAAGGTTCTATCATAACTTGGGCATGCAAAGGAATTTCGTCAGCCGACATAGGTCTTCCTATCCTTTGGAAAATATCACAACTTCTCACATAATTGGCATCATCTTTGAAAATGCTAGGACAATAGTAACCCAAATGTAGCACCTTGTATGTTGTGCGTTTGTTAGAAAATTGACCACCACATGGTCCGTCATGACAACTTCATAGTATTTCCGGTACCTCATCCTCTTAAACACATCTATGAATAATCAAATAAGGACCTGTGTGAAAAAGGTCATGACCAACCCAAGAGTAGTTAGCACTTAGTGTAATAATTTTACGCTTTTCATGAGGTGACAAATGAGACGGTAACTTCCTAGTGGCTAGATAGTTTTCCATATCCCAAACCATGGGGTATTGACAGAAAGGGAAAAAAGGTGTTTGTCTGGGAAACTATCATCTATAGGGATATCATCATCCTCATTTTTTATTCGTGAAAGAAAATCATCTACCACGATATCCTTTCCAGGTCAGTCAAGCACAATGATATTAAATTCTTGCAATAACAGGAGCCACCTAGTCACTCAGCCATTAGTTATGGGTTTATTCATGAGAAATCTATGGCAGAATGATTTGTATGTAAAAATACTTTGTAACCTTTAATGTAATGAAGAAACTTGTTGATAGCATGAACAAATGCCAAGAATTCCTTCTTGGTAACTGTGTAGTTTAACTAGGCAGGGGACGAGTTCTTGCTCACAAAATAAATGGCATAGGACTGTTGGTCCTCTTTCTTCCCTAATACCCTCCTATTGCAGTTTCAGAGGCATCAGTGGATATATGAAATGGGAAAGTCCAATTGCATCCTCTAAGAACTGGTGCCACATACAACTTATCTTTCAAGGTCTCAAAGGAAGTTTGACACTGCTCAGTCCAAACAAAATCAACATATTTTATTAAGAATCCAAACATAGGTGCAACAATCTTTGTAAAATTTTCAATAAACCGTCGGTAGTATCCGACATGTCCAAGAAAGCTTCTCACCTATTTCTGAGTCTTGAGGGGTGGAAGCCCGACGATGACCTCAATATTTGCAGGATCGAATTTTATCCCTTCAGATGAAACATTATGTCCTAGAACCACTCATTCAGTTAACAACATTTTACATTTTTCATGACTTAGATATAGGTTCATTTCTTGGCATCTGATAAGGACTTTTTCTAAGTTGTCTAAGGCTTCCTGGTAAGTGTTTCCATAAACTGTGAATTCATCCATGTAGACCTCTGCACAATCATAAATAAGATTGGGAAATATCCCTAGTATTGCTCGTTGAAATGTAGCATGAGTGTTACATAATCCAAATGGTAAGACCCTATAGGTATAGGTGCCCCAAGGACAAGTAAAGGTAGTATTTTCCTGGTCCTCGGGTGTTATGAGAATATGATTGTACCCATTGTACCCATCTAAAATGGAAAAATACTTCTTTCCAGACAAGGTGTTGAGAACTTGGTCAATGAAAGGAAGAGGAAAGTAATCTTTTAGAGTGGCTTTGTTGAGTTCCCATAAATCAACACAAATTCTCCATTTTTCGGTCACTTTATTTGGAACCACTACAAGCGGGGATACCCACTTACTATCGAAGATGGGATAAATAAATCTGACATTTAACAACTTTTGGATCTCCTCCTTGACTATATCTTTGAGTGTTGGGTTCATCCTTCTCTGGGGTTGCCTAACAGGTGTTACTTCCCCTTGGGTATATATGTATGGATGCATGTGTTAGAGTGTATACCCTTCATGTCAGTGTATTCCCATTCAAATTCTCTTGATTGTTATTTAAGGATACATACTAACTGTTTCTATTGGTCTGCATCTAGCTTAGAGTTTATATGTAAACATTTCCCTGGACTAATCTCGTAGGTCATAGTATAAGACATGGCAGACTCATCTATCTCGAAGACAAAATGCATGGGTCCGATTGTTCTTGAAATTATTCCCCAAATATGTACTCAAATCAGGGAAAAGATTGTGGAAAATCCACACATGTGATAGCAGAAATAAACTGGTTTAGCACATTTTCCATTGTGTGCTCTTGAAGTGCCCATGCATGGTCACTTGGCAATACGGGTTCTTCCCATTCCTCATTCTTGTATGGACATTCAAGCCACCATAGATTCTCCATGATAAGTTGAGACGGAGGATATATGGTGAGCTTCTGGATAGAGAGTCCATTCGCGATGGTCATTTCTCCCTCTCTCCAACCAATAAATTCATTGGTTGTGGCTAGCCAAGGTCTTCCCAAAATGACAAGATGGCCTTTGGTAGGTTCCTTTGAGTGAATGACAAGAAAATCTACTGGGTATTCCCATGAGGCTAAAGTAACCATGATATCATCTAAAATCCCTTCAGGTATAACCCTGGTCTTATCTGCTAATTCCAAAATGGTTGGGGTAGGTCGAAGAAGAGGTTGTAATTGTAATTGTTCCAAGGTAGTAGCACTCATAACATTGATGGCTTCCCCTAGGTATATGAGAGTGTTTCCAATGGAGACCTCATTAATGGTTATGGTCACTATGGGGTTTCCTGGGTTCCCGTATTTTGCTAGTTTTGGCTGCTTTGATATGTACTCAAAAATTCCTTCTACCAAATGCACTATAGGAGGGTCCTTTTGCTTCCTACCTAGATTTTGAATACACAATTATTTGACTACCTAATTGTAGATTGGAATGTATTTAATGGCTTGAAGCAGGGGAATCTTGACACAAATATTCTTCAATTTACTTAAGATGTCAAATTCCAATCGGGTGGTAGGTTTCACTATTACCAATCTGTTTGGATAAGGAGGGGACTTCGTAATATGTGAAGGTTCATTTTGGGGAAGATTGGGTTCTTGTTTCTTAGGAATAATAACATCTTCCCACCTAGTGTCATTCGTGGGTTGTTTGGTGGTTTATTCTTCTTCTTCTTCCTGGATGACTACTGAAGGTCTCTTCTTATCTAGAACATTTCCCGATCTTAGTTGAATTTCCTATAATGGAACATGAGTTATAACATATGTCAGGAAGGCCTGCATCTCAACATTGTGAAGAGGTTGAGGGGGCTTGTTATTAGGATTGGGAACTGGTTGTGCTGGTAATAATTTCAGTCTTGGGGAGATTTCATTTTGATATTGTAGCGGTTGTTGTTGTGGAATAGGAGGTAAAGGTGGTGGAACAAAACTTTTCATAAGCTGCAGAGTGTTCGATGGAAACTGAGGATAAGGATGGTTGGACATAGGGACAGGTGGAGCTTGAGGGTTTCCTTGGTTATGCCCTCCTCTCCATCCTTGAGGCCAAGGATGTTGGTACTGAGTAGACCATTTTTTCCAACTTGGTGAGTTCCACTATTGTTGTTGTTGGTAATAGGGTGGAACTTGATATTGTAGATCTGGGTATGTGGGTTGGTTCCTAAGCTACCATGGCCTCCTAGGTGCATAAAATGACTCCCTAGGATATCCACTCCTATAGATGGCTAACAAACCAGGAAATGATGGACATTTATCAGTTGAGTGGTATTTCGTGTAGAAGCCACAAACTGAAATGTTATCTAATGGGCATTCCCTTGAGGAATGCTTTCTTCTACATCTTGGGCAATATATGCTCACTGCGGAATTTTCCTCCTCTTGTTTATTTTTAATTTTGAGGGTGTCCAACTGGGAACCTATTGTGCTTAATATGTTTCTCTTGAAGTTCTCTAAAAGGTTATCTATCTCTGCTCTCGTGATACCACCTGAACTAAATGGTTTTAAGCTTCTATTATAAGGTCCCCAAACATTCTTTCCTGTTTTGGCTCTACTCCTTGAGTAATTTTTACACATTTCACATATTTCAGAAAATGGTTTATGGCAGATGTCACTTGATGCCATCATGTTAAGAATCTCTAGATATTCTTTTGAAATTCCCTTAAGGAAAAGATCCCTAATTGCATCCTCTGGGAGGTCATGGTATTTTGAATTCTGGGAGATATAACCAAATCGTTCCATATAATCTTTGAGGGTCTCGTCTTCTAATTGTTGGATTTTAAAGATGTTATTACGATACTCCTTGGTCTTGCAGTAGTCTTGGTACTTTTTAATAAATATATCTTTCATGGCTTCCCAAGACCTAATATTGGATTCTCCCAACCCCATGAACCATATTAGTGTAGAGTCTTTGAGGGTGGCAGCAAAGAGTTTTAGTTTATGGGCATCTTGTATGTAGTTGTAGCTCCTACACAAGATGTTGAATTCAAATAGGAAGGTGTCTGGATCTTCATTATTTTTACCATAAAAGGTAGGGAGTGCTAAGAGAGGAATATTATTCATTATTGGCATTTGGAGTGGTGTCCAAAATTGGAAACCCGAAGGTAGTTTCGGTTTGGTTTCTAGATTCTTCTTCCTCCACGTGTCTTACATTATTATGATCCTCTTGATCATCCATATTGGTTTGGTTTCCAAAAAGAGTGTACCTAGGTTATTTTATCTTTGAAGAGAACAAGGTTTCCCTTTTATGGAAGGGTCTTCCTATTGATTGGATGTCTGGGACTCTAATCGAGCAGGTTAAGACTATTGGTGCCAAGGTTTCTATGTCAGTTTGAGAGATAATTACGTTGGCTGAAATACCAAACAAAATATTCACCTTTTCAAGGTCTATGATGTCCTCAAATTTAGGATCTCTTGGTGGTGGTGTAAAAGCAAAGGTTGTATTGTTTGGTTCTATGGAAGGCTCGAGTGGTCTTGCCTCCTGTCCCAATATAACTGATGCTTCAATTTCTTGTTCTATAGTGCTCCCTGTGTTAGTCTCTCCAGAGATTATTTTATCTCTTTGAGTTGAGCTAGCTAATGTTTTTTGGTATCGGTCTGTGGAGCTTATGAGTGGAATGTTCCTTCCCCCAAAAATATAGGAAGGAACCTTAGTTGAAAGGTCTGATTTAGATTTAATGTATCTACCTTTTGGGTCTCTAGGTCTGTTCATGAAAGTAAAAAACAAAAATAAAAACTACCATTGGGTTTGGGGGAGCCTGCAATAGCAGATGCGTAGGTTCTTACCTCTCGTCTTAAAGTTCCCCCTCCACCAATATAATGCTAAGGTCTATAAATGATCTAATTCCTAAGTATTTCCTACCTTGAGACAACTCCCTGACAACGACGCCAAAAATGATGGTTGTTCTATATGCACTAAAAACACACTAAAAATCCTCAATTAAATTTTCAACCTGGGGTAAGTAAACTTAGAGTTGTAGAAAAATATATGCCAAGGTAGAAGGGTTGGTAGTAGTATAGTCTAACTAAGGAAGTGGCTATCTAAGGGCTAATCTACTCAAGAAAATTTATCTAATGATCAAACCCTACTAAGGAATTCAAACTATGTACAATAAGTAACCTTTGAACAGAGGATCAATGGATAGTTCTAAGAAAGAAAATGGAAACCCTACTTAAAGGAAATTAGTTCATTCATAACAATAAGAAAAATAAAAGTACTCATATAATAAGCAAATAATAACAACAAACTACTTTAACTAGTCTATTTAAATTCAATAAACAACTATCCTGTGAAAGCAAGTAAATAAACAAGCAACTATACTATCAAAACAAGAATAGATAAGTAAGAAATTAACCTACTAAAGCAAGTAAACAAGTAACTTAGGATAACTTCTACAGCAAGTAAACTAATAAAAACTATTCAATAAGCAACTAACTAAGCTAAAACACAAGTGAACTCTATTCTTAATACAACTATTTCTAATTTACAAAAGGAAATATACTTAATTGAAAGAAAGAAGGATTAAAAACTAATTTTTAATCTATGATAATCAAACTACTCTTTAATCTACCAAAGCAAAAGACTATCTATCCTACAAAAGCAAGAAAGCTATTTTCTGATCTATGAAAGAAAGAAACTATCTTTTAACCTATGAAAGCTCAAATATAGTGTTGATAATTGTGTGAATGTATCCAGTGTCTTATAATATCATGATGGCACTTAACAATGAAAGATAATTCAAGAGGGATAAACTCGATATTTACTTCAATAGAAAAGTGAAAAGTGTGGATTAGGCAATCCAATGAGAACTTAGCCATTACAAAAACAACATCAATTACCTTGCAAATCCATGTGATTATTACTCATGCATTAATCATCAACAATTATAAAGACATTGTGAAATTCAATTGATTTCTATACTACGTAAGCAAACTCATAACTAAATTCAATCATTAACTACAAATTGAAATTTCAACCTAGATCTAAGAAAGAAATTGCATGAAGTAAAACTAAGCTAGACCTATTTCAATAATTCAAATTGCAAAAAGAGAAATGTTTATAAACATAAATTAAACATTATTCTAGCATATGACAAGTAAGAAAATGAGCAATTTAATTAACAACTAGATGAACAAAGGCTAAATAAAAATTGAATAAGAAATCTAAAAATGAAAACTAGAACTAATACTATCCATCCATCGAAGCCTTGTTAAAGAAAACATGAATTAAAATTATGTTCTAAAAATCTGTTTTAAATTCTATTTTGAACTTGATTTTAAAATCATAAAGAAAGTATAATTTAGTATCTAATCACACATGGGGTTAGTGTCCAAGTTTGCAAACTCGTTTATACTAATTACAAAGTCAGTTCATATTGACAAGATCCTTTATACTAACCTACAAAAGGAAACTAGAACAATTAAACTATAACAACAAGTTATATAACAAAGAAGTAAACTAATAATTCATTTATAGGAAATAAAATAGAAAGACATATATGCTATGTAATTCATAAAAAAAATTATAGAATAGTTACCCAGACTGTTGGTGGGACCCTAGCAAGTCGTGGTTACTCCTCAAATGCACACCACGATATTCAACAACACAAATTCACCATTAAAACCAAAAATGCAGTCTTACACAATTCTAGCAAAATGAAAATGGAAAAACAGAGGAAATCGTATTTGTCTCTAACACACAACTTCTTGAACTTCTTAACTATCGTATGACCACCATGGTGGTATTTATAATATTAACAGACTGAGAGGTCGACCACTGGAGGGTTGAACCTCTTCTATAAATAGTAAATTACATTAATGATGCCCTAACTGCCGAAATGGAGCGAGCCAATAATCACCCAACTTAACAACCCAAATCGAGTTGTCAAGAGTTCAGTAGCTGGAGGGGACGAGCACGAGAAAAACCCATGTCACTGATTTTCCCACCACTGGCCGCCAATACCATAACCCCCAAATCGACCATCGTTTTTGTGTAGGATGGAGTGTTAGATGGAGTGTCATATGGATTACTGGACTAAGTGCCGGATGGAGTACCGGACTGAGTGTCAGAAGAAAAAACATGCTGTGATTTTTCCCTGTGACACCAAAAATGCGAATTAGATTCATGGAAATATAAAAAAAGACTGAATTACAGTCAAGATAATCATAAAACATGAATTATGCATACCTGGTGTGGATCATAGTTTTTTGGCATAAAATCCCTTCAAAAACTTCTTCAAAGCATGAAAACGCATATATACATTCGACAAAAGTATATAATTAACATCATAAAATCGATCATATCTCGGGCTCAATAGACCAAAAGGTAGTTTGTTGTATGTGAAGGTTCCCCAAGGGAAGATAAAAGCAGTCGTATGTTGATCTAGAGGTAAAATATTGATTTGATTATAGCGGGAGAAACCATCCATTAAAGAGAAGATTTCACTCCCGACACAGTCATCAATTATTTTTTCAACAAAAGGGGTTGGATAATTATCTTTGGGACAATCCTTTTTGATATCCCTATAATCTACACAAACCCGAATCGTGCCTTGTTTCTTTGTAACCAGAACAAGATTAGATACCCAATTAGTCAAAGCCATAGGATAGACAAAAATGACGTTAATAAGTTTTTCAACTTCGAGCTTAATAGAAGAAGCTTTGCGTGGATGTACTGGGGGAAGTCTCTGTCGAATGGGTTTAGTGTTAGGGTAAGTCTTAATATCACATACAACAATAGTTGTATCTATACCCGACATCTTTTCATAACTCCAGGAAAAAACGTCACGAAATTCTTGAAAAAGAGATTTATAAATTTGGACCTCATCGACAGAAAACGAGGCACCGATGTGAACATTTTCCATGACTCCAGGTTTAATAGAAATATATAAAGGGATGGTAGGTGAAATGTTACCCAAGTTCCCTTCATACAAAACATCGTGTATTGGTTCTGGAACAGGGGAAAAAGTAACAACAATAGACAAATCTGAAATCCGTTGATAACTCTCTATAGTCTCGGGTTCCAGGAAGAGAATAGAATGATGATGCCCATCATCCCATGGGGTATCTTCCATAGACATGATTGTCATAATCATTTCATCGATGTGAAAGAATATGTGAAAAGGATATGGAGACGTATCTAAGAGAGAATGAGGAGAGGTAGTTGACAATTGAATAGCTTGATAATCCAACTATACCAGACTTAAAGGCATTATGTCACCGTAACAAAGACATTTGTCAGAGTTAGGTACTATCCAAGGGTCATAAGACTCAAGGGTTTCATCAAAAATGGTTGATATTATGTTAATTGAGGAAAAAAAAGGAGTAGGAATATCAGGAGGTGGAATGGGGAATGTACCCATTAACGATGAATCTTTTAAAAGACCCACACCGACATTCTCATAACCAGGAGGTGTTTTCGCAATGAAATGTACATTACTAGTACGTGCATCAAAATTAAAGAAGGCAAGTTGATCAATAGTAACAAATTTTCCTTGGTGAGGGAAATGTATCACACGGAAAAGAGTAGAAACAACTGCACACATGGAATCAATCCAACTACGGCCAAGTAGAAGGTTATAATCGAGAGGTGCATCAAAGACTTCAACCTAAATTGTAACCACTTTTCCTTATAACATAATAGACAATGAAGGAGGAACACAATAAGGTTTAAATCCGATACCATTAAATTATTTTAGTGTGTTGTGTGACTCGATAAGGGAAGGAGAGACAATGGTCTTCCAACAAGTGAAAGACATGACGCAAGTCGAGGCTCCTTCATCAATAATGGTTCAACAAATATTCTTATTTTCCACAATAACTTGTATCTGAAATGCTAATTGAGGAGGAAGCCTTGGAATATGATATTCCAAGTCAAACATTATCAGGTTCGTATTAGTAGGATAAATTCCACCAATAGCCTTTAGCACTACCTTCCGTTTTATAGGACAAATTTGAAGGACTTCGATAGCTGACATTGCAGAAGGTTCCTGCACAAGATATTCTACAATATTGTAGTTTTGAGCAGCATGTGTGTGAGGATTAAACGACGACTTAAAAACAATGACCTTAGGAGGAGGATGAATAAATGTGTCTAGACTCGGTCGTTCGAGATGAAGAGGACCATTGGGAGGTGAAGTTGATGGAGGAGGTTGAACCAATGGAGGTGGCGAATCATCAACTTTCTCTTTCTAAGGTGAATAATCTTTGGCTCGAGTAGCAACGAAAACTCCATTCTTCTTGGAGTCACCAGTACACATAAGTACATAAGATGTGGTAGAGGGAGAAGGTTAGTCATGAATGACCAATTGGGCTTGTTTCTGAGAAGGAAAAGATTGTGACAAAACAATGGGTGTAGGAGGTGTCTCAGTCCCTTGCAGGAACTTAGTAACCTGAGCACGTCATGGACAATCTTTCGTATAATGATCATCGCCACAGATAAGACAATGATAACGAGGTTTTTTCTTTTATTTTTCATCATCAGGATGATTCTTGGGTTTATTGGATTGTTGATTATTATTTTTTACCTCTTTATTCTTTCCCTTCCATTTCTTTTTATTTTTATTTTTACCGGTAGGTGTAGATTGAACCAAATTAACTTCAGAAGTTTTACCGGGATAAGGAGTTGGATGAGGATTATTTTTTACATTAGAAGTATTATACTTGGGATTGGTATGATTGGCTTGTTTAGACCGAGTCTAAACATGGAAAGTTCCAATCATGCCATCAACAACATGAGAAGATACTGGAGGTGTTGGGGTTTGATTTGTAGACGGGTGAGGAGCATTAGGGATCAAGTCATATAGTGTGCTCGTTTGTGAATAAACAAGATCCAAGTATTGAGAACGACTAATCGCCCACTCTTCAATGATGACACCACCCATGGAAACATCACGAGATATAGGGCCAATGAGTGAATTGTTAAATCACTCGGCCAATAGTTGATAAGGAAGGGGAACTTTGATTAAGCGTCTTCTCCTCCTCCACTCATGAATATGATCGGAAATATGAGTGGACGAGGTTTGTTTAAATGAACTCAAAATTTCAGCTCTTGTCTCATATCAGATTGGTAGTTGTTAATGCGTTAAGAAATCCATAGCTAAGGTATTTAAGTCATTGAAGAATCCTCATGGAAATTAAATATACCATTTGGTTTCCTAACCTGTCAGAGTTTGTTGGAAGAGAAGTAATCTAATGGAGTCATCCATCAAAGAGTTGGATGAACACCATAGATGGAAAGCCATGACATGATTATTTGGGTCTTCCCCTGATTGATCATCAAACTTAGGAATGTTTGATGGTAACTTGGCATGTATGACCAACCAATAAGGAGAATGCAAGATATGATCATTCAAAATCCTAGACAAACTTGGTAAATACAAAATCGCAAGAAACGACAATTGTTTGTTCACTTGAGGAAACTGGTAATTCTGAGGAGGTAGTCCCATAGGTATACTAGTAGGACTATAAGCAATCTGTAGATAGTTACAGGGTCCTGTAAAATTCAGTGGTGGAGGGTTTTGAGTCAAATATCTAACTTGAGTTGGTTGATTGGGTAAGCTTCCTTGGGAAGGAGTGTTGGCCCTCGACCAAGTTTTGAGGAAACCTTGGTCAGATTTGGAACACTTTTGGACTTTGATAGGCTGGTCAAAGATGGAGCACCTAGGCGGAGCTGAGATCATGGATCTCACTGATTTTGCGGGATTTGTAAGGGGCTATTTATGGTTTTTGTAATGGGTTATGGGATGTCGGCCCATGGGGCTTACCCATGATTAGGACTTATTGTAAGGAATTGTAAAAGTATAAATAAGTAAGAATGTAAGGTATAAGAAGAGATAAGAAGTGGCTAAGTGCAAGTAGTTTTGAGTTTCTGTGTGCAACAGAAGGTGTATGTGTTAAGGCTCTGTGCTCGATAGAGGAGTTGGATCGGTGCCTTGACCTAGTTTGGAAGGAGGATCTGGTGCTCAGTGTGTAGATCTCTTGTCTTATGTGAAACTCAATTATCTGTCTTACTGCACATAAGTTGTTGAATGTAAGATTCATAAGAATAATAAAGAAGACGAAGTAGTTGGTGGACGTAGCCACACACTAGGGTGAACCACGTATATCTTGCATATTTGGTATGCTTTATGTTGTGTTATTCTTGTTACTTATCTTCTTAGTTCTTTGGTTATTATGTATGATGGATAGATTTGTTATTTCTTAGTGGTTTATTTGTGTGAAGGATGAATGGATTCTAGATATAACTTATAATGCTAAGTTCTCTGGGTATAGTATCAGTTGTTACTGTGCCGATCTATCCTTAGGTATATTCTGCGGTGTTAATAAGATAAATGAACTAATGCATGTTGTTCCTAAGTGTTAAAATAGTACTCTGTGAAGTGTTATTATCATAGATCTGTGTCACATCTCGGTTACAGACACCTGTGTCCTGTAACCCCCCCTGCTTCTACCTCAGGTGAGACTTCACCTACTCTGTAGGTGTTGTCAAAAGGGCTGGTAGTTAGGGTTTTTTTGGTGCGTTGTTGAGCGTTGAACCCTAGGTCTACCCCTATGCCAACAAATGGTTCTGTTGTTGGGACCTAAAACTGTGATTGTTGGGAACTGAAGAAAAGAAAAGAGAATATCTATGCATAGATCTGTTGCTGAAGTGTGTGTTGGATCATGGTGTCATTGATGCCAATGGTTTGATTGATTGATGTCATTGATTGATGTCAAGTGATTGATTGATGTCAAAGGATTGATTGACTGATGATTTATGTAGTTTGGGAGTTACACTCCATGGAAAATATACTTTCAAGTAAGATAGCAATGGATGAAAGTATGAAAGTATAAGTGACAAAGTTATGATTATTTCAAGTTAGGGTTGTTGACTAATCCAAAACTAGTCATGGTTGAGACAAGCAGTTGATGAGTTGGCACATACATGAGGTGTATAGTTGATGATGTTGGTACATATTGATGAGTCATTGTTGATGAG
>ML790794.1:231109-269240 GCA_009831015.1 Picea engelmannii | reverse complement strand
AAACGTCATAACTTCTTCATAACAGATCCAAATTCAGTGAGACCAATTGTGTTGGTTATATTATAGTCTTTAGTATTCTTTGTAATAGCTTAATATATATTCTTCAAATAGTTTGTGCGGGGAACGCTCTACAAGGTCTCTCTCTAGAATAAGCTAGAATTCAGCAAGGTATGCCATTTTCTCTATAACTCCTTTTCTGAGAGGTTCCAAGTAGTGCCACTTGGAGGAATTGCATAAAACACAATGAAGAACATTGTGTATAAGTTTCAAATCTTTATTTAGTATAGGTACAAAGTTATGATTATTTCAAGTTAGGGTTGTTGACTAATCCAAAACTAGTCATGGTTGAGATAAGCAGTTGATAAGTTGGCACATACATGAGGTGTATAGTTGATGATGTTGGTACATATTGATGAGTCATTTTTGATGAGTAGTTGACACATGATTGGTATATACTTGGTACATGGTTGGATCCACTTGTTTATGGTACAGGTTGATTACAGGTTGTTTGGCACAGGTTGGTGCATGGTTGATGCTCTTGTTTATGGTACAGATTGATATCTATTGAGGATTGTTGCCTCATATCAGTTGGTTCTGAGAATGTAAGCTGAGTCTTGCATATAGAGCTGGTGATCTTGTAGAGTTGTACTCTATTCAGTTGTTGCTGATAAACCCCAAGGATTGTAGTCCGTAATAAAAATAAAATTGTACATACATCTTGTGTTCTTTGTGTTCATTGTGGTGATGAATTGTTGATGATATATTGTTGATATGTGCTCACATCTAACTGGTTATAAATGATATCAATGGGTAATGAATAAATTTTGAATGCTAATTGATGAGTTTTTGTGCAAGAGGGAAGTTTTGGGAAAAAGAGCCCCACACTCATTCACCCCCCCTCTAAGTGTGGTAGGTGTGTCCAACAGTGTGCAGTACTCCACTTGACTTGAAAAGCTCTGTGCTAAGAAAGAAATCCGATCTGAAGAAAAAAGGTAAGATTTGTGATTTGACAAGAGAAAGATAAGTGAAATTTTTTGTTTTGAAAGCATGAATTTAAATATGTTTAATAGATTATGTCTTAGTCTGGAGGCTAGGGCGTAGTTGGAAGAAAGGGTTTCTTTTAATGGAAATGAAGAAAGATATGCTATTCCTATGCATAGAAAGAGTTTTTGGACTAATGAGTGGATGCAGGAACCTAGAATTATTTTTTGTAGATTGCATGTCCAGCATTATGATCCTAGTGCACAGTACATAAGAGGTTGGGGAATGTTTGAAAGAAAAAGAGGATTAACTTTATGTTATAACTATAGAAGACTGGGACATCTTACTAAGGAATTCCCTGAAGCAGGTCCTATTTATCTTTGTTGTAAGATTGTTGGTCATGAGGTTGAGGATTGTCCAAGGATGATTGCTAAAGTTGAACGAATGAACATCAGACAAGAAAACTATGAAGAAAGTCAAGAGACTAAGAGCATGCTATAAAGTCATAAAGAGAAAGAATCAGAGAAAGCTCATACTACGTTATTACAGTTGAAAGAAATGATGGATGTTCACAAAGATGTCAGTTTACCAGAGATCCTGAAAGTAAAACAATGCATAAATGCAAGAATAGAAGAATTCAAGATAGATTGTGTCTTGGATGAGGAAACACAAGTGAATATTATGACAGAAGAAACTTGGGAAATTTTGGGAAAGCCTATTGTGGTACCTTCATTGGGAAGGATAGGCTTGTTCAAGGGTAAGATGATAAACTTATATGGAAGAGTTACTAATGTACCTATTATTGTTCATGGAACATCGACTGAAGAAAAATTTGAATTCATTAAGTTTGTTGGGGACAATGCCCCTTTCCCACTTTTTTTAGGTAAGACTTGGATTGAGAAGGATCAGATCAGAAGGAAAGCAGAGGAAGAAGTTACAGAAAATAAAAATCAAGAACTAAGGGATTTCATAGCTATAAAAATAGATCGACTAATAGAAGAACGAGAGGATACGTTGAAGCAATAGAACAAAGTAAAAACATAGGAAGGACAAAAGGAAAGAGAATTAGCTATCAAGGTTGAAAGAATGCAAGAAGGCTTGAAGAACCTATCTATGCAAGAAAGAAGTATATCCATCCAGGAAGTATTAAGAGAAGGGATATTAACTTCAAACTCTTTGAGGGCACCTCAACAGTGTGAAGCCACTGCGCTAGGAGAAGATAAGAATAAGAATGGAAAGAGGATTCTAGAAATAGTTACAGAGACTCATATCACAAGGAAGAAGGAAAGAAATCTCAATAAAAAGAAAGCTAAGTTGGAAAATCTACAGGAAGCTACAGAGACCAAATGAAAGACTTCGCAAAATGGAACCTTGCAGGAGACAGATTTGCAGGATTTGAACCTCTCTAGAACAACAGGACCATGCAGAATGGGAATTCACCTTGGTGAAGCTATATGACCATTGGAGGCACCCCGACTATTAGAAGGACACTCTGGAACAGTTGAAAAATGCATTTATGGACTGATGGACCAATCGATACCCCACTTATTTTTAACTTGTTGATCATCGTGCCAGGACCACTTTTTTCCACCCATGATTAACTGAGATGATAGAGAATTTTCTAAGTGTTGAGATATGTTATTTGAAGCTAGACCTCGCCACTCATTTTTCTACCCCGCCTGTCCATTCGTTTACACCGACCTGTCTGTTTAAAAGTGAGAATGTCAGGTGAACCTACTGAATTAGAGAAGTCTGTTGAGGAGATCTTCAAGAATATAATGGTCGACAAATTGTTATCTGAATGTGTCCATGCATCATCGAATAGGGGAAAAGAGGCTTCCCCTTCGACGTCATTTTGGATGAGTTATCCCTGCGACTTAGCAGTGAAGTAAGAATCGTGGTGATATGGCTAATGCGAAGCAGATCCTATCCATCCTACCATAGTATATCCCACCTTTCGCTGGGGTCGTTAACCACGACATCATCCCACGAGATTATAAGTACACCCTAATCACCGCGTACATTTTGAAAGTTTACGTGTAGTTGGAATCCAGTTAGGACAAATCCCACTACTGAAGGAAAACGATTTCAATCTAGGCAACCAGAAGAACTATGTTATGCTAGCGCCCCACCGCTACTTGATGAATTCAACTGGGAATAAGACTTGCCTCATATTACAACCATGGATTAAGGGACTGACGCAGTCCACTATGTTGAATGTGATGAAGATTCCCCATTTTGGTCATCACCAGGAGGTTAACGCTTCCGTTAAACTCCTCTTGTTGTGCTATCATGGCAGATACCTGTGGCTCGACTAAACAATTACTTTGGATCTGATGTTGATCCACCAGATTATAGGCTTAAGCATGAAGGGACCTAATCCTCAATAGTTTTATCCAAGGAAGGCCTCAGACCGCTCCCTTGGACAACGCATCAAGGAAGCTTATGGCGAAGTCCAAAAAGGAAAGAGAGGTTACAAGGTAGCTTCTATACAGGATGGCGCAGTGTGCCTCACTTTCCAAATCATAGATGGAAAGATCGTAATAAAGAAACGCCCCACACAGGTCATCGAGTTCATGGTGGACCTCGCAAGAAAATGTGTGGAGTCCATGCAGATGAACTGGGTGAGTTACCTCATCAATGAACTAGAGAATGATTTCCACGAAGCCCAGGATTTGGGATATGAATTCCACTTCAGTTGGTTGATCGTTTTGATCACATTTTTCGCTTGAAAAATACCTGAAGGAGCCACCTTCTCGAAGATCAAACCATTGGAGCCATTGGACACTAGGTTTTCAACGTTTTGGTACACCAATGACATGACGAAGCAATGGAAGTCCAATGCTATGTTCCATGCATATTATAAAAAATTTAAGGTTGCCATCGAGTCATTTCCACACATGACACCGCACACATTGCACCATTATAGACCTGTTAGCACTCTAGGAAACTCTCTTAGGTTGTAAGACAGAGATGTCTGGTAACTTGATCTTTTGTTAACTGTTTTCTCAATAAAAAGTGTGGGTTTGGATCAAGTCGGAGGACTGAATCATATCTACTCAAAACATGCATGAACACATTTAGATGGACAAGGCTTTCAACCACAAATGTTCAAAGAGTATACAAATAAAGGGATGTATGGAGAAATAACTATTATATCAGCAGAATCACATATAAAGCATATATGAATGACCAATTACAATAATCACCGGAATACTTGCAAAGTTTAACTTATGAATGCAACGATAATATGACAGTTATTAGGCATAAACAAGCATAACATCATGAATATAATATCCAGGTGCAAGTACAGAATAGATAAGAAGATGAAATCTGAACAAGTTATGGCAAAAGAAGATTGTATTACTTCATATGAAAATGACAAGTTTGAGTACATAACATGAAAAAGTCTCCAAAGTCGAACCTCTAGTTCCTATTCTACCTTTATCTTTATAGATTTACAATGCAGTTTTGAGATCCTAAAAGTATGGATCAAATATGCTAAAGATAGAAAGTCAAAATTTAGTTTGCAAAATATATGGAATGATCCCCAAAAATGAGGTCAATCCCATATTTCATGGTCTTCATCTCTTGTTGAGTAATAGTGTAGTGCAGGATAGCCTTCAAAGGCTGAGTAATGACTCCTCCAAGAGATTCAAATTCAAATCTGTTGATGTGAGTAAGCATCATGATTTTCTGCCTTTGTCAAAGGTACCAAAAATGTTTGAAACAACTCTTCTTTCCATTATCCATCAAAAATAGCTATTGGATCTGACTTGACAATTCATCAAATGTCCATTCGAAGAGGTTTCAAACCATTCCAATTCAAAAAACTTCAATCTGTGCAAAAACTCGATCATTCTAGCAGTGACAGGCTTTCGGTGGTTAAACTAGAAGGCTCCTGAGTGGATTATCTACCGAAAGATCTGTTTTCGATGGTTAATGAACAGTCGTCCTGTTTGCCTAAACCACCAAAACATCAACTTTGAGAAAATTTCAAAATTTGCAAAAATGATTACCTTGATTCCTTGCTTGATGTTCAAGGTCTTTTGGACGATGCAACCCTTGTTCGTGCAAATCTACGAACTTCAACTGGTTGTGTGGAAGGCTCTGGTGTGTCTACCATGGTTGTAGATAATTTATCTAGAGTCTCCAAACCGGTTTTCTCCTGTGCTGGTGATTGAGGCTCTTTTAATTTCAACTTCAAAATTCTAAGCTGTCTGTACAACTTCATGTTCTCCCTTATCAATACCATGTTCCTGTCTTTGATCTTGTCATGCTTCTCTTTCAGGGTTTGGTTTATTTTAAAAATCTCTGCATTTCTTTCAGTCAAGTCTGTATTAGCTTTTTTAATAACGCTTTCCAAGACTTCCATTTCGTAGACTTGTTGCAGGAGTTTATTGATTTTTCGTGTCCTAGATTCTTTAGGCTTACTTGAAGAGGATTTTGCCACTGGTGGACTGTGTGCCTCTGGAGGAGTTGGTGAAGGTAAATTGGGACGATCACCTACAACTTATCTAGCATGTACATTACCTTGTGTCTCTGCTAACTCTTGTTCTGGCTCTGAATCACTATAGGGTAGGTTTAAAGGATTACTTCCTGTAGCCTGTAGAAGGATCCTTGGACTGCTCACCCTCAAACTGTAACTTTATTTTGATTCCTTTCTTTTCAACAGAGGATGATTCTATCAGATCTCTTGTTGGTGAGATACCCTTCTATTTTCTATGGCTTCTTTTAGGATTAATAGTCTTCTTAGTGGCAGCCTTTTTACCCTTCTCCTGTTGTTGCCAATCGGTCTGGAATTCATTCTAGAAGAGGAAATAGTTCCAATATACCTACCTTTTCTTCAATGACTCTTTGACAATAAGAGTAATGAGTCCTTGATGAGACAATCTTCTTGCCACCTTAGTGGGATTGGCCTTGACTTGTTTAGACATTTTCGTGAGGGATTTGTGCAAGTAAAATGGTAAATTGATGGGATATCTTCCTGTGAAATGATTTAGAAGCTTGAAGTGGTAGAACATGACTTTGTTGTATCTACCTTCATAGGTGATATAAACAAAGATATCCTTCAAGAGAGATTTCCATTTAGGTTCTATATAAGACATTGGTATTTCTTTTTTCCATGTAATATCTTTATGCAGATGTTGTAGGTAGGATCTAAACTCAATGTTTGAAGGTACCGTTGATTTGAACCAACAATCACCTATTCTGGGAAGACCTGTGAACTCAGCTATGGTTGCCTCATCAACCACAAACTGTTCCTTTCCCACTATTGTTGTTCTCCCATCATACGAGCTGGCAAAAGTCTCGGACACCTGTTGATGAAAACATGTTAGTTTTTCACAATAGGCATACACTCCAGTCTGTTTGAAGAACTCAACCACCTCAGGGTGTGCCTCAAGGTACCAAACCCCATCTACTTCAGCCCTCAGAACTGGCCCTGCTTTCGGCATTGGTAATTGCTGACTGTACCTATGATTAAGGAAAACTAGGTTCCAGGGAGACAAAGACTCTAAGATTTAGGATGACGAAGAGTATGACTCATGGAAGAGAAAATGGGACAGGGTGACACAGAATTCGGATCACCAAATTCAAACACTAACCGAGTTTAGGCAACGAACTGACTGAGAGCATGCCGAAAATTTTGAGTTTCGGTGGGATATTCATTCAAACTGAAACAAGAGGGGTTTTGAACTTGCCTAATGAATCAACCTGGCTTAATTGGCTTGAGAGTGATTTGTTGGACTCTAACTGTGCTCGACGATCACCATGGGAAACGGGATTATGATCTCTGGAGACACATTTGTTTGATGAAATCACGGACTCACGATTATCCCAATAACTCCTGAATTCAAATTCATAGTGAATGAAGATTGAATGAGAGATTTAATGGGGTCATGATGGATTATGTACTCATGACTAGAAATGGTGAGAGGCTACGTGACAACATGCATGAATTTATGTATCATCGCCATGTCTTAATTTTGAAAAGACAGATGCAGTTGAAAGGACGACAGGATCTCAATTTTATGGATAGATATAACCAGAACGTGCATACCTTTCCACCTTGTATGAGATTTCGACAGTTACATTTCCATCATTGCGCCAATTGACACCTGGCTCGTGCGAAAGCATGGCCTTTTCATTTTTCCTATTGAAAGGTTTTCGGTGGTTAACCGCACTTTTGATTTTCCCTCTTAACTACCGGGAACAAAATCTTTCAGTGGTTAATGAGCACGTTTCAGGCTCGCCTATACCACCAAAACCTGAGATTCTAACTTTTTCTTGACCAAACCCAATAAAAAATTCTTTCTGAGATTATTTGCAGAAAATAGACTCTCTAACCTACCTACACAAATATAGAAATAAATTTTGGACCACAACCTATCACCTCAAAAGCATAATTTCCATCAATTTATTTGAGAAGATAACATTGTATCCTATTGGGGATGAACACCTCCCTGTGAGGTTTCAAGAACCACAGAACCAATGCCTTTCCTGAAAAGAAAACTAAAAACTATCTGCTAGTGTTTCCATTGGGCATGGAGTTATTTTGTAAAAATAAAGACTAAAACTAAAATTACAGTGTCTATGCTTCAAAGCCTTAGACAAAATAGAGTTTCAAAAATCGCTCGTTTACCAGGCCACCGAACATTTCTTCACCTCCCAGATTCTATAGAATGAATGTGTTGTTATTTTGTACTTGGGTTATCATGAAAGGACCGGTCCACAAAGAATCGAACTTGTTATGCTTTCCTTTATCCTGTCTAAGAGCATCCCATTTTAGAACCCATTCACCAACCTGAAAATTATCCACCTTTGCCTTTCTTTCAAAAGTATCTTTGATCTTCCTTTGATGAGCCTCTGATCTGTCCACTAACTATTCATGGGCCTACTGCAGTTCCACCAAATCAAGCATTCTTCTTACCATATCATTTGACTCAATTTGTTCTTCCTGAAAGAATCTAGCCACTTGTAAAATTAACTGAACAAGAAAAATGGCATCAGTCCCATAGACCAATTTGAATGGAGAGGTTCCTATGGACTTTTTGATAGTTACTCTGTCTACCCACAGAGCGAATTTCAGTTTAGAATCACAATTCTTTTTGTTTTCCTCTAATAGTTTTCTGATGATTTTGATTAAGCTCTTATTGGATGATTCGGCCAAGCCATTACCTTGAGGGTAGTAGGGGGTTGAATGTACCAACTGGATGCCCATTGATTCACACATGTCTACCAATGCCTCTGCTTTGAACTTTGTTGCATTATTTGTTACCAGCCTTTTGGGACAACTAAATCTACTCAAGATATTTTCATAAAGAAACTTCATGAAAACCTGGTGAGTGGCATTCCGGGTGGGAATTGCCTCTATCCATTTTGTAAAATAATCTGTGGCTACTAAGATCCACTTATGTTGACCACTAGAAGAAGTATTTATCTCACCTATAAAATCTAAACCCCACTGCTAGAAAGGGCCATTCACCACTATAGGTCTCAGGGGTAAATATTTTAGCTGCTATTTTCTCGTAAATCTTTGACATTTGTCACAAGATTTGATGAAGGCACACACATCTAAGAAAAGGAAAGGCCAATAGTATCCAGTCCTTAGAATTTTATGAACAGTGGTCTTCCAGTGATGATGACCTCCACAAACACTTGAATGAAACTGATGTGTAGCTTCCACTGACTCTTCTTTGTCTAAACATCTGAGAAGCAAACCAGCAGGGTCTTTCCAATATAACAAATTATTGTAAATGTAGAATTTGATGGCTCTGATCTTAAGGGCTTGGGCTTGAGTCATACTGAGTTCAGGAGGAACTTCTAGCTTTTGCAAAAAATGTATAATACCTGAGTACCATTCACATGAAGACAAGTGCTTTGCCACTTTTTGATTGCTATGCTTTCCATCTGCTGCCAGCTCCGTCTACAAATTCACTAAATTTTCTCCTATGAAATTTATGTCCAACAACTCAGGATTTTCCTCCGTTAAAATCTTAGCAAGGCCCTGGTCTTTTACCAATTTGGTGGGCTTTACTTCAATGTTGAACTCAATCAAATTTTCAATCCATTTAGCTCTCTTCCCATCAATATCAGGCTGAGTCAAAACATCTTTCACGGAGGGTGAAGGAACATATGCAATGACTTTTGAGTGGAGGATATAAATTCTGAAGGATTTTAAAGATTTTATGAGAGCATAGGCTTGTTTTTCAATAGGATCATACCTTAGTTCAATATCTCTGAGTGTTTTGATGAAGAAAGCGACTGGGTGATCCAAATTGTCATCATCTTTCTATAGCAGGACTGTTGCCACTGTGTCGTAAGAAGCAAAGGAAAAAATGTAGAAAATCTTACTGTAATCTAGACTGATCATATTCGAGGATTCCATGATAGCCTGTTTGATATCCTGAAATGAATTCCTTGCATTGTCTGTCAATTTTATCTCAGACCCCTTTTTGCAGCATACATGTTATGTGTTTTACTAACTCGGCAAAATTTGGCACAAATCTTCTAACAAAATTGATCTTACAAAGAAACGATTGAATATCCTTTTTTGACCTTGGAAAGGATAGCCTCTGAATTGCTTCCACTCGAGCTGGATCAATCTTTACACCTTGTGCTGAGACAATGTGGCCTAAGAGCTTACTTTTCCTGAGAGAAAACTGGGACTTTTTGGGATTCAATGAGATTCTGAATTGCCTACATTTCAATAACACTCTTTTTAAATGCTTTAGATGCTCCTCATGAATGCTAGAATAAACTATGATGTCATCAATATATATGAGGACAAACTTGTCCTTCTCACCCAGGAAAGCTATGTCCATGGCCCTTTGAAACGTGGCCCCAACATTCATTAATCCAAATGGCATCTTGGTGTACATAAAGGTACCCCAAGGAGTAGTAAATGCAGTCTTCTCTTGGTCATCAGGATTGACAGAAATGTGGTTATAGCTGGAAAAACCATCTAGGAAAGACATGACAGTAGCCCCTGAAATCCTTTGCAGAAAATGTTCCATTTTAGGTAGGGGATAGTTGTCTTTCTTAGAGCATCTATTTAGGTTTCTAAAGTCCACACATAACCTGACCTCACCATTTTTATTTCTCACTATTACTAGATTTGCAATCCATTTGGAGTATCTCAAAGGGATTATGATCTTGGCATCGAGAAGCTTTTTTATTTCTCTTTCAATCATAGGCAAAAGAAGAGGACTGATAGGTCTGAGCTTTTGTTTGAAAGGGATGGTGTCTTTCTCAAGAGGGATCTTGTGTTGAATAATATCAGGGTCATAAGTCTTTAGATCACTATATTTCCAAGCAAAAACATCAGAAAAATATTTCAAAACGCTGCAATATTCAGACTTCTGATCAGCAGTCAATTCAGAGGATAGATTTATGAATTTAGGTTAGCTTTCACCCCCTATGTTGTGCTCATGAACAGCAGGATCTTTCTCCTTTTTGTCTGGCTTGTAGGGAACATCATTGTGATCGAAAATATTTTCGAGAGGTACCAAACCTCGAGGTATACAATTGTTAGGTAGCTGAACAATATCATGCTGACCCAATTTTTGTTTTAGCTTAGGCTTCTGGGATTCCTCTACATTTAGATTCTGCTGGTCAACATGCATATCATAAAATTCATCTACCACTTGAAGAAATCTGTTAAGTTCATCATCATCGTCAAAAACTTTCCAGTATTTAATATTGTCAGGCAAAGATGGTCTATATTTGACTTGGATTTCATAACTGAGCCTGGGGGGCATGGGAAGAATAAACATGCTGGCTGAAACAACAAGGGAATCAGCAAGCTGATTCATATCCCTGGGTATATAAGAAATCTCAAAAATGGAAAAAGAATCTCTTACTTTCCATACCTCATCCTTGTAGGCTTTCAATCTGACATGCTTTGCTTGGAAGGTACTGTTTACCTGTTGTATGATGAGATCCGCATCTCTGAATGCCTTTAAACCTTTTATCCCCATCTCCTTAGCTGAATTTAATCCCAACAGCAAGGCCTCATACTCTGCTATGTTGTTAGTAGTTCTGAAATCAAGCTTAAAAGACAAATGTATAGTCTCCTTTGAAGGAGAAATCAAAACTACCCCTGCACCTGCTGAATCTTTGGTATTGGCCCCATCAAAATACATGGTCCAAACTGAAACGTTCTTATCATCAGTTTTTGTTTGGTAGGCTTCATAAGCTTCATAGGAGTTGATTGAGAATCATTTATTTGAAGAATTCACGAGCCAAAATCTGTATCCACAACATAAATAGGATGATTTACAAAAAAATTTGCATCGCTGATGATGTAGGCAAGTTGATTCTCTCTGTAAAGTCTTTTTAGCTCTCCTCCAAACACCTTAATTGTAGCATATGAAAGATCCATCTGCAAGGTACCTCCTAACCTTTTTCTCCATGGATGAGACAAGAGGAGCCCGAATTTAGGTGGGATATCAGCAACCACCACATCCATTACCATGCTTCTCATTGGCAATTGGGCAAGGTTTATAACAAGGTCTTTTATGAGGCCAAGGCATCTGATTTTCTTAGATTCAAAAGAGAAGAGATCATGATATGGTTTGGTGACCTCAAGCCCAAGCTCATCCATCACTGCTTTGGGCATAAGATTATGTGATGCTCCTGAATCAAGCAAGCAGTTGTGGAGGATCTTATCATGGACATTTAGGGATATATAGAATGGCGGACAAGAATCATCTCTATATTCTATCATAGGCCCTATAGTTACTGTTGGCTTGTCATCTTGTAGGTTAACAAAATCAGTAGATGAAGAGGTCTTTGGCTCAAGGGACTTTAGGATGGCTGACTTAAAAATATCCTTCTTCAAGAGTTCGGTTAATGGCATAGGTATCTTTACTTTCTGAATTTCTGATTCGAAATTAAAAGAGAAAGATGATTTATCTGAAGCTTTTACCTCGTTGGAAGTAGCTTTGAGAATGACTTGCTCCTTGGCTAGGGGCTGTGTTTGCTTCTGCTGCTATTTTGTACGAGAGGAGGTCTATTTTACAGGAGCAGCGGGCTGCTTGGCAACAACTTCTTTATTCTTCACAGGAGCAGCGAGCAATGGTTTCGGGACAACATTTTTGGATCTTAAATTATAACCTTTATGATCATCCATCAGGTAGACAGATTCTTCAATACTTGCCTCATGAATTTGTTGGTCCATCGAGGCTTCTTCATAATCTACTTGTGTCAAAAAGGAGGAATCATTTTCGTCACCAAAACAATTTATTTCATCTACTTCTTCGACTTCATCATGAGATGGCTGTTGTTCTTATTCTAACATTGAATTTTGAAAAGGTGGTCTGATTCTCTGATCATCAGCTGCATTCATGGCTCTCTGAAGGATCTGGACTTGTGGATTGTTCCTTTTGTAAGGGAAAGCATTCGGATTTCTTGGGGCAAAAGAATTTGGCTCTTTTGTGCTTACTGGTTGCTAATTCTGGATCTTCAATTTTGACATTTCAGATGTCAAGTTGTCCAACATCTTTGCCATCTTTTCCATTTTACTATTAGAAGAAGAAGAGGGCTCAACAACAGACTTCTTTCTCTCGACTTTTCCTTTGAGCTTTTGAGATGCTGTAATGTTTGATTCAACCTCGAGGGCGACATCTTGCATTAAAGAAAGTGTGGATAATCTTCTTTCTCTGAGGATTAGACAAAAATCTAGATTGAAGGCAGCATAGAATGTGATCTTTGTCGATGAATCACTTGGTTTTATCTCTGCAGGGATCTTGCCAAACATTCTATTAAACATTTTGATGAATTCTGAGACCGACTCTCCATCTTCTCTCCTTAAATTTCCAAACTCAGAAATGTAATATAGCAGATCTCTTCTTTCTCCTCAGTGTTTTAAGAATACCTCATATAATTGTTCAATACATGTGACTGAATTTTCCGGTAGCTCTTTGAACCATTTCCGGGCATGGCCATCCAAACTCTGAACAAAAACTCTGGTCCACACATCTTCTTCTAAAATGTTAATATTTTCAGCATAAGCATAAAAAGCTTCGATATGTTCTTCAACAGTATAATCCCCTGCTCCAGTAAACTTTGGCATATATTTCTGATAATCTCCAGTTGGCATAGCAGATAAAGGATTGGGAAATACAAGCGGGGCATACCTATTTGCCCAAATCTGTTCCATCTTGGTTAAAGGGGAAACCATGGCAATCTTGGGGGTTGATACAGAAGAAGAATTTGTAGGAGATGAAGGTGGAGATGGGATGGCTGAGTTAAAATAAAATGGTTGTCTCACTTCACTTTGAACAGAATTTCCAGGAATGGGTGAAAAATAAGAGGCCTTATAAAACTGACCAAGCAACAAGGCTAAACTTTCTTCTCCCTTAGAGGACAAATCATGTAAAATATCTTCAAGAACAGGCAGATTAGTATGAGTGTAGAAAACACCTTCTGTAAGTTTGGTGGGTGAGGAATTCAAAGAAGATGAAGAAGAGGTTTATTTTTGCTGAGAGGACCCTATAATTATCTCTTTAAGATGGGATGAAATGTCATGCTCAAGAACAGAGTCAGTAACATTAGAAGAAAGTGAAGGTTCCTCTACCTTCAATATTTAAGATAAACTTTCAATTTCCTGAGAACTATGAGTTTCAACAGCAGGGGATTCAACTAGAGGCCTTTTATATATGAAAGAAGAAGTGTCGGTTTGAATACATGAATTTAATGTCTTTGCATATCTGGAAGCCTGTCTTTGTAAATATTTTCCCTTACTGATGATCTTCTCAAGGTCAGGAACTAGTGTTGTCAGTGGGCCTTCTTGGTTAGCCCTGGTGTGAGCTCTTTTTGGAGCCACTTCGTTTCAATGGAGTCGCCAGATAGATAATTACAACCCAAATGATATCCAGACTTTTTCTATCATCAAAGCTAGCTCTATGTCGTCTCCCAAGGAAGATGATATTCGATCTCCTCTCCCCAGCAATGGAGCCAAATTGTTAGCACTACAGGAAACTCTCTTAGGTTGTAAGTCAGAGATGCCTGGTAACTTAATCTTTTGTTAATTGTTTTCTCAATAAAAAGTGTGGGTTTGGATCAAGTCGGAGGACTAAATCATTTCTCACTCAAAACGTGCATGAACACATTTAGATGGACAAGGCTTTCAACCACAAATGTTCAGAGAGTATACAAATAAAGGGATGTATGGAGAAATAACTATTATATCAGCAGAATCACATATAAAGCATATATGAATGACCAATTACAATAATCACCGGGATACTTGCAAATTTTGACTTATGAATGCAATGATAAGATGACAGTTATCGAGCATAAACAAGCATAACAACATGAATATAATATCCATGTACAAGTACATAATAGATAAGAAGATGAAATCTGAACAAGTTATGGCGAAAGAAGCTTGTATTACTTCATATGAAAATGAGAAGTTTGAGTACATAACATGAAAAAGTCTCCAAAGTCGAACCTCTAGTTCCTATTCTACCTTTAGCTTTATAGCTTTACAATGCAGTTTTGAGATCCTGAAAGTATGGATCAAATATGCTAAAGATAGAAAGTCAAAATTTAGTTTGCAAAAGATATGGATTGATCCCCAAAAAAGAGGTCAATCCCAGATTTCATGGTCTTCATCTCTTGTTGAGTAATGGTGCAGTGCAGGATAGCCTTCCCAGGCTGAGTGATGACTCCTCCAAGAGATACAAATTCGAATCTGTTGATGTGAGTAAGCATCCTGATTTTCTGCCTTTGTCAAAGGTACCAAAAATGTTTGAAACAACTCTTATTTCCATTATCCATCAAAAATAGCTATTGGATCTGACTTGAAAATTCATCAAATGTCCATTCGAAGAGGTTTCAAACCATTCCAATTCAAAAAACCTCGATCTGTGCAAAAACTTGATCATTCTGGCAGTGACAGGATTTCGGTGGTTAACCTAGAAGTCTCCTGAGTGGATTATCTATCGAAAGATATATTTTCGGTGGTTAATGAATAGTCGTCCTGTTCGCCTAAACCACCGAAACTTCAGCTTTGAGAAAATTTCAAAAATTGCAAAAATGATTACCTTGATTCCTTGCTTGATGTTCAAGGTCTTTTGGATGATGCAACCCTTGTTCGTGCAGATCTGGGAACTTCAAATGGCTGTGTGGAAGGCTCTGGTGTGTCTACCATGGTTGTAGATAAGTTAGCTAGAGTCTCCAAACCGGTTTTCTCCCGTGCTGGTGATTGAGACTCTTTTAATTTAAACCTCAAAATTCTAAGCTGTCTATACAGCTTCATGTTCTCCTTGATCAATACCCTGTTCCTATCTTTGATCTTGTCATGCTTCTCTTTCAGGGTTTGGTTTATTTTAAAAATCTCTGCATTTCTTTCAGTCAAGCCTGTATTAGCTTTTTTAATAGACTTCCATTTCGTAGACTTGTTGTAGGAGTTTATTGATTTTTCATGCCCTAGATGCTTTAGGCTTACTTGAAGAGGATTTTTCCACTGGTGGACTGTGTGCCTCTGGAGGAGTTGGTGAAGGTAAATTGGGACAATCACCTGCAACTTGTCTAGCCTGTACATTACCCTGTGTCTCTGCTAACTCTTGTTCTGGCTCTGAACCACTATAGGGTAGGTTTAAAGGATTACTTCCTGTAGCAGGATCCTTGGACTACTCACCCTCAAACTGTAACTTTCTTTTGATTCCTTTCTTTGTAATAGAGGATGATTCTATCGGATCTCTTGGTGGTGAGATACCCTTCCATTTTCTATGACTTCTTTTAGGAGTAATAGTCTTCTTAGTGGAAACCTTTTTACCCTTCTCCTGATGTTGCCAATCGGTCTAGAATTCATTCTAGAAGAGGAAATAGTTCCAATCTACCTGTCTTTTCTTCAATGACTCTTTGATAATAAGAGTAATGAGTCCTTGATGAGACAATCTGCTTCCCACCTTAGTGGGCTTGGCCTTGACCTGTTTAGACATTTTCGTGAGGGCTTTGTGCAAGTAAAATGGTAAATTGATGGGAGATCTTCCTGTGAAATGATTTAGAAGCTTGAAGTTGTAGAACATGACTCTGTTGTATCTACCTTCATAGGTGATATAAACAATGATATCCTTCAAGAGAGATTGCCATTTAGGTTCTAGATAAAACATTGGTATTCCTTTTTTCCATGCAAGATCTTTAAGCATAGGCTATAGGTAGGATCTAAACTCAATGTTTGAAGGTACCGTTGATTTGAACCAACAATCACCTGTTATGGAAAGACCTGTGAACTCAGCTATGGCTGCCTCTTCAACCACAAACTGTTCCTTTCCCATTGTTGTTGTTCTCCCATCATACGAGCTGGGAAAAGTCTCGGACACCTGTTGATGAAAATCTGCTATTTTTTCACAATAGGTATACGCTCCAGTCTATTTGAACAACTCATCGACCTCAGGGTGCACCTCAAGGTACCAAACCCCATCTACTTCATCCCTCAGAACTAGCCCTGCTCTTGGCATTGGTAATTGTTGACTGTACCTATGATTAAGGAAAACTGGGTGCTAGGGAGACAAAGACTCTAGGATTTAGGATGACAGAGAGTATGGATCATGGAAGAGCAAACAAGACAGGGTGACACAGAATTCGGATCACCAAACTCAAACACTAACTGAGTTTAGGCAACAAACTGACTGAGAGCATGCCAAAATTTTTGAGTTTCGGTGGGATATTCATTCAAACTGAAATAAGAGGGGTTTTGAACTTGCCTGATGAATCGACCTGGCTTAATTGGCTTGAGAGTGATTTTCTAGACTCTAACTGTTCTCAATGATCACCATGGGAAACGAGATTATGATCTCTGGAGACGCATTTGTTTGATGAAATCACGGACTCACGATTATCCCAATAACTCCCGAATTCAAATTCATAATGAATGAAGATTAAATGAGAGATTTAACGGGGTTATGATGGATTGTGTACTCATGACTGGAAATGGTGAGAGGCTACATGACAACATGCATGAATTTTTGTATCATCATCGTGTCTTAATTTTGAAAAGACAGATGTGGTTGAAAGGATGACAAGATCTCAATTTTATGGATAGATATAACCAGAATGTGCATACCTTTCCACCTTGTATGAGCTTTCAGCAGTTACGTTTCCATCATTGCGCCAATTGACACCTGGCTCATGCGAAAGCACGGGCTTTTCGTTTTTCCTGTTGAAAGGTTTTCGGTAGTTAACCGCACTTTTGATTTTCCCTCTTAACTACTGGGAACAAAATATTTCGGTGGTTAATGAGCACATTTCAGGCTCGCCTAAACCACCGAAACCTAATATTCTGACTTTTTCTTAACCAAACCAAATAAAAAATTCTTTCTGAGCTTATTTGCAGAAAATAGACTCTCTAACCTACCTACACAAATTTAGAAATAAATTTTGGACCACAACCTATCACCTCAAAAGCATAATTTCCATCAATTTATTTGAGGAGATAACAAGACCAATAGAAAAGGTCCACGCAGATCCACATTTTATCTATATCACTTCTCATAGATATGAGAGCAAGGAAGAACTATAGTCATACTACAAGCTAACAGATGAATACATGGAGAAGATCACAAAGGAGTGGCCAAAGGACCTCCTTATACCTATCCCTGATGCATAACTCTCTGAAAATGACACCATAGGAAGCCCCCTATTCACCCAGGTTTAGAATGTCAGACAATCCAGTGGGACGAAGAAAAAGAAGAAGCAGGATGAAGTCCAAGATATAGAGACCGATGATGAGGACAATGCCTCTGAAGAAAATGGATCTGGCTCACTAGGACGAGGAGGAGATGAAGAAGATGGACAAGGAGGAGGCAAAGCTACACCATAGAAAGATCCCCCTACTAGATCATTCACACTACAGAAGAGGAAGGTTTCTCCAAAGAAACCCTCAACAAGGAAGAAGACACATGCTAGTAAGCCCCATTTGGAGGCCACGCTCATAGAGGACGCTATCAGTATGGTCCACTTAGCTATGGAGGACACTTCCAAGGATATCTTCCAGAGATATGGAGAAAAGAAGGAGGATCTATATGGGAGGATTAGAAAGGAATTGAAGGAAGTACAACAAGTTATTCGTTTGTTCCACGCAGTACCCACTGTGCCTTCTTCGTCACTGATTAAAGAATTGGGGGATGAACCAGCCCAATTGAGAAGACTTGCAGATGCAACAGAAGCTCAACTTCAGATAATCTAGGAAGAAAAGGAGAAGGCTACAGAAGACTTGAAACAATAAAAAAATGAAGCCTTAGATAAATTACGAGTAGCACGATATAGTCTAACTTCCTATGAAAGTGAGAGAGAAAAGTTTTAGGCGATGCTCCAGGAGGAAAAATCCTAGCTATAGAGAGAAAAGGAGCAGTTGCTCACAAAATGAGCCATGGTCAAAGAGGTAGTGAGAAAATAATTTCATTCTATGTCAGGCTTGGCACAGGATGAATAAGAGTCATTCAAAGCTCAAGTGGTGAAGCTCGTTGAGACCATCCGGTAGCTTCAAGCAAGGATTACAGAATTAGAGGCCCAAGCAGTACCGAGCACTCCGCAGGAGGTGTGCGATGAGAGAGAGAAGACCTCTAAGAATAAAATTTTAAGGATCATATCCCTCACCTTAGAATGAAAACAACTGAATGATAGAAGCGCGCAGACATATAAACGTCTTGTAGAAGATCCAAAGCTAAGGAACTGGAAGCGCAGTTATAGGAGGCACAACAACATGCATTATTAGTACAAGCATAGATGAAGCTGCTCACTACAGTTGAATGAATGAAACGATATCAGGAACAATGCATAGTATAGAAATATATCACTACCCTCTAGGGAAAGGTAATAGAATTCATGTAGAAGCTACAACCTATGCAGGAGGAAGCTTGCTAGATTTTCGAAGATATTGATGGACAGGGCTCACAACTAGACCAAGTGGTTGCAATAGTAGAACAAAACCTAGAAGCTCCTATTATAGAATGGATGATCCAAGAGCTCGTTTAGCAGGAGGCTCAGGTAAAGAAACAAGTTGAGGTAGCTCGAGTTAATCTTGAGGCCTTCAAAGCAACATTTCCCAGACCTGAGTGACTCGAGACGTGTCATAGGTGAGTGTTGGGGGCCTGTTGGCCCTCGACCAAGTTATGAGGAAACCTTAGTCATATTTGGACCAATTTTGGACTTTGAAATGTTGGTCGAAGATGGAATGCCCAGGTGGAGCTGAGATCATTGATCTCACTGAGTCTGAGGGCTTTGTAAGGGGTTATTTAGGGTTTTTGTAAAGGGTTATGGGATGTAGGCACATGGGATTTACCCATGATTAGGCCTTATTGCAAGGAATTGTAAAATTATAAATAAGTAAGAATGTAAGGTAGAATAAGATATAATAAGTGTCTAAGTGAAAATATTTTTGACTTGCTCTATGCAACAGAAGGTGTATGTGTTAAGGCTCTATGCTTTATAAAGGAGTTGGCTCAGTGCCTTGACCTAGTTTGGAAACAGGATCTGGTGCTTAGTGCACAGATCTCATGTCCTATGTGAAGCTTGATTCTATGTATTAGTGCACAGGAGTCCATGAATGTAATATTCATAAGAAAAATAAAGAAGACGCAACAGTTGGTGGACGTAGCCCCAAACTGGGGTGAACCACGTATATCTTATGTATTTGGTGTGATTTGTGTTGTTTTATTCCGATTACTTATCTTCTTAGTGATTTGGTTATTATGTATGATGGATATATATGTTATTTCCTAGTGCTTTATTTGTGTGAAGGATGAATGGATGCTAGATCTAACTTATAATGCTAAGTTCTCTGGGTATAGTATCAGTTGTTACTATGTCGATCTATCCTTAGGTATATTATGTGATGTTAATAAGATAAATGAACCAATGTGTGTTGTTCCTAAGTGTTAAAAGAGTACTCTGTGAAGTGTTATTATCACATATCTGTGTCCTAGCTCGGTTACAAACACCTGTGTCTTGTAACCCCCTCTGCTTCTACCTCGGGTGAGACTTCGACTGCTCCGCAGGTGTTGCCGAAAGGGCCAGTAGTTAGGGTTTTGTTGGTGCGTTGTTGAGAATTGAACCCTGGGTCTTCCCCTATTCCAACAAGGAGCATTATACTGAAAACCTTGACCCTAGGTAAGATTCATAGAACCTGTATATGGTTTCCCAGGATTAGGGGGCACAAAAGAATTAACTTGAGGAGGTTTCCCTCCAGGCGGTTGTTGATTGCCTTGGAAAGGAAAATTACAAGGTTGAGATTGTAATCCATGGATATACTACCCATACAATGGGTTATGACCCCCAACTTGCGGTTTCCCCGCAACTTGAGGTTGACCTCCAACAAGAATTTGAAAACTAGAAGCGAAAGAATGACTTGTTCCTCCAATTTGATTGGAGCTACTTGGGCCAGGATGATTAGATCCTCCAGGTGAAGGTGGAGGAGGAATTATAGGCCTTCTATAGATAACTTGGGTAGGTTTAGGAACATAACTACTAGCATCATTATACCCAGGAGGAACAAAAATATTACCCCCTCGGGACGGATTCTAGACAAGATTAGCAATAGACGCATTTAGAGCATGATACCCAGGTGTAAGTGACGGATTTGGTCTAAGTGGAAGTGGTGTTACAATAGGATCTTGAGGTGATCACTTCACTTTTGGTAGAAACATGCGTAGCTTGTGGGACCATGGTAGAGATAGCAAGCTGGAGAGGAAGAATTGTATGAGAACCAACCAACAATTGGTCTGAGACTGTGACAACATTACTGGTCGTGCCAGTAAAATGATCCAAGGGTACTGTATAGGTAGTGGAAGTAACATGCATATGTGATGCCATAGGTTTATTATAGGACCTCTAGCGTAGATGAATCATTCCTAGATTTTCAAAAATATATTGTCCCGAAGAAGTTCTCCAAAGAGAACTAATAGGACCAGAAGAGCTAGGATCAAAATTTCCAGCAGTATGAACTGAAGTTATAAACGACTCAGTATGAAAGAGAATATCATCTACACCAGAATCCATTTGTAGTCCAATAGGTATTCCAGTATAATCTTCAGCAACAACGTCTCCCGATGAATTTATTCGGAGCAAAAGTGGATCTCTTACAACACTCAATAATGGATTTACAGGAAGTATGGATTCCTCCAATGGAGTAGAACTTCCAATATCAGAGGCTACGTCATTATTGACTACTCCTTCAGGAGAACCATCTAATGAGATAGGAAGAAAAAGAGTATATTGTTCTAGATCTTCCGGAGGTAACCCTTGCATCCTATGTGAATGGGGAGGGCCGATGTTAGCCGCACCAAATAAAGAATGAAATAAAGCTATGGCCAACTAAAGAAAAAAAAAACACTCACTAATAAAATTTAGATATCAAACATGCAAACAAGCCTTCTTATTTCAAATTCACTAGTTGGTGATGAAATCCAACGTCGCAAAATCAAGACAAGAAGGGGTTGGGATAAAGCGGGTTGAAAAGTTACGTTGATGACCTACTTAAAAGACTTACACTTTGGTGCAAGCTCCCAACATAATCGTGGGTATACCCTCCAAGGATCTTGAGTGAGTTTGGCCAATGTCAATTACAAGTATCGTGAAGACTTTCCCCTCCATAGTCACCTCGTGTAAACACTCTAAAGAGATAGGCCACTAAGGTTACCAATTACGACAATGATGCTTGGAGAAGCAATTGACAGTCCTATACACATGCAAGGGCAAGGTATCTAAGACCGAAATCAAGTCAAGAAGGTCCCCATAGGATTTTATTCTCAAGTGACCCCCAATAATATGTACAATCTCTATACTAAGACCAACAAAGCAGGGTGAGTAAATATCTCGGTCCTAATGCGACCTTGTGATTGACCCTTGTGTTAGAAGGGATTCCCAGGACAAAATGTAGCAAGTGGATTTGTACTCTCCCTATCAAGGAATACTATTGTGTGTTTAAATTCTTTGGAGAGTGTTCCTTACAACCTATTCCAAAGTGTTATCATAGCTAATGTTAGTGTAGAAAATTTCTATAAAATAAAAGTTGCTAGTAGATTTTAAAATTACGTTGTATTTTAAAGGTTGTTTTTTACTCAAAAGGGAAACAAAAGTGAAACTGATGATATATTTGACCTTGACCCAATAAGATGCAAACATTTCATTCAATGAACTCTAATTACAGTATGGAGAAGGTTTCTCTTTTCCAGAATACAAAAGCTACAAGTACAATTTCTTAATTTTTGAATGATATGAATTCCAAACAATCAAAGCTATCAACTTTTTCAATTTTCTCTTTTCAACAAATATATGAATGCAAAAATGTCTTACAAAGACTACTAGAAGAAGAATAATCTTTAGTTCTTTCCTTTTCAAATTAGAACGGAAATGTAATGAAGAAAATAAATAATGGTCTAAGAAAACTAGTGCACTCTCAACACTATTCCCAAATCAAACTCATAATGCAAACAAAAATTGTCTCTTAATCAATCAACAATCCAGAAAGTAAAAAAATTCCAAAACTCAAAAGAAATCAAGGACTACTTATCAAACAAGCACCCAGGACAAAATCTTGATATTATACCCTTGTGACAAGAAGTCAAAAGAAAAACTTGCAAAGCTAGTAAAGAAGACTTTCAATCCTTGAAAATCAATCAAATCCAGGCTTAAAAGTTGTAAAAAAATAATTCACCAGTGCCAAAAGTTCATCCTAGGCAGTAAACACAAATCTAGGAAAAGAAAATAAATTTAATTGTCACCCAACAATTCCTTCAGTAATCGTTGCAAGTTGCAAGGGAGTATAGTGCAATGATATAGGATCATTGCAGACTATCAATAAGGAACAATGTGACATCGTCACTGTAGTCTATACAAGTAGAGTACGATGACAAGGAATCGTTGCAGGTTGTCAATAGGACACAATGAAATGATCTATGAATAAAAAGAAAAATGGGAAAAATGACAAAATTTCTTAATGAACCTTCAAAACCAGAGAGTCAAGATGGATCACCCACTGACTCAAAGAATGAATTTGATCAAAATAAGGCAGGCTAAAAGAAAATAAGAAGAAAAAAACAAAAAAGAGGTCTTATTCCCAATGGAGTTGCCAATTTTTTTATCGGACAAATTGGTAAGTGCGGATAGAAACTAATCTCCCTAACCTCCACAGGAAGCTAGAACAAAACAAGACAGAATACAAAATTCACCTTAGAATTCATTGTCATATAAACTAGTTCAGAGAGGAATGAGAGACATACCTTTTAAATGATGTTTGATCCTTTCTAGTGTCATCCTTGTCACGCCATATTTGGATTTACGGGATGGTGAACCTGTTTAAGAAGTACAAACCCACAAAGAGAGAGAGAACAAAGATTTATATATTCCAATGAATTCTATGTATAAGATCAAGGAGTTATACAATAAAATCCAAGAAACCTTTATAGGGAAGAAATGTATTGTTGCATTATATTAAAATGGAAAGTGGAGAATACAACCCATGTATTGATGTTGAAATATCCATTTCAATGTCCCTTTGCTCCAACACACACACCTTTTCTCCAATTCCTTTAATGAAGAAGATCCACAATCTGACTTAGAGAGCTAAAGAAAATCTATCTCAAGTATAATCTATACCAGAACCCTTCATGCATATGCAAACCTTATCCTTTTCCATGAGAGATCTCTCTTTATATAGGGTGAAAGAGGGATGGATGAGGAGATTAAGATCATCCCACTAAATCAAAGAAGTGAGTAACATCCAAACCAATCAGAGGCCACCTCATCTTCTAGAATATTCCCTTCTAGAACATTCGTGAATTTTGAATTTTCCCTTTCTTAAGCATTGTCATACCCTATGTACAGGAATCCTGTGATGATTCCTCAATCCATATTTGGTGTAGAGTGCGACGATCAATCATCATCACACTCCAAGCATATAACAGGGTGCAACGATCTTCCTTTTCATAGTTTTTTAGGGAGGAAAAGCAAACCACTTTTCTCTTGGAGAAAGTCTCTTTTAATATTTTCAGTGAACATGGAAGTGAGTTAAGCAAATGTCATCAGTTGATCACTGGGGTGACCAAAATAATGTATAACACTTGGCATCCCTATTTCAGGATTTATAATGTAGTTACATTAGAAGACTACAAAAATGAGTTTTAGGATGGGAGGTCGTGTGTCAATAACTTTCTGCTCAGGACTCAGATTTAAGCGAGAAAGAAGGCATTAGAAAGGTATTGAAAAATAGAATATAATTGTTCACCCAAAAATTGGATATGAACCAAAAAATTCGCAGGAAATCAATAAAAGGAAGTCTGATATATATTATTGAACTAGAATGGTTCAAATTTTCATGAAATTATTAAGAACAGTTAGCCTGACAAAGTTCTGTTGGCTACACATTTTTTTCATAATTATCCATTGTTAGAACATAATAGAGTTATTAAAATGTGCAGAGAGATGGATGATGCACAAGAGGATTACAATAAGGAAGATGAGATTAGAGGAATGGATGTCCATTTAGGAGTTTAAGGAACAAACTCCAATGGACATGGAGAAGGAAAAGATGATAACATAAGTATGGTAGAGACCATTAGAAATTTGCAGAAAGATGTCCATAGTCACAAGGATGATAATGAAAGGCTTATGAAATCCAAGGAGCAACATTAAGTTAATTCATAGCCTCAAAAGAATTAAAAATAAGTTAGATCAGGATAGTGGCTCCAACAAATCAGGGAGCCATGGGACCCCTAAGGACTAAAAAAGATCAAGGAGTGGTAGAAAACATCACCATCACTCCCAACAACATTCCAATAAGAGAGAACATAGCAAATCAATTCCATATCCTGTCAGGAAGCATAAGAGGTCTAGGGTGGATGAATTGAGAGGAAAAATGAATAATATCAAACCTCCTACTTTTGATGGAGATCAAAAGAAAGATGAATATGTCAAGACATGGTTGTTGGGCATGAGAAAATAATTCCAACTGCATAATTATTCTTCTCATGCGGAAGGAAGAAATTATATTTATCAGCTGAAAGGAAAGGCATCCATGTGGTGGGATTAGCTTGTGCAAGTACAACACATCAGTGAGAAGAATGTTACTTGGAAGGAATTCAATAAGCATTTTGAGAAGAAATACTTAAACAAGAGGTATTATGACAAAAATATGAAATAGTTCTTTGAACTCAAACTGGGCAACATGACCATTGATGAGTATGAAAGGATATTTTTAGAACTATTGAAGTATGTTTCCTTCATCAAAGATGAAACAATTAATATCCAGATATCCTCAAGTGGGATCCCATCTTTCACAAGTGATAAAATTTGGTATGATGATCATAAAACTTTGGAGGAAACCATAAGAAGAGACAAGTGCTTATACGATCAAAATAATGGAAATCCTACTTTACAAAGAGCTTGGGAAGACAAGAAGGAATTCAATATGGAGCAGAGGAATAAGGGGAACAAGCCACCCTTCTTCCAGAAGAGTTCTCGGGGACAAAAAACCCATAGAGAGCCCAGAGTGACTGAGATAGGTGGGAAAAGGTCAAGGAAGACACCCATTCAATGTTGGGGTTGTAAAGGAGATGATATGTATAGAGATTGTCCACACAAAAGTGATAAAGTGAGAGATTTCCACAATGTACAACAAGATGAAACAATGGAGGACATGGGAAGAAGTGTTCCAAGGATCAACACAACCTTGGAAAACAAGCAATCAAGTTTTGAATCACACATGATTGAAGTAGAACGTATGATCAATAATCATGCCTTTACTATTTTAATATATTTAGGAGCTAGTCATAGCTATATAGATCCTAAGGTAGTGGAAATATTGAAATTGATAATAAGAAATCATGGGAAGTCTTGGCTGGTGCAACTGGCTACAAGAGACAAGAGAAAAGTTGTTGAGTCGGTTAAATCATGTCCAGTGGACACGAATGGGCTGAGTACCAAGGAAGATTTGAATATCCTTCCCTTGTGTTCATATGATTGTCTAATTGGTATGGATTATTTGGACCAACACCATGCCATATTAGATTTCCATAGGAAGGAATTTACTTTCCTGAATGAGGAAGGGAACCCAAGAATATTCCAAGAAATTCCTAGGGCGGTTATTGTCTGAGAGATCTCAGCAATGAAGCTGAAGAAGTGTTATAGGAATGGATGCCAAATAATCACAACTCATATGGAGAAAGCACCTAAGGATAAGGTGCCAGATATTGAGGATCATGTGGTCCTGAAATATTTTCAAGATGTGTTCAAGGAGATACTAGGATTACCTCCTAAAAGAGATGTTGATTTCTCTATAAATCCAATTCTTAGAGAAGCTCCAGTATTAAATACTACCTACCAGATGAGTACACCAGAGATGAAGGAGTTGCAAATGCATCTTGAATATATTTTGAAGAAAGGGTATATATGCCCAAGTGTGTCACCTTGGGGTGTCCCAGTTTTATTTGTAAAGAAGAAGGATGGGACATTGAGGTTGTGTATTGATTTGAGACAGTTAAACAAAGTAACTATAAAGATTGATGATCTCTTTGATAAGTTAAAGGATGCAAGGATATTGATGTAGGAGCATCCCTCCATGTCAACAAATATGCCAACAAGCCAACACATAGGCACAAAATGGAGAAAGGGAGAGGCATTGACCCTCCCATTTTTAAATTCAAAATATGATCCTTTGGGGATTTGCGTTGTAAAGCTGTAAGAACTGAGACATGCCTTTGTACATGTAGTAGGGGTCACCTTAAATGGCTGAGTGTAAGTAGGCCTAGATCGTAGTCATGTCTGGATAATCATTCAATGTAATAGATGAGTCTAGGTGAGAGAGGACAAGCTCATAGAGCCCCTCTTTTGTAAAGAGATATTGTATCAGATTTCATTAGGAGACTTAGAAGGATTTAGAAAAATATTAGAAGCAGAACTCAAGGTACAGATAGGTTAGGAGAGATTGAAAGAACTAGGATTCTATTGCAGTCTAGGTTTTGTAAACATATGTATAGACACACAAAGATAATAGAAAAGCAGTTTTTCCTGCACATGGTGTATTTATGTAGTTGTGTTCATTATTATGCTTTTATATGTCGTTCATGTTTTGAATGCGTAAACTAGTGAAGTATTGAATAAGTTTTAATTGTTTCATTTCTTTGAGTTTCAAGTGCAAGAAGTGCACATAGTCTGCAAGGAGTGTGTTGACAGAGGTCAATTAACCTCAGAGAAGCTCAGGAGACATAGAGTTGAACCTTCATCAACAGAAGTGAAAGGGGTGCACAAGAAGAAATATTTGTTGAGATCAAAAGAAGAAAGAGTTACTGAAAACTCTATAAGGAGGAACTAGAAGGTGTTCATCGAGAAAGGAGATCGCTAGGAGGGTGAGAAGAATTTATTTTCAAGAAATATTTCGGATCTGAGTTTGAAGAAATCCCAAAAACACAAGGAGTGCGTGGGAGATTGAAATATTTGAGGAGATCAATCTCAGAAGGGATAATGCAAGAAGTGTGTGGGTGACTAAATTATTCTAATTCCTAAATCCCAGAAGAGATAACGCTTTCATAAGAACAAGTGAGACCCAGGGTAACCGGGTTCGGAGGAGAAAGTTCAAAGACCAAAACCTTTGAACATTGACAAAAATATTCAAAAGAAGAAGAAGTCAAAAGCTCAGGAGGAGTGACACCATATGTCAGATCGGTTGTGGGGAGGAGCCTGGACCATTAGATCAATTTACAATGAATAGAGGAAGCACAAAGGAGAGGAACAGATCCCATCCGTCGGATCTGAGTGCAAAGGACAACAACCATCCGATCAAGGTAAAGTGCATGAATGATAATTCATTTAAGTGAACAGGAGAATGGATTTTTTGAAGTCTCAAAGTCCCGAAGTAATTTGAGACCGTCCATCGTCAAGGACGACAGGTGGCGTGAGATCCATTGCTGCAGAATTTTGTGGACAAGGAGGAGGTGAAACAGCTGAAACAAATCTTGGTCATTGGCTGCCGAGAGAGCATGTCAAAAGATCTAAGATTTTGGGAAATCTCACTTTGGGGAAAACTCAACTACGGAGCGTGACAAACTAACAAAACCCTAAAGGCCAAAGTAAATCATAGTCGTTCATTGTGGAGGAAACCTAGAGGAAGATCGTGTATTTTGGGTGAAAGCACTCCAGGGGAAACGAGTGCATAGGAGTTTAAAACTCCCAAATCCCAAAGCGTCGAAGAGGAGAAGAGTTGAAAGGATGAAGAGTCAAGAGTTGTCGATATGCAAGGGGACACTTGTCAACAGATCATGAGCTCTAAGTAAATTGTAGTGAGGTTTCAGTTGAGAACTAAGACTACCAAGGTGCTGAAGAACCAAAGAGGAATCTGGACCATTAGATCTAGCAGGGCACGTGGCGATAGATTGTGAACTCCGAGAGAAAACACTCCAGGAGAATGCGAAGGAAGAGAATTTGAAAACGTCAAAGACTGAATAGCCGAAGAAGCTGAGAGTCATTGATCTAGGTTGGAAACGTGTCACCGGATCATGAACTTTGGAGGATCGTACTCTGAGGTTCCAAGGAGTTGTGTTTCAAAATATCTCGAAGCACTAAATCCCAAAATGTCTAAGGTTCGTTGATCTGAAAGAAGGAACATGGATCGTTTATCTGAGAGGGGATGTGTGGAGGATGAAGATTCACAATGTTGGATAGCCATTGGATCAGAGAAGGATAGGTGTCAGAGGATACGACACTCCAGAAGGATTCACTCTAGAGGTTTGTTATTTGTTGAAGTTTGAGAATCCCGAAGTCCAAAGTCTTGAAAATGACGACAGTCATTGATGTGAAGGGGGACACATGTTGCCTGATCTAGAACTCTGAGAGAAAGTAGAGGAGGAAAAGTCTGAAGAGCTAGAGGAGATATCGATTGTTGATTGAGGAGGGAGATAAAGTTCCATTGATATGATTGAGGAGGTCAAAGTCCTAAAGTGGGAGTTGAACCGTCGATTGAAGAGGACACATGGAAGAGGATATGCCATTTCAGAGAAATTTCTCTGGAAGAAATAGGAATTTGAGAATTGAGATTCTCGAAAGCCGGATTTGCGAAGGAGATCCTGGCCACATATTTAAAGGGACAGGTGTTGAGAGATCTTCCACTTCAGAAGATTGTCATACAGGGAAGAGTAAGTTTTGAGAATTGAAACTCCCGAAGGCCAAAAAGCCAAAATCAGTCGTAGTTGTTGATTTAGAAGGGAGCTATGTGTTGAAAGATCATGGAGATCTGTGATCAAACATGGAAGAAGGAAAGAAGACAGGAAAGGGAGGATAAATAGAATTTTTTGATCGTATATCATCGCCAAGGGATTGGATATTGACGGATTAGAAGGATTGTGAGGCCAAGACATGCTCGGGCATTAATTTTCCTTGAGCGGGCCGCAATTGGAACCACGTTTTTAACAAACGGATATGTGGCAGTTAGAGGTGAATTGCAGGACAAAAAGTAGTTGGTATAAAACCACTCTATCACGTGCCCACAATCATGCATTTGCACAAGTTCATAGCCCAGGGGCATATGTAGGAAGGGGCTAGTGAAAAGGAGCTAGTGCCCACAATTTGAAGAGCACCTAAAGCATGCAGACAGAGGGTGTGTGTATCACAGGACCTGTGCCTAAAGGAAAAAAAGGGGCCTGTGTATAATTGTTTTGGGTTCAAATGGGAGCTAGAAGAGTCGATATGACTTAGGTGAAAGAAAGATCCTAGATCAGGAGGTCGCAGAACCCCAAGAGGGTAGGGGGGATGCATAAAGTGGTATCAGTTCCATAATTTTTCTCAAAGACAAAAGGAAAAGGGCGAGACGATGACAGGAGATACTCAGAGCCTGCACATAATTGATTTTTGTTGGCTGAGGAGAGAAGACACCAAAGAAGAAATAACATGATTAAGTCAGGTGGTGTCAGAATTTGAATTTTCCTGTAGGTAGCAGGTGAAATGAGGAAACATGGTATTGATGCTCCATGAGAAGGTTGTTTCATGTGCACAACACCAAAAATTTAAACAACCAGGTGAGCTGTGAGAGAATATGGAGATACTCTCGGATGTAGAGTGATCCATAGGATTGCCAGGAGGGCGGGTAGAAGGTGGAAATGGCTACTGAAGGCCATGGGTGTGGTTGAAGAGAAGGCCACAAGTAGAAACTAAATCTAGAGATGGATCTAGAGCTTAATGAGATAAGAGAAAAGATGGAACAATTAGCATTGAGGATGCAACAAGAGGAAAAGGTACACTAGAGGTACGAATGTCCTCTGAACAGGAAGGAAAATTGGCCTCTTCAAAATTTGTTGGCCAGAAAGGAACAATAATATTTAAGAAGGTGGCTAAGGGAATTAGAAAACCTCAGTGACATAGAGGAGGAACTGATTCACATATGTGAACTAGAAATTGGGTGACACCTCAGTGATGAGGAGGAGGTGAGATAAGATAAAGATGTCATAAACTGCCAAGTGGGTAGAAATGAACTTTCAAGGTGCCAGGTGGGCAATGGAGAGAGATCAGGTGGAGGTCTCGTATGCTACCAGAGAAGCAGTACTGAAAGTTCAAATTTCCAGGTGGGAAATGAGATGGGATTGGTTGATCTCATAGACTATCAGGTGGGTAGAAGAGAAGTCCCAAATTTCCAGGTGGGCAGGGGGAAAGAGAGGAGACTATATGTAAGTCTTGAGAGCTAAGAAGTGATTTCATGTAAGAAAGGAGTTTTGATGGATGAAGATTCATGTGGATTTGCAGACCATGTGAATGAATATGATGAGAAGTTAAATACTTTCACCATCCAGGAGGAGGATTAGAGGAGCATTCTGATTATTGGAGGGATCAAGACATTCCTACGAAAAAACCAAGAAGAGGCCAATGCACATGATGAAAGTGTAGTAGAAGAAGAAAGACAGCCAACAGAAACTATCAAAGAGGAAGAAATGGATCATACATTGATGTCTACCCCATCAAAAGGTCAGCAAAATTTCTCATGATTTTCATCCAATAAGTTGAATAGGATATGACTACAGCATTGGAGCTTGCAGAAGAAGAGGAAGCAGATAGCATGGAATTTGTTGGTATGTATGAAGAACTAGAATCCCTAGAGAGAAGGGTGATAATTCAAATCAAACACATCCAACAGGTTAAGTTGGAGACAGATGGAGGAGCATACCAGCCAGGAGAGAAATTAGAGGAAATTGGAGATATGCCACCAAAAGAGGATATGACAGAAGCTAATATGTTAGAGGGAGAAATTGAGCATCAACTCAATGAGGAGACTGTAGAGTTGGAGCCTAAAGTAGAGTGGAAACGTAGTGCCACAAGGGGAAATGAAGACAAAATGGGAGATCAGGTAGATATTTCCACTAATAAGTATGGAAAGGAGAAGGAAGTGCAGCAAAGAAGAATACATAAGGAGAGCCAGCCACTAGAGTAGATGGACAAGGTGATAGAGGAGATAAAGAAGCTAATGATGAGGTGAGTAGAAGTAGTCAACAAAGGGAAGCTGAGAAGAGGAGATATTTCCATAGAAGAAGGGAAGAAAAAGAAGAAGCAGCAGCAACAGCATCAACAACATAGCTTGAGAGGAGAAGGAGGAGAACTCCAAGGAAAAGTTTTGAATCCAGGAGGATTTCAACATTGGGGAAGAGGATATCATGAGAAGGAGCTCATGATTTTCCCCAGTGGATTATAATGCAGGATCATCCCTCCACGTCAACAAATATGCCAACAAGACAACACATAGGTACGAAATGCAGAAAGGGAGAGGCATTGACCCTCCCATTTTTAAATTCAAAATATGATCCTTTGGGGATTTGCGTTGTAAGGTTGTAAGAACCGAGCCATGTATTTGTACAGGTAGTATATAGGGTTGCCTTAAATGGTTGAGTGTAAGAAGGCCTAGATCATAGTCAGGTATGGAAAATCATTCAATGTAATAGATGAGGTTAGGTGAGAGAGGACAAGCTCATAGAGCCCCTCTTTTGTACAGAGATCTTGTATCGGATTTCATTAGGAGACTTAGGAGGATTTAGAAAAATCTTAGAAGTAGAACTCAGGGTAGAGTTAGGTTAGGATATCTTGAGAGAACTGGGACTCCATTGTAGTCCAAGTTTTGTGAGCATCTGTATAGACACATAGAGATAATAGAAAATAAGTTCTTCCTACACATGGTGTGATTATGTACTTGTGTTCATTATTATGATTTTATATGTCCTTCATGTTTTGAAGGCATAAACTGGTGAAGTATTGAACAAGTTTCATTTTTTTCTTTTCTTTGAGTTTTTGAGTTCAAGGAGTGCACACAGTCTGCAAGGAGTGCGCTGACAGAGGTGAGTTAACCTCAGAGAAGATCAGGAGGGATAGAGTTGAACCTTCATCAACAGAAATGCAAGGGGTGCACAGGAAGAACTCTGAGTTCGGAAGAAGACATAATTACTAAAAACTATGTAAGGAGGAGCTCTGTAATGTGTGCATCGAGCAAGGAGATCGCTATGACGGTGGGAAGAATTTATTTTCAAGAAATCCTTCGGATCTGAGTTTGACAAAATCCCAGAAATGCAAGGAGTCCATGGGAGATCGAAATATTCAGGGAGATCAAGCTCAGAAGGGATAACACAAGAAGTGCCTGGGTGATGGACTTATTATAAGTCCTAAATCCCAGAAGAGATAACACTTTCAGAAGCATAAGAGAGACCCAGAGTAACTAGGTTCGCAACAGAAAGGTCAAAGGCCGAAACCTTTGAACATTGACAAAAATCTTCCAAGGAAGAAGAAGTCAAAATCTCAGGAGGAGGAGCGACACTATCCATTAGATCGGTTGTGGGGAGGACCCTAGACCATTAGATCAGTGTTCAGTGAACATAGGAAGTGCAGAGGAGAGGAACAGATACCATCCTTCGGATTTGAGCACAAAGGACAACAACCGTCCGATCAAGATAAAGTGCACGAACGATAATTCCTTTAAGTGCACAGGAGAATAGACTTGTCAAGGCCCCAAAGTCCCGAAGTAATTTGGGACCTTCCATCGCCAAGGAGGACAGGTGGAACAAGATCCACAACTATGGAATTTTGTGGACAAGGAGGAGGTGAAATAGTTGAAACAAATCTTGGTCGTCAGTTGTCGAGAGACGTGTGTCAAAATATCTGAGATTTCAAAAAATATCACTTCGGGGAAAACTCAACTGCGGAGCATGAAAAACTCCCGAAGCCCCGAAGTCTGAAGTAAATAAAAATCATTCTTTGTGGAGAACACTTGGAGGAAGATCGTGTATTTTGGGTAAAATCACTAAAGGAGAAATGAGTGTATAGGATTTTGAAACTCCAAAAGCCCGAAGAACCTAAGAGCAGAAGAGTCGAAGGGTTGAAGAGATGAGAGCCATCGATCCACAAGAGGACACTTGTCAATAGATCGCGAGCTCTGGGTAAATTGTAGTGAGTTTTCAGTTGAGAATTGATACTACCAAAGCACCGAAGAGAAGAAGGGGAATATGAACCATGAGATCCAGCAGGGCACGTGGTGATAGATCATTAACTCCAGGAGAAAACACTTGGGGAGAACGCGAAGGACGAGAATTTGAAAACGATGAAGCCTGAATAGCCGAAGCAGCTAGGAGCCGTTGATCTCAGTTGGACAGGTGTCACCCGATCGTGAACTTTGGAGGATCGTACTCTGGGGTTCCGAGGAGTTGTGTTTCGGAATATCCCGAAGCACCAAAGCCTGAAATGTCTAAGGGTCGGTCATCTGAAAGAAGGAATGTGGATTATTGATCTGAGAGGGGATGCGTGGAGGACGAAGATTCACTCTGTTGATAGCCATTGGATCAGAGAAGGACATGTGTCATAGGATCTGACACTTTGAAAGGATTCACTCGAGAGGTTTGTATTTGTTTAAGTTTTATAATCTTGAAGGTCGAAGCCCTGAAAACGATGACAATCGTCGATGTGAAGGGGGACATGCGGTGCTAGATCTAGAACTCTGGGAGAAAGTAGAGGAGGAAAAGTCTGAAGACCTAAAGGAGATCTCGATCATTGATCAAGGAGGGATCTAAAGGGATGTTGATTTGATCGAGGAGGCCAAAGTCCTAAAGTGGGAGATGAACCGTCGATTGAAGAGGACACGTGGTAGATGATATGCTATTTTAGAGAAATCTCTCTGGAAGAAATAGGAATTTGAGAATGGAGATTCCTGAAGGCCGAATTCATGGAGGAGATCCTCGCCATATATTTAAAGGGATAGGTGTCGACATATCTTCCACTTCAGAAGATTGTCATACAAGGAAGAGTAAGGCTTGAGAATTGAAACTCTCAAAGGATGGAAAGCTTAAATCAGCCGTAGTCATTGATTTAGAAGGGAGCTATGTGTCGACAGATCATGGGAATATGGGATCGAGCGTGGAAGAAGGAAAGAAGACAGGAAAGGGAGAATAAATAGCAATCATTGATTGTGGATCATCACCAAGGGATTGGATATAAATAGATGAGAAAGATTACGGAGCTAGGAAATGATTGGACATTAGTTTTCCTTGAGCGAGCTGTAATTGGAACCATGGTTTTAACAAAGGGATACATGGCAGCTAGAGGTGAATTGCTGGGTGAAAAGTGGGTTGGTCTAAGACCACTCTTTCCCACGCCTGAAATCACACTTTTCCGTAAGGTCATAGCCCAGAGGCGTATGTAGGAAAGGGCTAGTGAATAGGAGCTAACACCCGTAAACTGAAGAGTGCCCAAAGTGCACAGACAAAGGGTGTGATTATCATAGGACCTATGCCGAAAGGAGAAAAATGGGCCTTTGTATAATTTTTTTGAGTTCAAGAGGGAGCCTGAAGAGTCGATCCAACTCAGGTGAAAGAAAGATCCTAGACCGGGAGGTCGCAGAACCCCAGGAGGGTAGGGGGGTTGCATCAGATACTCTCAAAGATTGATCTCAGGTCAGGATACCATCAAGTAAGGATCAAATATAAATACATCAACAATACTTCCTTCAGGACAAGGTATAGTCATTACGAGTTCACAATGGTTCCATTTGGGTTATCAAATGCATAAGTTGTTTTCATGTGCTTAATGAATGGTGTTTTCCAGGAATACTTAGACAAGTTTTTCATTGTCTTTTTGGATGACATTATTGTATATTCCAAGTCAAAATAAGAACATGAGAATCAATTGAGGATGGTGTTAGAAGTGTTAAGAGAGCACCAACTGTATTCCAAATTGAGCAAGTGCTCATTTCATCAGAACCAAATTCACTATTTGGGACATATCATATCTAAATCAGGGATAGAAATGGACCCCGAAAAGATTGAATCTATAAAAGGGTGGATAGAACCTATGAATGTAACAAAATTCATATCCTTCATGGTTCTAGCTGTCTACTACATAAGATTCATTGCATGGTTTTTGAGGATTTCTCACCCGATCACTTCCTTGCAAAGGAAGGGGGTGAAGTTTCAATGGACAACATAATGTGAAAGGAGCTTCCAACAATTGAAGCAGTTGTTAACCAGTGCTCCAATTCTGAGAATTGCAGATATGAATGAATATTTCATGGTTTTCACATATGCATGCAAAGAAGCACTTGGTGGAGTCCTTCATTAGAACATATTTGTGGTAATTTTTGAATCCAAAAAATTGAAAGAGCATGAAAGGTTCTATGCCACTCATGATTTGGAGTTGGCATCCATAGTACATGCCTTAAAGAAGTGGAAGCACTACCTCATGGGAAATTTTTTTGTGCTAAGGAAAGACCATAATGGTCTGAAATATTTGTTTGATTATCCAACTTTAAATGTCAGGAAAAGCAGATGGTTAGAATTCCTTCGTGAGTATGACTTTGATATCAAGCACATAAAAGAAAAAGACAACAAAGTGGTTGATGCACTTAGCAAGAGAATGCATGAACTTCATTTTACAACCATTAGCATCTATCAAACTGATCTTAAAGGAAGGATTTTTTAGGCTGCAAAAGAATATGTGCAGCACATAGAATTAGTAAAAAAATTACAGCAAGGTAAAATGCAACAAAAAGTTGAAGATTATAAAGTGGGAAATGATGAAATTATCCTATATAGGAAAATAATTTATGTACCAAATTATCATGAATTGATGAGTATGATCTTGAAAGAGATTCATAATGTACCTTATGTTGGACACCCTGGATATCAAAAAATAGTTGCAACAGTCAAAATCCAATACTATTGGCCAGGCATGAAGAAAGAAATTTTTGAGTACATTTCTAAATGTCTGGAGTGTCAGAAGGTCAAGGATGAGAATAGACACCCAGTTGGGTTGCTACAACCATTTCTCATTCCTGAGTGGAAGTGGGAAGTGGTGTCAATGGATTTCATCACCAAATTTCCCAGAACAAGGAAGCACCATGATTCTATCATGGTGGTGGTGGACAAGCTTACTAAAGTTGCCCATTTCATTCTAATGAAAACTACTCACAAGGAAAACAATGTTGTTGATATTTATATGAGGGAAGTAGCACGCTTTCATGGAATACCCAAGAAAATTGTGTCTGAAAAAGAGACCCAAATTTCACCACAAAGTTCTGGAAGGGATTATTCAAAGGGTTCAGAACAAATCTGAACTTCAGTACAATTTATCATCCCGAGTCTGATGGGAAAACAAAAAGGGTGAACCAAGTGATAGAGGATATGATAAGAATGTATGTGATGGACAAACAATCAAAGCGGGAGGATTATCTAAACTTGGTAGAATTTGACTACAAAAATGGGTACTACGCATCTCTGAATATGAGCCCATTTGAGGCACTTTATGGCAGAAAGTGCAACATTGCAATAAGTTGGGACAACCCAGCTAATAGAGAAATAGTTGGGCCTGAGTTGCTCAAGGAAATGGAAGAGAAGATGTAAAAGATTAAGAAGAATTTAAAGGATGCTCAATAAAGGCAGAAAATCTACACTGATAAGGGAAGAATTCATAGAGAAGTTTGTATTGGAGATCATGTGTTTATGAAAGTGAAGGCCAATAGAAGTTCCCTGATGTTGGGAAACTGTTCCAAATTGGCAGCTCGTTACTGTGGGCCATTTGAAATCTTAGAAAGGATTGGGCCTATAGGTTATATGTAACACCACAAGGTCGAGCCCCTGCTGAATTGTAATTATGTTTATAGGCTGGTGAGCCAAGTGTTTATAAGATTAAGACTTATATGTTAATTAGGTCAGAGAGCCTAGATGCTTAAGGTCATGAGCCTGATTTTTGTATATGTAAATGCACATATCATTAATAAAATTACATTATTGCATGTAGACCAACCAAGAAGAAAGAGTATGGGGTACTATGTTCCATTAGGTAGGGTAAGGGAGGGGGCTAAGTGTTTAGGACTAGGGGATAAGCTAGAGGGCTTACCTCTAAGGGAATAATATTTTATTATTATTTCTCAAAGGCTAAGGTGGAAATGATAGGTGTTGTCCTAAGTTCCTAGAAAAAGGGGAACGAGTGTTAAGTGGAGCTCATGTAGCTTCAGGAAGACATGTGTCAACTTGGGCACATGAATTTTATAGCTGGGAAAGCCATCTCGTTAGGGGTTCCTCATCCTGTCCATTCTCGCAGCCCTCGCCTTCTCGCAAGTCTGGCACCCTACCTAATTCACCCACTGACTCACGTATACTATTAGGTCATGTTAGATATGTTTGTTAAATGTGTTTGATAGATGTGTATGTTAAATGATTCTTGTTACATGTGTGTGATGATGATGTTAGAAAATGCTTGTTTTTTGTTAGATGTGATCACAATGATGATGCGGTGTTAGATTATTAGATTTGTGTGCAGTCATCTAATTAATGATGTTTATATGTGCTAGAGGCATATATAATTAGATGATGTTAGCGAATTTAAATGTGTATTTGAGATGATGTTTATGTTTGTTAGATGGTTATCATCATGAAGTTTATTTTTATTAAATGATCTTTCGAAATATTCACAATCTAACTATTATATTTTGAAATCTTCGCATTCATGTCATTGTAATCTTAGTTATTAATTTTTAAATTGGTATCACATTAATATATTGTTCTTTAAAAACATGTTAGAAAATTAATTTTTAAATTATAAACCACATTTTTACATAATCTTACTTTTAAATCTACAAAATACATGAACATAAACTCAGTTTTTGAATCATCATGTTAACATATAATAAAAAATG
>ML790794.1:209906-227835 GCA_009831015.1 Picea engelmannii | reverse complement strand
TAGAGTTGATACATATCATCCCACTATCACGATCTTCATTTACATTATTCCGATCAAAGGTGTCCCACCACTTGCACCTAAAAATAACACATTGGAAAGGAGATAAGTCCACTCAAATGATCTCTTGTATCTTTCCAACGTAACCTAACTTTCTTCGTATTAGATTTTGATCGCAGTGGCTAGCATGACTAGATTTCAAAATCGACTTCCACTCCATAGTCTTGTGTCATGTGTCCATCATCGACATACATTGTGTGAAAATGATGCCCATATGCTCAGATAGATGGGAACAAATGCACCTATAAAAAAGTGAAAAAATCACAGTGTCATGTGTTTAATAAATCGACCAATAAAATATAAAATATAGATGTTACAATTCAAAGGTGCATTATGAAGTTAAAAATGTACAAAAACATATTATTACTAAGTTGTTTCACCCAATCCCTATGTTTAGTGCATCCTCTTCAACACGGGGGTAACGACCGGATGCACCATATTTCTCTCTGACTTAGTCGACAACCCAACTATTGGGGCATATCATTGGAATATTTTCTATTAAATGATCAAGATAAGGCATGCTTCTACCATTAAATTGTCTGAATTCTTTCCTGTCACTATCCCATTTCCTCCTCTTTTATTCATGCAATGTGACCCATGGTTGTGTTGCCTCCGAACTGTAAAGAATGAATTTATTGATGGTATCAATTTATAAATTCATTGATGTATATATTCATGAAATCAAACTGACATATAGTACGTATGAGATCAAAATATAGATTATGAAATTCAGTGTGAATAGTTACTGTGTATAAATCTGACAAATGATAAGTCACTTACTCTTCATCAAGCACCTTTTTCCATTTGTTTGGAGAAGCTCCCCTTCTCTTTTGTCTGCATCCATTTCATCATCCCAAATCAACACACCTAGTGTGTTGTCATTCTGCTTGATGTACTCACTGGAATAATAGAAATACTCATATGATATATACCCCTCTTTCATAGAACCCTTGGTTTTTTCCCTTTGTCGAACAAATCCTTTAAATTTATTCATGTACCTATCTAAGAAGAACATCCAATGACAGGAGACCACTCCAGCTAATTCAACCTCATCTACTAGGTGAACTAGGAGATGAACTTGCAATTCCATGAAACTCTTCGGTAGTTCCTTCTCAAACATACAAACAATCTCATCTATCTATTGATTCCACTATGGAATGCTAGCCATATGAATTTTCTTTGATGTGATCCAACGTACAAATGCAGACAATTTATATATGGCACGTCATACGTCCTAGGGGATGTCATGGTTCACACGCCCATGCACAAGCAGAGGATACTGACACTATAAAGTAAACACATACCATTTTTTTTGTTTATCCCATGGAATAAAAATTAAAACAAATAATAAAATCATGGTTTTGACATACGTACTCTTAGAAGGTTCAAATGGTCATGTGATTTCAACATCGAGAAATGGTCTTCCATAGTGAAACTATGTCGTAGTGAAGACCCATATAAAGAAGGCACATTCACACCCAATATAACTTCATTTTCCAAAGAAATATCATCTTTATTCAAAATCTATGGTACATCACCATCTTTAAAATACCAAGAGGGACTAGCCTCTCCTATAATTTCTTGCCTTGGCCAATGTTTATTTTTAGTTTTTGAAGAAATAAGACATCTCCTAATAGCCAACGTGTCACTTTATTTTGATAATATGTGCCTCCATAAAGAAGATGAAACATTTTTAAATATATGCATGAGATCTAGTAAGTGGGCAATCTTAAGATTCTCCCAATACGGGAGCTCATAAAAGAAAATTTTCCTTTTCATCCCAATGGGAAATTTCTCAACATAGGTGTCGAAGAATTATGGATCATCGAACATATTCTCCCCATTTGAATAAATTTTTTATGTAATATCCTTATCCTTCTCTCTCACACATGCTTTAATCCATTGTACTAGTGTCATTATTGCAGGTCTTCGGGTTCTCTCTAGTTTACCATTGAAAGTGATTTTTTCTCTTCTGTAAGGGTGTTGTTCTGGGAGGAATACCCTAGAGCATTCGTACATTGGATTTTGTAGGTGATTCTCCCATCTATCCTTCATAGAAGGTCCACAACATTTACATCCATGATACCCTTTTGTTACAAGACCTTCAAAATTATCAATGTATACAGAGCACGTTAGCATTGAAGATCAAAATAATCACAACGACTTAAATATGCCAAAAAATATTGTTACATATATAAACAAATCAATAAACATGTAATTTACCAGAGAAAACTCCTAATCCTACATAATCATTTGTGGTGTAAGAACATATGCCATACAACATAAAACTCCTCTATGTTACGATGGGTCTTGATACATTGTATACATGTATCCATTCCCATAATTCCTTCAATTCATCTACCAATGGTTCTAGGTAGACATCCATATTCTTGAATTGTCTTCTACGAGGGACTATAAGAGCCAACATAAGATTTTAATTCTTCATGGACAACCATGGGGGGATATTGTTATTGATCACTACTATAGGCCAAACATAATAGTTGGTGTTTTGGAGGGAATATGGGTTGAATCCATCCATGGCTATGCTAATTCATAGACTTCGTACTTCATCCTTAAATTTTGTGTGCCATGTATCCTCTATATGTTTCATGGCTATTGAATCTCTTGGGATTCATATAACTCCCGACTCACTTTTTTGTGATGCATGTCATCCCTACAACATAGCTAATTCTTTGCAATGAAATAGTCTTTGAATCCTTGGGATTATAGGAATGTGCCTAAATATCTTATGAGGAGGACCATGTGATTTACCCTTTTTATTTGATTTATGGTACCTGTCATGCCCACATTTCGGACATATCTCTTTGTGTGCATATTCACCTCTATATAGAATACAATCATTTAGACATGCATGATATGATATGTACTCAACACCCAACATTTTCAATATTTTGTTTGCATCTTTGTAGCTATCGAGAAAGACATTATCACTTGAAAGAAGCTTATATTTGAATAAACTATAGTTAGTGGGAAATAAAAATGTACAATGTCATTTAACGTTCATAAAATCGATCGTTTTTAACATTGATTCTGTGACACAATTTCTCAAAATATAAGGGACTTGATGGTTAGTTACCTCAGTATTGTTGAGAAACATGCATTTGACATGCCAAAATTTTCTTTCAAGTTGTACAATAACATTGTTATCCCCAACTAGGTAGACTTTAACTGGCTAGGTCCAAAGAGAGGGGTGGTGGAAGAAGATTTTAGGCTTTCGAAAAAGGTATCAGTTATATGAGCATCATCCCCTAGCTCATCATTATGGAATGCATCTAACAAAATTGTCTCCATGGAAGTCGTATCCCGTAAATAATAATCCATAACAACCTATATTTGATTGACTCCATTTCCAACTTGTGAAGAACTACTATTGTTGTAGGCATTCCTAGTTGGTGAATCTAGACGTAGTGGGAATTGAATAGGTGGTTGATTCAACCATTCTCGGTATGCTTCCTCTCTGATTCGTGCTCTTATTGTAGCCTTCTCTTTATTTGACATTGTAGTGGGGTGAAACAAAAGATGATAGGTAGCTCTCTCATCATCAAAATCCTAATTTTAAAAATATTGAATATTAGTACATCGATCATATTAGTAAGAACAATGCAACTAGTTTGTACTTCAAATTATATTGTACCAAACAATTACTACCATTGTTGACCTAGGATTGCAGTTGGAAGATGACATGTTACAATTAGTAGGGTAAAGAGGATATCCATTTTCATGTACCAACTACTTGCGGTATGTTTCTATTGATAAGAGATTTCGATGTTTTTGAACTAGTGGAATATTTTATGCATTTGAACTTGATCCTGAATTAGAATCCTGCAAATTTGGATACATTTTTATTCAGATTGACATGGATAAAAAAAAAAAATTCAATTAGATAATCAAAATATAAATAAAATATGAAATTACTAGAGATGGAAAGGGAGAAATCCACGATGGACTTTGAGCAATATGGAATGAGATGGAATTTGAAGAATTGGCCATTTGATATTATAACTTTTCTCCCTGCATTTGAGTAAAATTGACAATAATGTTTTAAGAATAAGATGACTTTAAGCGGAAAATGTATACTCTGAAGTATTGTAAGTCATGTGATGCATCCTAAAAGATAATTGAAGATGAATATATTATTTATGTGAAAATAAAAATTCACATAACTTTTAAAGCATAATTGTGTGCTTATTTAAACAAAATGCATAAGTGCATCTACAACAATATAAAGCACTAGGCATTTAATTACTAATTGCATCGATTCTAAATATTTAAAATAAATAAAAAATAATTATATGATATTGGTGCTCCAAATAAATTTAGCGCACGAGTGATTTTTCTAACCAAACGCATCGGTGCATTATATTACTAAATGCACTATTGTTTCAAAAAACCTAAAAAAAAAGAGTGACTTTGTTTTTTTACAATTGAAAAATGAGCATAAATTTATTTTTCGAAAATCTAATTTCATAACGTCCTTTAAATAGTAATAAGTTATTCATTGTTTCATTATTTTGACAAAATTTACAACGTAGAGATTTGCAAGAGAGACATATCGGGGAGCACTGTGGAGCAACAAAATACTTTTGAATAACATAATTATTCAGAAGATCAGAATTTCAAGGGTATGGTGATTCACTCAAAACCATTTTGGAGCAATAAAATTACTCAGAAGATCAGAATTTGAAGGGTTTTATAATTCACTCAAAACCTTGCATAGTAAAAATTTTAAATTTTACTGTTGATTTTAATATTAATTTTTTTTATAATTCTATCCCTATTTACATTTAATTAAAATTCAGAAAAAAATAAAAATAAATAAATAAAATCATATTTACCTTAAGCCCTTACTTCTTCTTGCTTATGTGACTGCAAAATTTCACCTTATGATTTAACTCCCTCTATCACTTCACAATTAGGGATTTTCATTTTAGGAATTTTAGATTTAATAGGTTTGTGTTTCTATATATAAGGTGTTTGGCATGTGATGCAAGGGAACCACTTATTGCATTAGATCCAAACCCTCTTGTCCTTGTCACATTTTTTTAAAATGGTTTCTAGTTATCGGTGCACCAATTTGACTATAACGCATGGGTATGCTCACTGATATAGTGGATTGGAAATGCTATAGCATAATTTAAAAAAAAAATCAGTCATCGCTGTGTAATTTCTTTTCGTTCATGATTTTCTTTTTGTTTTCATTTTTTACTCTAGTCATTGTGTTGTTATCCATATATATCACACCTTTGTAATTTAAAGTATTTAAAAAAAAATGTTTTCTCCTATCAGAGTGTTTCCTGTATCGAACCCATTGGTGCTTTCATATTATTAAAGCGCACCAGAAACCATTTTTTAGCTAAAAATTATGTGATTTATTCATAAAATATATCTAATAACTTTTTTATTGAATGGTACAAGTTGTATATTGATAAAAAAAAATTGTGTGAGAATAGTTCAAGTAACAAAATTTTTGATTGGCACAATGATAACACATCCAAAAAAACAAAAAAAGCAAGTTCTTTGTAAATTCTATACAAAATTAATATGTTTGAACTATATGTAAGTTTAACTAATATGTATTGGTTAGTGTGTGTCATGCAGAGCCACAAAATGAGGAAGCTCAATAATATTCTTTGTGGTCTAAGTGAAGAAGATCATAAAATCTTGATGGAAAAATTGCAAAAGGATGAATCAAGTGAATGAAAGAATACTATTCAATATGAGTTTTTTTTTTTAATTTTCATTAATAATATACTTAAGAATATTAGATAACATGTTTCAAACAATCTATTAATTCACATATGTTTAATGTTCTACAGGGACCAACAAAAGAGGAATATAATGTTGTCCTAAGAAAATAAAAATTATAGAAGATGTAAATGATGATGAATTGGTCAATGAGATCTGCCAGACTTGCAATAGAAAAAACATACACCAACAAAAAAAAATCATTCAAAAAGTAATATTCTTAAAAATGCTCTTCTAGAATATGTATATATTACTACAAAGCATTCCTTTATTAATATCAATTTTGTTATATTTAGTTTTCATATATCAATATAAAAATAGTTTATTGTCATATTAATTTTTTCAAGAAGATTATGAAAATCCCAAAGGATCAATGAGCTAATATCTAAAATATGCCAGTAGGAATGTCTAAAAAAGTGTGCAAGGAGATGGTCAAATAAATGGACATAATTGCATCGTAGGAGGAGCCATATAAAAAACAACGTGCTTCAAATGTATGAAATCATTGAATTTTTCAGTTAGGTACATATAAATAAATAATTTAGCATTAAATATTATTTTTCAAGTACTTTCTTGCAGAAAAGAAAACAAAATGGAACCCATTCAGCACAAAAAATAGGATGATAAGGAAGAAAAGGGTTGATAGCAAAGTTTGCGAGTACTTTTTATTTTCTTATAACAACTTAAGGTTTATTTTTTTGTATATTTTAAGTTGTTTTACAACAACCATACTTGAATGTCTTCAAAGAGGTGCTAACATACAAAGGAGAGCCATCGAAAGAATTGATTGACATTGGGTTAAGTATGGGTTGTGAGTATATGTTGGCATTTCAAAAATTAATTGTGCAATTTTTAAGTATCTATGTTGTTTTACTTCTCTCATTTTATAATTAATGGAACAAAAAAATTATTTTATATTAAATCTATGATTTATTATGGGGTATAAACTTTCAGAAACAAAGTATGGAAATGTGTCAACATAAGAGTTGTTGATAGAAGGCATGATATTTGGTTTTGAAAGAATGTGTATCATTCAAGACTCAATTCTTTGTATGGTACGTCATTTTTCAATTTACATCCATGTATATTATGTATTTCAATTTTCATTATTCTCACCAATGTAGATGCACTCATTACACTTTATTTTTATTTTTGTATATGGAACTTGAAGAAGAGGAAAAAAGTCGAGGCAATCAAAAAAACATTTTTCCAAATAACCCAAATCATGGAAGTAGGTTGAGCACTGAAAACAGTGCCAGGGAAGAATGATGATCAATATATTTCGATATCAATGCAAGATGTTGTATTTTTTGAAATAATTGTCTGTGAAAATCATACATTTTGTTTAATGTAATGTAAATAATGTCCCAATTGAAACACAATGGGTTACCAATAAGTGTCCCATTTTGTATGACAAAGAGTCTCTCATTCATATATAATAAAATACATTTTAGTTTTTTTTATTGTGTTTTCCAATGTCACTGTGAAATGTTACATCTCTGATTAAATATATGGACGATTAAATATTATAATCAAGAGATGTGAAATATGATGATATAAAAATTAATCCAAACATCATATCCAAATGCACTACCAAAATTTAATTTATATGAATATTATTATAAGATATATGTCAATTTTTTCATGAACAATGGAATTAAAAAATAACAATAATTTCACTGTCATAGGCTGATGTTTCTAAAAAGAAAAAATGAACACTAGTGCAGTAATGAAATGCACACCGGTGTTGTAATAAAATGAACCAACATTGATCATATTTCTATTTTAGCAACAAAAATTATAATAATAAAAATTGGCATTCTAGTGCGTTAATTAAAACAATACATTGGTGCTTTGGTATCAAGCTTCCACATATTTGCATTCTAAATTTCATGCACTGGTTGGGTTTGTCTTGTAACGCACCGATGCATGGTATCATAGATTCGGTCAGTGCACTGTTATTATTAAAACACTGATGTGTTATTATTTAGAAGAGAATCGGTACCCCAATATTTGTTTTAACTTCCATGGTGCTTTCGGTGAAATGTAAGCACTAATGATTTAAGTTTGAGAATTCACTGGTGCATATACATCATGAAGCACACTACCGAGAAAAACATCTGCTAAAAAAAATGGTCGTCCATATTTTTTAGTTATAATGAAGTTCTATTATAATCTTCGCAAAAACATCCTCTACCGAAAACGAATGTTTTAGAAAAGGTTTTTTTGACAATATTTTCCAATTTTGTATCACTAAAAACCTCTGCTACAAGGTCTTTTCCTAGTAGTGTTTCAGACAAACATTTGTTCCAATATTCTATGAAAAGGAAATGTTGTTTATTCTGCACGCAATAGATCTCTGACGTCCTTATCTATTGGGGAAACACTTCCATATTAAAGTTGATCACCAGAGCCTCAAGTATTTTCTGGAACAAAGAATTTCCACCACGGAGAAACAAAAATGGGTAACCAACCTATTCAGATACGATTATGAGATCATTTACAAGAAGGGAAAAGAAAATGTGGTCTTTGATGTTCTTTCTCAAAAATATGAAGAAGAAGGGTCCCTCTTTTTCCTCTTTTGTTTAACTAGATTGGCTCCAAGTTGCTCGCCAGGAATGGTTGCAAGATCCCAAAATCTCTCGCCTCATCTAGCAATTGCAAGAAAATTCTTCATATTCTCTAGGGTACTCTTGGAATAATAATGAGCTTCTCTACAAATACCTTCTCTATTTAAGAAACCAGTCGCAATTTCAATCCATAATGCTTTCTAAGCTTCATGCTTCACCTACAGATGGGCATTTAGGTTTACCAAAACCTATGAAAGAGTCAAGTGTTCTTTTTCCTAGGATGGTATGAAACAAGACATCCGCACTTTTATGGCTAAATGTGATGGCTTTCAATGCAACAAGGGAGAAACATTCAAATCCCCAGGAACAATCCGACCCCTTCCAATTCTCCATTCTATCTGACAAGATATTTCTATGGATTTCATTGTGGGCCTACCTAAATATGGAAATAAGAAAGTCATCATGGTGGTGGTTGATCATCTTTCCAAATATTCTCATTTTTGTTCTCTACCACATCCCTTCACTGCATCCACAGTGTCTCAAGTTTTCATGGATAATATCTTCAAACTTCATGGCATGCCTTATTCTATTATCTCTGACTGAGATCCCACTTTCACCAACAATTTTTGGCAAGAAGTGTTCAGGATATAGGGAATCCAATTGCATATCATCACGTCCTATCATCCCCAAAATGATGGCTAAACCGAAGTTGTCAAAAAGTGTTTGGAAATATATTTGAGGTGTTTTACATATGAGAGGAAAAATCAATGGGCTCAATGGTTACTCCTAGATGAATGGTGGTGCAACACTCTTACCATATACCTACTCGCATGACTCCTTTTGAAGCAGTATATGGACAAAATTCACCCTCAATTATCTCATACATTCTTGGTATCTCGAAGGTCTAGGCATTCGACCAAAATCATACAGTTCAAGAGACTATTCTTTGTACCCTCAAAGATAATTTGATCATGGCTCAAAATCACATGAAGTAACAAGCACATCAAGGTCACTCAGAACATCAATTTGCTGAAGGGGACCAGGTGTTTCTTCGATTGCAACCTTATAAGAGGACTTCACTCAAGGCTGACCATTGTCAGAAACGGGTGCCCAAATTTTATGGTCCTTATACAGTTCTCAAGCGAGTGGGGAAGGTGGCCTATCAGTTAGATTTTCCTAGTCATTCTAAGATCCATCCTACTTTTCATGTCTCATGCTTAAATAAGGTGATTGGAACTAAGTGCCAAACTAAAACTAGTCTTCTCAAGTTGGATGAATAAGGCTCCATCTGGTTGCAGCCACAAGCAGTATTGGACCATTGTGAGTGTCGTCTCCACTACCACACCATCAAGGAATTGTTAGTATAATGGAAAGATACAACTCCAATAGATGCCACCTATGAGCCAACTACCATTCTACAATAATTTTCTCATCTCAATCCTTGAGGAAAGGGTTGTTTCTTAAGGGGGAGGGCATGTTAGGGACCTAACCTCCCTAACTCCTCACGTAGGTATAATAATATATTTTCCATGTAACAAAGACCAATATTAATAAGGCCTAGTAATAAGGATGAATAATTCAAATGTAAGAATACCTAATAGAAGCTTCCACTTATAGAAGATCTTCCTTTAGATTGTTCTTTTAGTAGATATATTTAGTATAAATAGGAGTTGAGGGAATGTGAACTCTTTTCTAAAGAATCATTGTAATAGAGAGTTTCTTTGTTGGAGGTTTCCCCCTCGAAGAGGAAAGTGAACATTGTTTCCTATCAATAAAGATATTATTTTGGTGCTATGGTTTCATATACTATGTTGTTTGTTTGTTATTCTTTGTAGTATTTATGTTTTTCTACTATTATAATAGATCTGATACCTTACATTTCATGATTTTTTTTATAGAAGGTATCCTGATGTGATGGTGGCCCTAATTAGACCATAGTTGGTAGGGAGATGGATAGTATGTTGCATAAGGAGCCAGTGCCCCAGTGGTCTGATGGATTGGAAAGAGATCATAAGGAAGTTAAACAAGTGAAAGGGATGTGTTTCATCAATGTCCGATTGTTGGGTAGGTGTTATATTCTTTGCATCTGTGAGTGGGGGCACATCAGATTTGGCGATTGTGTTTTTTTCTATTTTTAGTGGTTTTCTAAATTAATCCCAGATTAAGGGATTAAGGTTTTAGTAGCTACGGGAAACCTAAAATATTGTATATATTGTATTGTGAATGGTGATATTAACACAATGAATATTTGAAATGTGCAACACCAAGGAAGGATGGTTTTCTCCTGGTTAAGTATTTACAGTGTAAATATAAGTGTAATGTGTGTATGAGCAATTGATTACTTTATCTTTTTCTTAAGAATCACTATGCACTGCTTTACTTCATAGGTTTAAAACTTATAAGTGGTATCAAAATATTATTTTGGCTTCAAGGGGATGCCCTTGTTTTTTAGGGTTTGGCCTAGTCTTGATAGATCAATTTTATCTTGGGTCTATGATAAACATGGTTTCAGTCGGAGCTTTGTAGTGGTGATTTTTGTGTTGAAAGATAACAGTGAGAATATCTAGAATCAAGATTGATAATTTCAATTGTAAAAACTTTGATATATGGAAGCTCAATATGGAGGAACTTCTTGTAGATAAAGAATAATGGATCACTGTGGATATTTCGACATGACCTACTGGTAGACAGTCTACTAGTACACAAACTATTGGTACATAATCAACTAGTACACAAACTACTAGCACTCAATCTACTAGTATGTCACAAGAAGATTGGGAGAAGATAGATATAAGAGAAATAAGTATGATTCGACTCTTCCTAGAAGATTTGGTGTCACTGAATGTGTCAGGAGAATATACAGCCAAGGAAATATTGTGGAATTTTTATCAGTCAAAGTCCTTGGTAAACAAGTTTTATCTTCGAAAGAAGTTCTATCATCTTAGGATGGAAGATGGAGATTCTGTGAGAGAGCATCTAAATTCCTTTAATACTCTAGTAATTCAACTTGGATATTTTAATATTACACTTGCAAAAGAAGATAAGTGTATTACTTCGTTATATTCTTTTCCAGACTCCTAGGATAATCTGGTTGTAGAAATTGGTAGTACCAATCAATATTCATTGAAGCATGAGGATGTAGTTACATCCTTGTTATCAGAAGAGATGAGGAAGAAAAGCATGGAAATTCATATCACATATCCTTTATTTGTAAGAGTTTGTCCCAAATATAGGGATACAAATAAGTCTTTAGGGGGGGAGATCTAAATCTAAAGGTAGATATATATCCCCATGAAAATATTTGAGGAAATGTTGGAAATGTTGTAAAGTTGGTAATTATAAGAAAGATTGCAGGTTTAAGAAAGTTGATAAATCAAAGGAATTTGATGATGCCTCTTTTGCAGAGGTGAAAAACTCCACAAAAGGAGGTATTTTTACCTAACATATACAGTTACACATGCATATCGTGATGTATGGTTAATATAATCAGGTACATCATTTCATATGACTCCTCCCATAGAGTGGTTCAATGAATATGAAAAGTATGATGGTGGTGATGTCTTCCTAGGATATGACTCGACAACCAAAATCATGGGATGTCGAAGAGTTAATTTGTTGTTGAGATATGGAAGGATTACAAATATTCCTGGAGTGTTGCACATTCTAGATCTAGCCAAGAGCCTGATATTTGTAAGTAAGTTGGATGATACATGTGTGGATACTTTATTGGGAAAGGTCACTTGCAAGACGATTAGAGAAGCAATGGTGTTTATGAAGGGAGTTTGAAGTGGAACTTTGTACAAGTTGTTGGGAAGCACTTATACTCGTGGGTGTAACATTTCTATTATCCTTGAGCAGAGAAATAAAAAAAAAAAGATCCATACTATCCCTATAAATAATACCATGTTATGGCATCAAAGACTGGGACATATTGGGGAAAAGGGCCTTCGAACACTACGTTGTAAAGGTATGGTTGAAGGTGTTAAATATTAGAAATTTATTTGGGATGTATCAAAGAAAACCATGAGGTAATTGTTTCAACCAACTTTAGATTGTATTCTGACCTATACAACTAGAGAGAGCTCTCTCAAATGTCTAATGACTGGAAATAACTCAAGGGTTTCATCAATAAAGGCACAGAGGTCAGATTCTACAAAAGTACAGTTTTTGTTTTGTTTTAAAAGGGCTGGTAGGAAAAACAAGGAAAAGGTACCATTGGGCAATGGAGTCAAGGCCTGGATTTCAATGTTTTTACAGTCAACAACTCATTGGTTTCTTCCTACATATTTGAGGCAAAATAGGTGCTATGCTCAACAAATAAATGATATGAAATGAGATATGGAAAGGAGAAGAAATCCCACTACACTACAAGCATCAATCAGTGGATGAATCTCTAGTGCAACTTTAGAAGAAAGGACACAAAGATTAATTACTAAACATAACATCAAATCAATATGAATTTTTTAAAGGTAACCATTTATACATAACAAGAATCATTAGTGTGAAAGGAGCATTAAACATGGATGAATTCCTACCACTTACTCTTAGACAATGCTAGCAGAAAAACATAATCATGGAAATGATATACAAGAAACACATACTGAACATAAACATCGTGATGAATCTCAAATTTCAAAAAGAGGAAAATTTTGCATTAACTTCCAAGAAATAAACAAATCTTATTCCCCAAGGGTCTTTGCTTGAAAATAATCTTCTTTGAGTTTTGAAAATTCATCCTGGTTCGCCCGAAAATCGTCCTGGGAGTCAACTGGTCAAAATTACTAGTTCACGACATTGGCGCTGCGAACTTTCCTATAGCAGCATGTTTTATTTTGTCCAAGATTCAACACTTCAAAAATTATGCTAGGAGTCAATACATGTTGAAAAAATCCATTATCTTGATATATCATTGTATTAAGGTTGAATTTGAAAGGATGCAAAAGATAAAAGTTTCAGCAATCCTAGAACATAGTGTTTGCAGCATATTTCACAATGCACTGGTGTTTTAATTGTTTCTCTCAAATGCCAAACTAGTTCAAGATGAAATTTGGTCAGAAATTCAACAATGCAATCATCTTCCTCCAAACAAAAAATTCAGAAGAACCAAGATCGACATTTAAAAATTATGTTGAAAATACGATTTTTCTATGTATAAGATGATTTTGCAGCGCCCAGTGAGTTTTGCAACGTGCAATGAGTTTTGGAGCGTGTAGTGAATTTTGCAGCGCACCGTTGCAAATGGAAATGGAAATAATAAATGATGAATCTTCCTTTTGAAGTAGACCCTTGGAGATGTTAGATGATGCCAGGCATAAAAACAATATTTGTGCTAATAGGCATGACTTTGCAAACTACTGACAAACCTATAACCTTATCTATGAAAATCATGGTGTTAACAACTGGCTCCAATGGGCAAGCTATCCTCCCTGTGAGGTAGAAAAGAATAGTATACCAGGTGCCTTATACATTTGGATGTTCCCAATCCATATACTATGATTTTCAACTTGTAATCTGTTTCTCCACAAACTTATTCTGCAACTGAACTAAACCCAAACTGGAAATACAAACTAAAATATGATGAAAGAAATGCTCGCCATGATGAGCTTATTCAAAATGATACCTAAACTAAGATAATATCTGAGCTATTTGATTAGGTGAAATCAAAAATCCAGTGCAACCATGAAAGTGTCTTGTCCACAGGTTGAATTCCTTGCGTATCTTTGATCAATATTGAAAGGGAACACCCTCTAAATGGAAACTCATCGAATTCAATATTTACCAAATTTAAAAACTTAGGTCTATTTGTTGTTTCCAAAAATGCTGCAAAAGGATCTTGAAAAGAAAGAAAATAGATTTCAGGAGATTTCACAAGACTTTCATCTTGTATCAGCCCTCCAACTACATTTCTTCTTCCATAAATATCAAACTGATGGTTGTCATGAAAGGGTTGAATATATGTATTAAATTGTTGCAATGAAACCCATGATGGCAAGAAGGACATGGAAGATTTGGACAAAAACTCATCATCATCTACATTTTCAGATTTATCTTCGACCAATGGCTGCAATTTTGAACTGATAAAACCTTCCATATAACAAGCAACAGGGTCATTAAACACATGAGAAGATTATTGCAATTTATTGTCAATTTGTTCCAATGAATCAGTGTGATTTTGCATCAGCACACATTCCTCTTCTTCAGTCATGATCTTAAATTTTTCTTTCAAAAATTTAAATGAAGAAAAGTATAAAGGTAAAAAATTTCCTTCAGTTGATTCGGTACTTTCTTCATATTATTCTTTGTGACTGTGATATGTAGGTTGATTTCTCTCATTACACTGCTGAAAAGGAACATTTTCTGATAGAGAAAATGCAACTGGTTGTTCTAGGAATTCAACATTATAATCATCATCATGTTCTTCATATATAGGAAAATCAACAACATTTGCAATGTCATCTAACAGGAAAAATCTTGGGACATCAACCTGCTCTTCAACAAGCTGATTTGCAAATTCATTTTCTTGACTGTCTACAAATGAATACATAAAAAAATCAGACCCAGGCTTATCATGAGATGGATCAGAAGCTAAATTATCACCTTCTTTTTCAATAAGTGGAATATAATCCTTTGCAAAATCATCAGCATTTAAAACTTTAAGAGAACATATGATATTATTAACCCTATGCTCAATATTCAAATCAACTGTTTTTTTTCATATTCGTTGTCATGTTATTTAGCATCCAACTCCCCATTTCGAATCTATTTACATGCTTGAGTATTGTTTTGAATCTCCTAAGAATCATCAAACATTTGTTGTAAGGACTTAGATATTCTTTCCATCAGAAGGAAAGACAAATCTAGATGAAAGGTTGTTGCATAATGGAGCATGGCAACAACTTCAGTAGGTTGAATTTATTTGGGAAACTTGTAATAAATACTGAAAAACCTCATACTGGATGTAGAAATAGTTTCACTACTCTTCCTTTTCATGGCATAGAACTATGTAAGATGTAGATCAAAATATTTCCTCTTGCCCCAAAATTTCAAAAAAACATTCTTCAATTTCTCCCATGAGATAATTGTCTCTGGCGGCAAGTGTGTAAACTAGTCTTTGGTATCCCCTTTCAAGTATTGAGAGAAGGATCTCATACAAACATCGTCATGATCAATCTCAAACAACTCTATAAAATGTTCAAAATATTGGATGTGTTTTTCAGTTGTGATGGTATTAGGTTCTCCATCAAACATAGGTAGGTACTTATAGTGCTTTGGAGGAAAATTATGAAGGATGTGAGGTAATTTTAAAGGTATGTATCTCTGTTAAATCTTGGAGGGTGTTGGATCAAGTACAAGAGGTGAAATATCAGCCTTGATTTCATGAGGCTCATCAACTTGGCTATGGTCATCACATGGATCAGATGGAAGATTTTGATCAAAATCAATGATACAATGAGGAGATATATGTACAACTTTAAGAGGAGGATGTACAAGTGCAAGATTCTCATGTTCATTATTTGAATGAAGCTAGTAAAGAAAATTGTCTTTAGCATGTTCACGAAAGGACAAAAGGTAATTAATAAAAAAAAATATCATGTCTTGGAAAAAACTCAACTTTAGGTACTTGTTTTCTCCCATGATGTCCTTTCATACGTCTGTCAATGGATCTCGTTCTCTAGTGGAGTCTATGAATCGCATTTGAAGCTTGATTGGAGTCAACAGGTGGAAATTTACAACCTTCTTATGTCTAACCTCTGTCCACCATCAGAAATTAGGTCTAAACCTTGTCGTTTCTCCTAGGGAAAATGCAACTTTCATTCCTTGACAACAATGCCAAAATGTTAACTCTCAGAAATTTCTTTGGGATGTATCAAAGAAAACTCATAGGTAACTATTTCAACCAACTTTAGATTGTATTATGACCTATACAACCAAAGAGGGATCTCTCATATGTCTAATGACTACTAATAACTCAAGGGTTTCATCAATAAATGCACATAGGTCAGATTCTGCAATAGTACAGGTTTGTTTTTGTTTTAAAAGGGTTGGTAGGACAAACAAGGAAAATGTACCATTGGGAAATGGAGCCAAGGATTGAATTTCAATGTTTTTACAATCAACAGTTGGTTGTTTTATTACTACATATTTTATGCAAAATAGGTGCTATGCTCAACAAATAAATGATATGAAATGAGATATGGAAAGGAGAATAAATCCCACTAAACTACAGGAATCAATCAGTGGATGAATCTCTAGTGCAACTTTAGAAGAAAGGACACAAAGACTAATTACTAAATAGAGCATCAAATGAAGATGGATTTTGTAAAGGTAAACATTTACACATAACAAGAATAATCAGTGTGAAAGTAGCATCAAACATGGATGAATTCCTACCACTTACTCTCAGACAATGCTAGCAGAAAAACATAATCATGGAAATGATATACAAGAAACACATACTGAACATAAACACCATGATGAATCTCAAATTTCAGAAAAAGGAAACTTTTTCATTAACTTCCAAGAAATAAACAAGTCTTCTTCCCCAAGGGTCCATTCTTGAAAATAATCTCCTTTGAATTTTGAAAATTCATCTTGGTTCACCCAGAAATCGTCTTGGGAGTCAACTCGTCAAAATTACTAGTTCGCAGTGTCGACGCTGCGAACTTTCTTGTAGCAGCCTTTTTTATTTTTTCCAATCTTCAACACTTAAAAAATTATGTTAGGATTAAATACATGTTGCAAAACTACATTATCTTGATATATCATTGTTTTAAGGTTGAATTTGAAAGGATGCAAAAGATGAAAGTTTCAATAGTCCTAGAACAGAGTGTTTGTAAGATATTTCACAATGCACTGGTGTTTTAATTGTTTCTCTCAAATGTCAAACTAGGTCAGGCTAAAATTTGGTCAGCAAGTCAACAAGGATATCATATTCCTCCACAAAAAATTTCAAAAGAACCCAAATCGGCATTCAAAAGTTATGATGAAAATATGATTTTTCTGTGTACCAGGTGATTTTGTAGAAGTGAGTTTTGCAACGTGGAGTGAGTTTTGCAGTGCATAGTGAATTTTGCAGCGTGCAATTGGAAATGGAAATGGAAATAATAAATGATAAATATTCCTTTTGAAACTGACCCTTGGAAATGTTAGATGATTCCAGACATAGAAACAATATTGGTGCTAGCAGGCATGACTTTGCAAACTCCCGACAAACCTCTAACCTTAGCATGAAAATCATAGTGCTAACATAAGGTATGTCTAATTGCACCCTGGATTTTCATTTATGTGAACATTGTATATACGGTAAACAAAATCAAGTAATATTCTCATCTGGTGCTACAAGAGAAAAGGGGATGTTAGATTTGATACATAGTGATGTGTTTGGACCTGTGTCTATTCCATCACTAGGTAAACATGTGTATTATGTTTCATTCATAGATGATTTATCAAGTAACATATGGATTTATTTTCTTAGGAAGAAATTTTAGGTATTTGATAAATTTAAAGAGTTTAAGGTTATGGTACAAAATTAGACA
>ML790794.1:194314-209856 GCA_009831015.1 Picea engelmannii | reverse complement strand
CACCTTCATCAACATTGGTAGACAAAAATCTTCATGAAGTATGGACTGGTAAGTAACCCTCTCTTGAACATCTCAAAGTGTTTTGTTGTGATGCTTATGTACATGTTCCAAGGTAAAATAGGATTAAGTTGGATAATAAAGCCAAAAAGTGTAACTTTATTGGTTATAAATATGGTATGAAAGGCTATAAGCTTTGGAACCAAGAAACTAAGAAGAATTTTTACAATTAGGATGTTGTTTTTAGAGAGGTTAAAGATGTTCCCAAACATGAATTCCTACCAAGGTAAGAAGAACCTCAGAAAATAGAGTTTGGGTTAGATGATGCAAAATCAGAATAAACAGAAGACAATGAATCGGAAGAAGAACAACATCATACTCCAGTACTAGGAGATCAATGAGGGAAAGAAGGAAACCAGAAAGGTATAGTCCACCTGATTTCCGTGCTAATTTTTATTTATACATTATTGATGATGATCTTAGAACTATCAGGGAAGTAGTGTATTCAAGGGATAATAAACTCTGGAAGAAGGCCATGGTTGAAGTGATGGATTCCTTGGATAAGAATGAGGCATGAAATCTAGTTGAGTTGCTAGGTGGAAGAAAGGCCATTGAAAGTAAATGGGTGTTTAAGAAGAAGTTGAATGCAGAAGGAAAAGTGGAGAAATACAAATCTTGGTTAGTAGCAAAAGGTTATTCCTAGGTAAAGGGAACTGACTTTGGAGAAAGTTTTTCTCCTATTTCCAAATCAACTTCTATTACATTTCTTTTATCTATTGCCACTTCTTTTTATTTTGAAGTAGAATGGATGGATGTGAAGACAACATTCCTACATGGGGATCTAGAAGAATAAATCTACATGAAGCAACTAGAAGGATTTGCAGTGAAGGGAAATAAAGATCTTTTTTGTAAGCTAAATAAGTCACTATATAGTATGAAGCAATCACCTAGGATGTGGTACCAAAAATTTGACACACACATCCTTGGACTGGGATTTGTAAGAAGCAGGGTAGATCATTGTGTATATTCCAAGCATGTTGGTAATCACTTCATTTATGTAGTGTTTTATGTCGATGACATGTTGTTGGTATGAAATAACATCGATGTTATCAAGGAGGTGAAATCGCAGTTATCCTCCAAATTTGACATGAAGGATCTCAGGGTTGATAACTTCATTCTTGGAAGGGAGATTAAAAGAGTTTGTGTAGACAAAAAACTCTAGTTGAATTAGAGAAAATATGTTGAGACAATATTGCAGAGGTTTAATATGCGAGAAAGTAAACCTGTCAAGGTTCCTATTCCTGTAGGTGTAAAATTATTTGTATATCAGTGTCCCAAGAAACAGGAAAAGGAGGAGGACATGTCCCATGTTCCATATGCTAGTGAAGTGGGAAGTTTGATGTATGCAATGGTCTTTACTAGACAAGACATTGCACATGTAGTGGGAGTTTTGAGTAGGTATATGTGAAAACCAAGGAAGGAATATTGGACAATAGTGAAAAGGGTTTTCAGGTATTTCTATGGCACTTATAGTTATGGATTGTGCTACCAAGGAAGACCAATATTGGACGTACATAATTTTGTTGACGTAGACTGGGCTGGAGATCTAGATCGTAGAAGATATACAAGTAAGTATGTGTTTAACCTATTTGGAGGAGAAATCAGTTGGATGAGAAACAAACAGGTTGTAGTGGCACTCTCAACTACAGAAGTTGAATACATGGCATGCACTCATGAAAGAAAGGAATCAATATGGTTATACATATTGTGTTCAAGTATTGGTTTGGTACAAGAAGGAATAAGGTTAGATTGTGATAGTAAGAGTGAAATATTCCTGGAAAAGAACCCAACTTATCACTCAAACACAAAGCATATTGATGTTCAGTTTCACTTCGTGAGGGACATGGTTGAATACAAGAAGGTGTTTTTGGAGAAGGTTGGCACTTTGAAGAATGTTGCAGATTCATTAACAAATTTGGTGAGCTCCGAGAAGTTCTCCCAGTGTAGAGAAACAATGGGTGTTGTTTCCCTCAATTGTTGACTATGTAATCTTGTGACCCCTTGTATGCAAAGAAAACAACAAGTGGAAGAATGTTGGGTAGCTGTTATATTATTTACATGTGTGTGGGGGGGTGCATCAGATTTGATGACTATGTTTTTCTCTATTTTTAGAGGTTTTCTAGTTTAATCCGGGATTAAGGGATTAGGGTTTTCGTAGTTGTAGGATACCTAAAATATTGCATATATTGTATTGTGAATGGTGAAATTAATATAATTAAGAGTTGAGAGGTGTGACACCAAGGAAGACTAGATTTCTCTCGGTTAAGGGTTTCCAGTGTAAATCTTTGTGTACTATGTGTATGAGCCATTGATTACTTTATGTTTTTCTTAAGAATCGGTATGCATTGCTTTACTTCACAGGTTTGAAACTTACACTGGTGGCCCAATGATCAAAGCCACGTTAGTGCCACATCAACAGGTTGCCATAACTGGAGCCATTTTCTTATTTTGGACATAACTGGAGCATATGAAGTCATATTTAAATGAAACTTATGTGTTTTTTCTGCAATGAGATCTACAAAAGAGCCATGGAGGGACACTACATGTTTCTGCTTGGATCTTTTAGAAATTGCAAAATAGTGGTTTTTAATGATCTAGGTCTAGATCATTGGTAGAGGTATATATTAAGATGGAATTCTTGGAGGGGGTCCAAAAGGCAGACGTTAAAATAACCTAGGAAAGAATTGAATAAATTCTAAGGGATTTGGAACGACACTTAAATGGGGATTTTTTGGATTTTCGGAGGAAAAGCGTCCGTAGAAGGAAAACTAGAAAAAATCATTTACTCGACATTTTTTACACTCATCAATCCAAAAAAAATTGATGTACTAAATTTTTTCCAGAAATGCACAGTTTGGGAGATAACATGTTTGGATAAAAAATGCAAGTCTAGAAAAAGGGGTGAAGAAGAACAAAGGTGCCAGTTTCCTATTGCTATAATGTTTTACTCGAACATTAGTTTCACAATATCAGAGTCTTTATGAATTCATTTTCATATTATTATCTATGTGTAATACAAAATTTTACCTGGTTCCTGACAAATCTACTGCTACAAGTGACAAACGTTGGTGTCTAGGATTAATTGCACGATAATGAAAAGTGTAAAAATGGGGTGAATTAACAATATTCAATTTCCTATAACTTTCTGATCAAAGATCATATTTTGGAAAGTAATTAATCATTACAAATATATTGGATAGAAGAATCCACATATCCGCCCATAATTACGAATTGAGTAGATAAACTCACAAGGAATCAAAAGGAAGATGATCATTGACCATAAGGGAAAAAGTGTGCATATGTATCCAAAATTGTAAATTATAGTTTTTGGATAACAAATGTGGTTGTATGGAAATTTATCATAAGCTTAAGGTTACTTATGGAACATATAATATTTATAAGGATGTCTATATATATGTGGAATATGCAAGAGAAAGTTGCAGGTATGAGGGAAAAGGCAGGGACAATTCTTCAAAAGAAAAAGAAAAATGTGCATTGGTTTCTTTAAGAAGCTGCAAGGATTAGACTTCTTAGTGCAATGAGTAGTTTGGAAGACCTCTAATGAATTTTTATTTGAACAAATAAATAAATAAATTTCCAGATAGAAAATGTGCATATCAAATGTGGATGCTAGGTAAGAAAGCGAGTCCACAATTTATGATAATGCATGAACAATGGGTACACATGAAAGATGGAAGGATGGTTTATATAGCAGGTAAAATAGGTTGAACTTGGTATTAAGGATGAGCAGAGACACTTGAAGAAAAAGTGTCATGCCAAGGATTATTCAGAAAATGATTAGGAGCCAGGAATGAGCAATGTTAAGAGATGAATCTGGGTGCAACCCTCAGGGTTTGGGAATCCAAGAAGATAGTGGTGTGACAAAGAGGGCCATAATGCATATATGAAGGTAAGGTGAAACATCTACAAGAATCAATTTTGCATATTTGGATTAGTACCTCAACTATTGTTATCATAAATTCCTAATGGAGGCATTGTATAAATGTCAGAACTTCAGGTAAGAATAAATGAAGGCACATGTATGATAAACAATGCATAAAGAAGGAATTATAGGAAGAAATTATTGAGAAGGATGCATTTAGACTTCGAGGAAGAGTACTCCATAAATGGAAGAAGGATTCTAGTACTGATCAAATTCCTTAAGCATCATGAGATAATTGAAGAGGTACCATGAGTCGGATGCCAATCTAATTGGAGTTTATTGCAACACTCAAGAGATGATGACAACAATGAAAGGGAATTGATTATGCATGTAGAGAATGTTGAGTACTTTTCAAGGGTACTGAGTGTATCTCCAAGGTGTAATGGGATGGTAATTCAAGAAGAACACAAATAGGTAAGTGGTCTTCAATGTTGGGTATGTGTTATATTCTTTGCACGTGTGTGTGTGGGCGCGTCAAATATGACAACTGCATCTGACGATCCCTCGTAGTAGTGCTCTGTTTGTGTCGTGTGCATCGGGCGCTTTCCTAGGGGGTTCCTAGGGGGGGGCAGGTATGACCCTCCCTGGTTTTTGCTATTTTTAGTGAATTTTTCTATTTTTAGCGGTTTACTAAAAATAATCTCGGTTTTAGGGATTAGGGTTTTGGTATCTACAGAATGCCTAAAAACATTGTATATATTATATAGTCAATGGTGAAATTTGATATAATGAATATAAGAAAGGTTTTCCCGGTTGAGGGTTTCCGGTATAAAATCTCTGTGTACTTTGTGTATGAGCCATTGATTAAATTCTATTTTTCTTAAGAATCTATATGCATTGCTTTACTTCACAGGGTTAAAATTTACATGTGGTATCAGAGTTCATTTTTGGCTTCAGAGGGACGCCTTTTTTGTTGAGGGTTTGGCTCGGTCTTGATAGATCAAGTTTATCTTGGGTCTGTGATAAACCTGGGTTTAGTGGGAGATTTTGCAGTGGTGATTTGAGTGCAGAAAGAGGAATGGCGAGTTCTTCTAAAATCGAGATAGAGAAGCTCAATGGTAAAACATTTGAGCTATGGAAGATGAAAATGGAGGACCTTCTTGTAGACAAAGAACAATGGATCATTGTGGATCCTGGTACACAACCTACTAGTACACCATCTACTAGCACATAGGCTACTGGTACACAACCTACCAGTACACCACCTACTGGTATGTCGAAGGAATATTGGGAGAAGTTGGACAGAAGAGTAAGGAGTACTATTCGACTCTGTCTGGAAGATTCGGTGTTTTTGAATGTCTCAGGAGAATCTACAGCCAAGGAAATATGGGAAAAGTTGGGGAATTTGTATCAATCAAAGTCCCTGGTAAACAAGTAGTTTCTTCGAAAGAAGTTGTATCATCTTAGTATGGAAGATGGAGATTCTGTGATAGAACATCTAAATGCCTTTAATACTCTAATAAGTCAACTTGGCTCTATTAATATTACGATTGCAGAAGAACATAAGTGTATTACTTTGTTATGTTCTTTTCCAGACTCTTGGGATAATTTGGTTGTAGAAATAGGTAGTACCACTCAATCTACATTGAAGTATGAGGATTTAGTTGCATCCTTGTTATCTGAAGAGATGAGGCGAAAAAGAATGGATGGTCACAACACAAATGCTTTATTTGTAAGAGGGCATACCCAAGACAGGAACCCTGGTAAGCCTTTGGGGTGGAGATCTAAATCTACAGATAGATCTAAGTCTCCAGGAAAATCTTTGAGGAAATGCTAGAAGTGTGGTAAAATAGGGCATTATAAGAAAGATTGCAAGTCTAAGAAGGTTGAAAAACCAAAGGGATCTGATAGTACCTCTTCCACAGAGGCGAAAAACTCCATTGAAGAAGGAGGTGATGTTTACCTAGCATCTACAAGTACACATGCAGACCATGATGTATGGTTGATCGACTTAGGTGCATCATACCATATGACTCCTCACATGGAGTGGTTCGCTGAATATGAAAAATATGATGGTGGTGATGTATTCCTAGGAGATGAATCGACAACAAAAATCTTGGGACGTGGAAGGGTTAAATTTCTACTAAAATATGGAAGGATTAGAACTCTCCCTAGGGTTCTGCACATTCCAAAACTAGCCAGGAGCCTAATATCTGTAAGCAAGATGGATGATGCAGGAGTGGATACTGTATTTGGAAAGAACACTTGCAAGATGGTACGAGGAGCAATGGTGTTAATGAGGGGAGTTTGGTGTGGAACTCTGTACAAGTTGTTGGGAAGCACTTATACTAATGGGTGTAAAAATTCTATTTTCCTTGAGTAGAAAAATAAAGAAGACAAGACCAATATTGTCTCTGAAAAGAAGACCATGTTGTGGCATCAAATACTGGGACATATTGGAGAAAAGGGCCTTCAAACACTACATGGTAAAGGTATGGTTGAAGGTATGTCTAATTGCACTCTAGATTTTGATTTATGTGAACATTTCATATATGGTAAACAGAATCGAGTAAGATTCCCATCTGGTGCTACAAGAGAAAAGGGGATCTTAGAGTTGATACACAGTGATGTGTTTGGACCTGTTCTTGTTCCATCCCTAGGTAAATCTGTGTATTATGTTTCATTCATAGATGATTTTTCAAGGAACACATGGATTTATTTTCTTCGAAAGAAATCTGAGGTATTTGATAAATTTAAAGAGTTTAAGGCTCTGGTAGAAAATCAGACAGAGAAGAAAATAAATGTATTGAGAACAGATAATGGTGGAGAATTTTGTGGAAATGAATTCGAAGAATTCTGTAAGAAGTGTGGTATAGCAAGGTAGAAGACTACTCCATACACTCCTCAACAGAATGGAGTTGTAGAAAGGATGAATAGGACACTGATGGAAAAAGCAAGGAGCATGCTCAGTGGTGCCGGGTTAGGACAATAATTATGGGCAAAGGCAGTGGGTATACATTTTACCTGGTCAATCGATCGCCTTCATCAGCATTGGGCGATAAAAATCCACATGAGGTATGGTCTGGAAAGAAACCCTCTCTTCAACATCTTAGAGTGTTTGGTTGTGATGCTTATGTACATGTTCCAAAGGAAAGTAGGAGTAAGTTGGATAAAAAGGTTGAAAAGTGTATCTTTAGTGGTTATAAGGATTGTGTGAAAGGTTATAAACTTTGGAACCCAGAAACTAAGAAGACTATTTACAGTTGAGATGTTGTGTTCAGAGAGGTAAAAGATGTGTCCAAACAAGAATTCCTACCAACACAAGACAAACCTGAGAAAATAGAGCTTGAGTTGGATGATGCAAAATATGAATCATCTGAAGAAGAGGAAGCAACAGCAGAAGAAGAAGAGCCTCATACCCCAGTATTGAGGAGATCAGTGAGAGATAAAAAGCAACCAAAAAGGTACATTCCACCTGATTTCCGTTCAAATTTTTCTTTATCTATTACTGATGATGATCCCAGAACTATCAAGGAAGTAGTGAATTCAGAGGATAGTAAACTCTGGAATAAGGCCATGGTTGAAGAAATGGATGCCTTGGATAAGAATGAGACATGGGATATAGTTGAGTTGCCAGCTGGAAGAAAATCTGTTGGTAGCAAATGGTTGTTTAAGAAGAAGTTTAATGCACAAGGTAAAGTGGAGAAATACAAAGCTCGGTTAGTAGCAAAAGGTTATTCCCACGTAGAGGGAATTGACTTTGGTGAGATTTTTTCTCCTGTTGCTAAGTTAACTTCTATTAGATTTCTTTTATCTATTGTTGTTTCTTTTGATCTTGAAGTGGAACAGATGAATGTGAAGACAACATTCCTACATGGGGATCTGGAAGAAGAAATCTACATGAAGCAGCCAGAAGGATTTGCAGTGAAGGGAAAGAAAGAGTTGGTCTGTAAGCTAAAGAAGTCACTATATGGTCTGAAGCAATCACATAGGATGTGGTACCAAAAGTTTGAAACATACATCCTTGGATTGGGATTTGTAACAAGCAGGGTTGATCACTGTGTATATTCCAAGTAGGTTGGTAATCACTTCATTTATATAGTGTTGTATGTTGATGACATATTGTTGGTAGGAAATAACATGGATGTTATCAAGGAGGTGAAATCCCAACTATCCTCCAAATTTGACATGAAGGATCTCGGTGTTGCTAACTTCATTATAGGAATGGAGATTAAAAAAGATGGTGCAAACAGGAAACTCTGGTTGAATCAGAGAAAATATGTTGAGATGATATTGCAGAGGTTTAATATGCATGGAAGTAAAATGGTCAAGGTTCCTATTCCCATAGGTGTAAAGTTATTTGTAGATATGTGTCCCAAGACACAGGAAGAAGAAGAGGACATGTCCCATGTTCCATATGCCAGTCTAGTTGGCAGTTTGATGTATGCAATGGTTTGTACTAGACCAGACATTGTACATGTAGTGAGAGTTTTGAGAAGGTATATGTCAAAACCAGGGAAGGAGCATTGGACAACAGTAAAGAGGGTCTTCAGGTATCTTCATGGCACCACCAGTTATGGATTGTTCTACCAAGGAAGACCGAGATTGGACAGAGTGGTGGACATACATGGCTTTGTTGATGCACACTGGGCTGGAGATCTGGATCGTAGAAGATCTACAAGTGGGTATGTGTTTAACCTATTTGGAGGAGCAATCAGTTGGATAAGAAAAAGATAGGTTATAGTGGCACTCTCAACTACAAAAGCTGAATACATGGCAGCCACTCATGCAAGCAAGGAAGCAGTATGGTTTCAAAGATTGTGTTCAGGTATTGGGTTGGTACAACAAGCAGTGAGATTAGATTGTGACAGTCAGAGTGCAATCTTCCTGGCAAATAACCCAGCTTATCATTTGAAGACAAAGCATATTTATGTTCAGTATCACTTTGTGAGATACATGGTTGAGGAAAAGAAGGTGTTGCTGGAAAAGGTTGACACTTTGAAGAATGTTGTAGATTCATTGACAAAGTCTTTGAGCACATAAAAGTTCTCTGGGTGTAGAGTAACAATGGGCATTGCTTCCCTGGATTGTTGACTATATAATCCCTTAGACCCCTGGATGCAAAGAAAAAAACAAGTGGGAGAATGTTGGGTATGTGTTATATTCTTTGCATGTGTGTGTGTGGGCGCATCAGATATGACAACTGCATCTGACGATCCCTCGTACTAGTCCTTTGTTTGTGTCGTGTGTGTCGGGTGCTTTCCTAGAGGGGTCCCAGGGGGGGCAGGTATTCCCCCCCCCTGGTTACACGCAACGTTCGGCAATGGGCGGTAGCCCGGGGCAGCATGTCGAAAATTGTTTTTGGGCGGTTTTTTCTATTTTTAGCAGATTTTTCTATTTTTAGCGGTTTACTAAAAATAATACTGGTTTTAGGGATTAGGGTTTTGGTATTTATGGAATACCTAAAAAAATTGTATATATTTTATAGTGAATGGTGAAATTCGATATAATGAATATAAGAAAGGTTTTTCCGGTTGAGGGTTTCCGGTATAAAATCTCTGAGTACTTCATGTATAAGCCATTGATTAAATTATGTTTTGCTTAAGAATCTATATGCATTGCTTTAGTTCACAGGTTTAAAACTTAAAGGGAATTGATTATGCATGTAGAGAATGTTGAGTACTTTTCAAGGGTATTGAGTGTATCTCCAAGGTGTAATGGGATGGTAATTCAAGAAGAACACAAACAGGTAAGTGGTATTCAAAGACGAAAATTCCTAAGAAGACACATGAGGAATAAAATGGTTCTATGCTTGACAAGGTATGTAAAAGAGATGGAAAATAAAAGGAACTATCTCAAATGTACAAAGAATATGATCAAGCTTGTACAATTGTTTGAGGAATCATAGAGGGAATTGCAAGGGTGCGGAAAAATATTATTTGTATAAATAAGGTAGCTATGAGATGGAAACACTAGTGAACAAATTGGATGGAAATGAAATTCAACCAAGTTGGACGTGGCTAGAGGTTCTCAACAAAAAGAGAAGGTTAACAAGGAGCTACAACATGTTCACAACATAAATAAAATTGGAATATATGTGCACTGGTGTGAATAATGTAAGATATCAACATGTATATGTTTATGCCTTGAAATCTCATGCTAATAATGGTGAACACCTAAAAATATTGAGGTACAGTGAAGATTTGCATGCTGAGATAGTCCCATGAGAAGGGACTATATAAAGGACCTATTGAAAGGTGAGAGCCATGATTTGATGGTTGTTGAAATCTAGACAATGGAATGTAGAGGCTTTATTTTTATGCCAAGAATCTCGGATTACATTATAAAGACATGCATGTGTGGAAGGCTACATATGTTGAAAAATTATTAATGGTAGCAATATTGATAAGAAGGTAGGGGCAAGGAAGTTACATCTATTATCAGTGGTGTATGGATGAAAAAATGATAGTGCATAGAAACAAGGATATATAATGATTCAAGGACAACCATCTACAACAACAACTAAATAAATAAATAAATAAGATGAAATAAATATGCATTGGAGTGCATGAAAGAAGTGATGCATGATACATAGGATAAACATAGAATGCATGCGAATGAAGTGGGCATGATAAGATTTAATGCTTATTGCATATTGATGTGTGTGTGTGTGTGTGTGTGTGTGTGTGTGTGTGTGTGTGTGTGGACATGCTTGCAAACTAAGAGTATTTTTTTGCTATATATATGGATCAATTAATGATGTTGTGATATTTGAATAAGACTAATGATGGATTGAGTATCCAAGAAATTGTTTATATCAAGGTGGAATATGTTGATGATATTGCTACATATGAAAATCATTTGTATGAGGAAAATGAGGATGAAAATATATTGATCAAGAGGTTAATTAAAGGACCCTGTAAGCTTCTACAAAATATCAATTGATCTGATGACATCAATTAAATGTAATAACATCTAAGAAGGTATGCATTTGGGGTTTTTTATGATGCATAAATGTTGAAAGAAATTGAGGTGAGAGTTCCTTCGGTCACATTTTTAATATAGAATTGGTGTGCAGAGGAAGAGGGCCTTGAATATACAATTTTTATTGATTCTTGAATGCATTTGTGTAAAATTTAATTGCATATTGTGTTATGTTGGTTATGAGACCATAACCAAGTTAAGTCGGGAGACATCACTCATGTTGTAGAAATGAATTTCATTAGAGATGGTCATATGTGAGACCTTGATGTGGTTGGAAATGGAAAGGCTATGGTACCATCCAAGTGCGTAATGGTTTCCCTTATATAATTGATGTCTGGACTGCAACCTATTTTCCGACATGAGAGAATGCTAAGACAATTATATTCCTAGTGTTGTGTATGGATTGGAGAGGAAGGTATCCAAATGATTGTATAGGTAAATGGGGAAGAGTTTGAATAATGCATTGAGATATTGGCCAAACCTTTCAACTCACCATGGTTGAATACATGACATAGATATGAGGTATTCCATATCCAATGCAAGGATGCATTTTGTAAATGTGGCCATGGGAATGGGAGCATTATTTTTATGTGTGGGTCATGTTTTATTATGTTATGAAAAACTTGGTGTGTTGATAATGCATGTAAGGTGATTGATAGTTTCATTATAGATAAAATGATTAATGGTTGAATCCCATTCTTAATGTGAATAATGGCTAGAAATGATTGAGTTGTTGGTAAAATACAAATATGAGATCATTTCATGAACTATTGTAAATGTGCATGAATGATAACAATCTATTGGTTTCAATAGAGTTGAAAAAAAGCAGGAAGAATGGTATTGGATATAGAATGGATGTAAGCCCTTAAAGAAGACCATTTCCTGTTGTTATGTGAGAAAAATACAATGAGAATAAAACTCATGCCTGGGAAATTTTATTTTTCCTGTATAAAATGTTTTTGGAAATTTATAATTTAAAATTGCTAACAATTTGTTTGGCTGCATAGAAATTGAGAAAATTGTAAGAAAAATTGTTTTGTATATGGAAAGAATGTAATCTCATAAGGAAGACTGATATCTACAACTACAGGAGCCAAATACAATGAGTAGAAAACACATGTTTGAAAATTTTGTTTTATTGTATAAAACATATTTGAAAATTATAATTGAAAATTTTATGAGGATGTCTCATGTTGACTGCATTCATATGATGCATATGGGATGATTTCCATAGGTTATGGATTGTTGGTGGAATTCTAACAGCAGGTTGGTATTTTTATATGCAAGAACATCTTGGAAAATGATGGATCACCTAAAGAACTATATAATAGTGAAAGGGATACTTGAGCCTAGAGGGTGAGTACAACATGAAGAAGTAAGTTGTCAGGATTGTAGAAGTAGAATTTTTTCAGGATTGCAGAAGAACCAGTTTTCGGGCCTAAAGAGTGAACTTCTATGTGGGAGTTTCATTGTCAAAGAACCAGTTTGTCAGGCTTGAAGAGTGAACTCCTGTGTGAATTGCACTACAAAAACAAGGATGATGTTAATTATTTTCCTAGTAGTTTTCCTAACAATGAGTTTCCCTTGAGATCCCAGTAGTGATATTCTTGGTTACCTGTGCTAGAGAGGCCCTAATAGATGATTAGTGCAACCTGATGAACTGAGGAAAGTGAAGGTGGCACATTCCTTGGTTCAACGCTAATAAAAGGATGGTACATTCCTTGGGTTGAGAAGGTTGGTGAAAGAGAGCTGGTGGAAATCGGGATAGTTGTAGGAGATTTCTAGTGGATTATGTATCTATAGTTTGGGGCTGGAGTGCCTATGTATCTATTTTTTGGGGCTAAAGTTCTTATGTATTTGTATTTTTTGGGGTCGGAGAGCCTATATGTTGATTGAAGGTTGGAGAGCCTCGCTTGGTAATGGTATGAACATTGTATGGTGTTGTGCACTAAAGACAATGCAAAAGTATGGGGGAGGAAATGTGACATCCCTGATTTTAGTCCCCACAAATTGTAATGTAAATGTATAAATGTGAATTAGTCTGATGAGTCGATATGATTAGGGAAAACAACCCATATTCATTAATATGGTTGAGGGTCAAATTGTATATTATGAACATTGAAATTATCAATGAAAGTAATAATCATTGGATGTGATATGAGAGGGATAAAAATGATGGGGGGTTATGGTTCCATAGGAGAGAAGGGCTCAAGGGGGATTTTATTCATAGGTATTAATCCAACCCACAATCCTGAAATTATTATCATTGTGTAAACCTTTTATTTTGTTGTTGAGTGTTCCCAAGGCCAATCATTAAACTCATGTAAGAGGGTGGGTGTAAGTGGTCACATCCCATAGTTATTGGAGAGCATGGGATGAAGTACAATCATCTTTGGGAAGAGTGAGATTCAAGCAAGCAAGGGAGAAGAAGGAAATTTGTATGGAAATAGAGACAATTTTTGCATGCAAATTTTAGGTAGAAAAGGAAGAGCTGAGTGTTGGGAAGAGCACTAGCCATGTTATTATTAAAGGAAGCCATTGTTTGGGTGTGTGTTATGTTGTAAATGAGGCCTTTGTGCCTATAAAATAGGTTGTAATCTTGTAGTGTATTTCATATTGAGGAAATAGCTCAAGAGCTATGTGAAGGCTACTGTGAAAAATCATGCTATAGATGAGAGTCCTTGAATTCCCTATCTAGGATATTCCTGGCCAACCAAGTGTACTAGAAGCCCTGATAAATGAATGGTATAGCCTGAGGGATCGTGAGCAGTGAAGGGGATATATTCCTTGGGTTGTGCATGTTATGAGGAAGAGAGAGATGGTGGATTGGAACTATTGTAGGAGTAGAGCCTAGGTTTGGGTTGTTGAGTGTGGAGAGTTGACATCCGGAGGGATAGATATCCTTGTGGAATCATAGCCTCAGCTTGAGGGTGGCCTATTGTTGATATTTGGAGAAAAAGTGTCTATGGTTGGGAGGTTAATCCTTCATATGAAACCTATTGGTTATATTTATAAACATATAAGTCTGTATGTTGTGTTATTTATGATTATTTCGTTGTGTTAATGATATCTAAATGATGGTTATGTTTTGTTGGGTTTGCATGTATTTAGGATTTTATAAATGATGTAGATGAATGGGTAAATCAACATATAGTTTTTCCCTAATTTTTATGGGCCTGTTGCCCCTTAGTTTCTTTTATATGTATGGGGCATATTTAAATTTGTATTTAGCAGAAAAAATTGTTTTCTTCAGTGATGAGACTCAACATGGGTGATCGGTACATTACACTGAATTGAATGATGTACTCTTGCACACTCTTCCCATGCCTTTGCTTGAAGTAATTTCAATGGATCCATTGGACCTCTACATACCCAATAGGGTAGAACTGAGACTTAATGAGGGTTTCAAAATCCTCCAACTTAGTTATTGGAAAATCACCCTCTAGTGTAAGTATTTTTGTGTAATTTTCCCACCAGGTTAATGCATGGACCTCTAATTTCAATCTGGCATATGGAATCTTGTACTCTTCTTTTGTATGGTGGACACTGAAATAAACCTCTAACTATTGCAACACATGATTGAAATTTACTGCATCAATCTCACCTTGGTATGGATTGATACCAATATGATCCGTAAACTACCATGGATATTCCACTAGAATAGTTTTTCAAAACATATCTTAAAATATTCTGAAATCTTAGACAATGAAAACTAATTTTCCTTAGATACCAGATTAATTAATTACTAGATTTTCTTGAATTTGTGAAATAATTGAAATACAAAAATGAAAGAAATGAGCAAAAGAACACACCATCCACACAAAAATGAATGCAAGATATATATGGGAAACTCAATACAGGAGAAAAACTAGCCAGAAGGTGGGGCCTATGCTCTTCTCTCTTTTCTTTAGCTATGGAAATGCAAATACAAAGAAATAGGAACTCACTAAGGAGTTTCCTTTGATATTGTGGTCTATATGGCTACTACACAATCTTTCCTTCTCTTTTATGCTCTCAAAATACCACTCATAGATACTCTTCTCAACTATGGAACAAATACCATGCTAAAGAATGGAACCCCCTTCTCCTCCTAATGGCAGAGTATTTAACATAGCCCGATAGCCATCTAGGGTTAGGGTTTTTTTGCATCCTCAACCCTCAATTAGTGATAGGGGTTGGACCTTCTAGAATCTTCTTGAAAGTTCACATGTGGCTAGCCCCACATGTGTAAGTAATGGGAGCTAATGTGGCATCTACTTGTACTATGGTGGTCAACAATGTAGGTCGGTCAACTTGCAGGAGGCATAACTTTCGCATGAGCTTCGATTGAGGTGATTTTTGCACCGTTGGAAAGGTCTTGAATTGTAGATCAACACTAAGGGCATGGACACAAATTTTTGATGTTGTAACCCCTCAAAATGTCATTAAATGCCTCAAAATGCCTTCTGAAGGTTTTGGACTCAATTTTCCAAAGTGAGACTAAAATGGCCATGCAAGTCCACTCTTCTAAAATAGATGACAAATTATATGATGATCCATTCCAAATCAAAGTTTATGGATGATGGAATCATTAAATTACATAGTCAATAAATTAGTGTATAAATAAAATCTCACACAA
>ML790794.1:170734-194222 GCA_009831015.1 Picea engelmannii | reverse complement strand
ATATATATATATATATATATATATATATATATATATATAATTTAACTCAATTGACCCAATCATCCACCCAAAATATTTTCATTGTAAATGAAAACATTGTAAATCCAAACTATTCCCAAATTATATCTAATAAAACTTTATTGATTTTCTTTCATAAAAAAAAAAAAATTAATACTTATCCAACAAATTGGTTTAAGCAAAACTTACTATCATACTTTATCATTTATATACTTTATGATTTATATAATATATTTTGAGCTCATACTCCCCAAAATTTATAGTGAACTTTACAACATCATCTAAATCTTTAGTTCAACTCACTGTCTAAAGGTGATATATACGTTTTGGCCAGTGGAAAGTTTAAAAAAAATTACAAATAACACATAGGAGCGTGTAGTTGTGTCTCACCCAAAAAGTTGATGATTACGCTTCCCCTAATTTTGGAATATAAAAAGTACTCATATTCCCCACAAAGTTGAGTGATCTTCACAAAATCATCCAAATCTTTAGTTCAACTCACAAGGTACTGAGTACGTTTTGAGAATTTGCAGGGCTTTTTAGAGCAAAGTTAAAAAAAATGGAGTAGGTTAATTAAGAAGTAATCTTTCCTCTTGAATTTAGTTTTTCAGATAAAAAAATGGATTTGAATTTGGTTAGATTTCAGAGTTTTGTATGGATCAAAGTTTCATGTAATTCAGAATTTTATCTTGGGGTCTTACCTCATTTTAAACCAACCCAAATACTCAGAAAATAAATGAAAGTTTTGGATTGGCCAGAAATTTAAAAATAAGCCGCCAAAAAATCCATGGAAAAAATAACTCAAATTGCTCCATAATTAACTCACTCCAATTTTTTTTTACAAATAGAAGCGTGTAGTTGTCTGTCGTTCCGAACAAGTTGATGATCCTGTCTCCTCCGTGTGTAGTTGTCTGTCGTTCCAAACAAGTTGATGATCCTGCCTTCTCCGCTATCGTTGGAATACAAAAAAAGAAAGTTTAGTTCTTTTTCTTTCTTTTCCTTCCACTATGTTAATTTCATAAATTTCCTTTTACGGTATAGAGGCAGTTGGGATGCGGGAAAGAGATTCAGACGAAATAGTTGTCGGAGACATTTCTTATCAGTTTCGTGAAGAGCAGAGAACAAACGAATAGTTGCGGAGCATCATCCATATTACCTTTCAGAAAAGTCATTTGCCAACGGAGTTCGAAGAGTCGATGAGAATCCAACCTTATTCGAATCAATGACACACTTGATGAGTTCGTCATTATTCGAATACAAAGATGACATGACAATTGAATGCTTTCGATGGCAGGCTTGAAACTGTATTCGAAAAGCATTTATTTTGTTCATTTGATTGAAATGCCGTTACTTTTCAACGTTCTTTTACAGGCTTTAAGTACATCCACGTAGTTTGAGTGATTCGCCGTGACTTTCGTGTAGATGCTTCTCCTTTCTAGCCTGATCAGTCTGACAAGATTCAGATTGAGCTGGCTACACTCTACTGCTCCGAACATATTCGGTGGTTAGCTTAGGAATAATAATGGTTGCTGGATGCCTCCTCCTCTTTAATATAAAGCTCCGCTATCAGAATAATATCCTCCACCGCCCTGTATTCTTTTCGAATACGGTGAATCAGCTTTTCGATTGCAATCCTCCCACTATATGTGCTTTTTAGATTGCAAGGATATGTCACATATTGGAATATTTTTATTTCCAACGGATTCCATGATCTTTGGAAAATTACGAGCCGTAGTTATCACTGGAAAATTGGAAGTCCTGGTTTACATGAAAATTCTCCAATCGCATTACGCTGTTACGATGATAGTTGACTTCCAGTATATGTCCTGTTAGATTGCAATGATCTGTCAGATTTGGAATATTTTTTATTTCCAACGGGTTCCATGAATTTTAGAAAATTAAGAGTGAGTCGTAGTTATCGCTGGAAAATTGGGAGTCATGGTTTACATGAAAAATCTCCAATCGCATTATGCTGTTACGTTGATAGTTGGCTGGTTGAGTTTTTCGCCACTGTAGTTCGAGGGCCGAGTTCTTTAGCAGTTAGTTTATTTTCAAAATAATTATACTGACTCAAATTTTGGTAACTGATGACGATGCCATAACGGTCATTTTTATATATATCTCCATGATAAAAATCTATTGACAAAGCCCGGACCGTCATTCTCTCTGACAATGAGGGGAGCGAATGACAAATACTTCGAGATCCTATGCCCTCCATAATATGGATCCAAATCGCTGAACTCCAAATACAGTAGACTATTTTAAGTATCATGTAGAATAATAGTTTACTGTTTTTTTTTGTTTTTATAAAAAGGTGGTTAATATCCAGTTTGTTATGTAGTAGTAGATGGATTGTCGTTGGATCTGAATTGCTTTTACATCCAACTGCTTATAATTCACTTTCCGCAGCATTCAATGCAGCTTATAATTCACCTTCAGCATATTCAATGTTGGGTAGCAGATTGAATATTGCTGACCAAAACATAACACTTAAGAGATACCAGTTTGAAGGGAATCAATACACATACAGTATATAACTTTTTAACAAAAACATCATTTACTTCATAGTATAGAATATATTAGTGTAGATGAATTTTAAACTTGAATCTATTAATTATTTAATTATTTAGAGAGATCAAATTTATTGAGATATAAGTTTTTTTTATCATTTCATTATATATCATGTATTAATTCTTTTCTTTATATTAAATGATAAAAAAAAACATTTTCAAAAATTTAATCCTTCTCAATGCTTAATAAATTAGAATTTAACATAGATATAAACTGATTTAATATTTTAAATATTATCATATATAAATAAATTCAAATTTAACATAAATATAAATTAATTTAATATTTTAAATATTATCATACTTAATTATTATTTTTTATTTTTATTTTCATATACCTAAACATAACTTTAGGTAACATCTCTCCATACCACATCTACATTGTAAAACACTTCATTGCTCTCTATACAAATATCTAAAATACAACATATACTTCTAAATTAAATACCTACAAACATTTTACAAAATACAATTGTATTTTTTTTTTTATCGCAATACATTTATAGCACTATGATGTTCAGTTTACAAATATTGATGAAAGTAGTTTTCATCTTAATTAAAGTTTATAAACAATGAAAATTTACTTTCAAAAGATTCATTAAAACTTATATTGTTTTAATCTTCATTTCACATAAATTTATAAATTAAATTAAAAATATAAACTAAACTTATAATCAAAATGAGTTCATTTTATATTAAAATATTTTTACAGTGCTGTATTTTTTTATTTAAATATTATGTACAGCCATTTTAATCATAATAAAATGTTTAGTATTTAAGTCCTTATTCTAATTCAACCTTTAATATATTGATATGAATGGTTTATATAAACATTTTAATCGTGGTGAAATGATTGGTATGAGGTTTCGTTTATTCTTATTTATTTTTTAAAATTTGAGGCTTTGAAATTAGAGTTTTCAATTTGAAGATTTTGAAATTAGATTTTTCAATTTCAACATTATTTGAAAAATATTTTAATTAATTTTAAAAAATAATATGAAAATGAATGAAATGAAGAAACATAATATTTAATAATTATTTTTTATAAAATAATATGAAAATGAATGAAATGGAGAAAGACAATCTTTCATAAGTTTAATTTAATCTTCAAATCTAAAAGGGTAGAGTATTTATGCCTTTATAAACCTTAGCAATCAAATTATTGCACAGAGGGGTCCTTTGTCCCACAAACAAGTAGATAGTGTATACCAATTTGATGGTTGGCATGACCATGACTTTAAAAATAAATTAATTTTTTTTTTTCGAGAAAATTTCTTTATTATCATTGCAAGTGTAATACGTTGTTGCATACATGCCTTAAGAAAAAAAGCTTATCTTTTTCATATGACGAGTCCACTAATCCTTTTACAAAAGCATTACAAAACATATTTTTCCATCATACTACAACAGTGCCTAGCAATGTTTGAACATATACTAGAACCATAATTACATAGCTTCTATTTCCTCCCCATCAAGGAACTCGTAGTACTTGAATGCTCCAGTTGGAAGGCTCAATGCTTCTTTGGACAATTCGTCTGCTTTGGAGTTCATCTCACAAATAATGTGAAGGAGGGAGAGCATCTCAAAGGCATGGAAAGTGAGTTTGATATCATACATAATATTTTGAAGTCTAATATCTTGTGTTGAGCTTTTTCCATTTGCCCAATCTATCACCAGCTTTGAATCTCCCATCACCTGTAAATTTCTGACATTTTTTTCATTTCGTTGTCTCTAGAAGGGTCCATAAGGCTATAAATTCTGCTTGGTTGTTGGAACTTGGCCCTTGCGCATATTTGATGAAAATATAGTGTTTATGACTGATGTAAAGAACCACCCTGACTCCACACATAGGAGGATAGCCCTAACTCACACCATCGAAATATCCCCAAGGGGTGGTATAGTCTATTTCAGGGAGTAGAGGGATCCAATGGGTCTTTTTTTTTTGTTTCTTTATCAATTCCATCGTTTTCCCCACTGTTAGGGTTGTCGTTATTTCCAAAGGGACATGTCTATCATTGTGAATATTTGAATTGCGCGCCCACAACAAATTGTTGACAAGTATGCTCGGTAAGTTGGTTTAAAGATTCACTGACCTATACAAAATCCAATCTTTGATACATTCCTCCAATCTCGGTTTATTCCAGTCGATTTGGCATGTAGCTTTTCTTTAACTGAGTGAAAAAATGGGAAAAATGAATAAATAGATGAGAAATTGTTTCATAGCTTTCTTTACAAAGGGAGCACCAGTTGGGACCGTTCCATCCCCTTTTGATGATATTATCCATGGTAAGTAATTTGCTGTTTAAACTGAGCCACATCGTAAGATTGCATCTAGGCGGGGTGTTGATTTTCCAAATTTTACCCCACCACCATTTTCTTCTCCCAAAAAGTACATATCAGTCCAAGCTTTATAACCAAGTTCTGTCGTGAAAGATCCATTGTTAAAGTTTTTCATCCAAACCAAGGATTCCTCTATGTCTTCATCTAGAAAAATGTGGTTTTCACATAAATTTCCCATGTAGGAATTCCATTCATCATGGAGATCCTCGGATAAATTTAAAGCAACTGCATAGATCCATCCTAGGTGGCCTCTTGGTTGTAGGAAGCTAGTTTTGATGTCTTTAAGGAAAAATATTTTGTGGACTACTAAGGATTGAATCAAATGAGGGGAGAGCACAAAGTCATCCCTGACTCCCAGCCAAGGATATTTCCCTATTCTGATGCTTCTACCATTTTCTACTTTCCAGGAAGTCCATAGTCCCACCAAAGGAAAAGCTTTGACTGAGGCTTTCCAGACTATTGACCCTTTATTTGATTTAAAAGGGGTTCTGTTGATGGACGAAATTGACCGTCCGTCAACTGGGAGAGTGGAACCGGTCCGGGGTTGTCTAATAACCCAAGCCATTTGGGATGAACCACCCTGACGGGTTTAGCGGCTCCGTTAGCCGATTTAAGTTCTAAGAAAACAAAAAGAAAACTACTCTAAACTAACTAATCTAACTAAAACTAACTATTAAACAAACTAATAAACTAATCTAACTAAAACTAACTATTAAAACAAACTAAACTAATCTAACTATTCTATATATTCAACCTACTAACTAATACTATACTAACTCTAACTAATTAACTATCTAACTACTAACATAAATAAATCTTATTCACAAAATGTACAATATCTACAATTTACAGATTTAAACAAAACCTGAAAAAATCATTTATATTCTGCCCTAAGACAGAGAAAGATATTTTTGTTGATTTTATAATTTTATGAACAGAAATAAAACAAAAACTAACTAAACTAAATAACTAATATACTAATTCTAACTACACATTTAACTACCTAAATTATACTAAACAGATTAACTAACAAATAAATCATAAACTGGCCTGGAGAAACGCTCTAGGTTTGTCCTGTGTATGATGATTTTCTCAGCTGATCAGAGGGAGGAAACCCGCACCGAATTATCCAGGAGCTTCTCGTAAACGATAGTTGCAGTGCTCTTCAAGTATGATTACAGTACAAACAAGACATAAAAATCTACAACAATCTTATGATTTATAAATCTTCACCGTTAGATAAATCTGTATGCAAAGACTTATACACAATAAGTCAATTGATGAAGAAGAGAAATCTGTCATTCATTAGCTGAACAAAGTAATTGCTGTATTTTTAAAGTAATGAAAGAAATCAGATATGGATCACATTAATTAAATCACATCATTCTGCAATAGACTATGGTAGCTAAAGTAGCCTATAATCAACTGCAAATGACATGCATAAACTTGAAACAAAAGATTGATATTATGAAAACGAAAGTTGTAGCAAAACATCAATTCTTGTCTCAGTTTGTATTAGAAATCCATAGCCTCGTTCTCCCACAAGTGAGGATGATCATTATTACAAAAAATAAGAAGTATTTAAAGACTTCCCACAGGGTAAAACATCCCTGTGGGAATTGTCAAAATAATTTACAAAAATCTCTGAATAATCTCCCCAAATCCCTAATTTTGCCTATGACTAATAACTAAAAACCATATCTAAACTATTGTAACATGTCTAATTGGTTAATGAAATTCGTGGGTACCTGTAAGTAGACAAAAATACAGAAGTTTAGATAGTGTTTATTGATAAAATTGGCAGAAATCTAATTCTGGCAATTCTGTAGCTGGCCTATTTTGGAAACATAATCGATTTTAATCAATCCAAATCTAACAGAATTATATTCAAACTTTTAAACAAATATTTGATTGCTAATTGAAAATCAAATGAATTATCCAAATCAAAATTCTAGGCTAACTTAAGAGCAAACGAAATCATGGTCAACCGACTGATAACATAGATGCATGCACTCTGTCCAATCTTTGATTACCAATTCGGGTAAACAACATTGTTTTGGATAACTGAACAATAATGAAATCGTTTTTATAACCAATTGAAATCAACAGGAATAGATGCTTCAGCTACCCACAGATCACTTTGAATCCAAACCAAATCAACAAGATCGTTTTTTCAAACTAATATAACTGTATTAAATATAAACGATCATGCTAATCACTTGCAAATCAAATCAAAATAGGAACGAATCAAAACGGTTTGAGGCTGACAAATCGTTATAGATTAACATTGTTTCCATGATTTTTGCAAATAGATCTTCAAAACAGGTCGAATGTAATCCAAATCTAAGCGAAAACAAACCCCAATTCATTATATTAATCCAAGCAATTCATAAGACAAATTTGATATTGAAAACACATGCCTTGGAGGATTGATCAAGGGTTCAAGAGTGTGAGAGGCTGGATGGGTGAGAGGGGTTTTGAGGCATAGGCCTGGAGAATTCATAGACCTTTCATCAAATGCACACAGACCTAATACGTTCCCTCCATCCATTGAGAAGATCTGAAAAATGACCTAACAAACATGAGCTATATCTCTGTAACAACTCGATGTCTGGGGAAACCTCCCATAATGAAGGTAAAGGGACTAAAAACAGTTCTGGGTTTTCAACGGTTTGATCTAATTCAAATCCATTTGCCCATAATCGCTCACGCAAAAACATGACTCTGGGGGCAATTTACGGGGGCAGTCTTCTCTGGCAAAATGAAACCAAAACTGACTCTGAACACCATGGGGGTTCAATTCGCCCTACAAGAGCTAGGAGAGAACACACTGTCTATAGGGTAAACAGCGAGGGGGTTTGACAGGGTAGGCACATGACTGAATGCTTGCTGGTTTTCCCAAACAGAGGTAGCCCGAGATGCAAGGCAAGTGTTAATGCCTATTCGTGTGAGGGTTTGACAGAGTAAGTTGAAACTATGAAAAATTGTCATGCAATCATAGCACCTTGGTAAATCAAATCACTCACTTCACAATCCAAGGTTTTGACCCAATATCAAATAGATTATTCACATGAAATCCATAACATTCATAACCAAAAAAATTATGACCAAATATCCAATAACTATTTGCAAACCATACTGTTCATAACCAACAATTGGTCCACAATAATATGTGTATGATTTAAAACAAAATAATATTTCGAATATAGCACCAAAGCTTTGATCATAAAATTTATGCGTTGTATGAGACCATTGCGCCACAGGTCCAATCATAATGTTAATGCGTTCTCATGAAACCATTGCACCAAGGAATTTGATAAAAGAACATAAAACCACCAATGTATCAAGGATTCAATCACAATCACAAGAATACCATTGCATCACAAATTCATGAAATGAAGTCATATTAGCATAATCAAAATGCAAAGTGAGTAAATGTTTGGTGTCTTGCCAACTGTGCGACTGTCATTGAGTTAGAAGTGATATGACCACATAAACAAGAGTAACCATAATAATCTAGTGATGATTTTTATGCCATCGACATGACTTCGAACTCAAATTTTTCACGCTTGCAGTCGTGAAAACAAGAACCAAGGTAAGAGAGCAAACGCACGAAACAATAGTGTAATTTTATTCGAAGATTGCGACGAAAATCAAAGTTTATAAAACTCTGGTGTAGTCAGCTTATAAGGACATTATAAAAATGCGAAATGGCTGCCAACAATGGTGACACACTGGTAGAAGCAGTTATCTCTGCCAAAAAAACAAATTCAGATTATGATAATGAGAAAAATTCTAACTCAAAAATAACAACCAGAAAATTGTGTAAACATCATCATTAACCAAATACCAGCAGTGTTTAAAGGATGAAAACTGATAACAGTCTTAAGACAAGCAAGCCACAATATTAAAGATAAATTGTCCAATACTGTTGACAGAGCCACTACTGCCAGCAGGCGTCCATAGCCTCGACAGGGTTGCCATTTAACCCACTCTGACATCCGTATCCTTCCAAGAAGTTCTGGATCAGAATAAAGCACATTTTAAGGTTAAGAGTTTTCTTATTTGCAAATTTTCATCTACCCGACATTGCTTCGCTGCCAGCAGGCCTGTTCAGTACCTCGACGAAGTTGTCTTGGCGTCATGCATGCATTTACCCGCTGTCAGTAGACATGTTCAACATCCTGACGAGTTTACAAGCACTTCCTGCAGCTCTTTTAATGCTTTTTTTTTTTTTTAAAGATATATGATTGAGCAGGGTGACGCTGAAAATTACAATATTTTAAACATATTTTTTCAAACCTCAGCATTTTTTTTTTTTATAATTGTCCTTTATTAAGACCCAGAGATGGTTTATTTATAGAACCAACTTTCTAAGGTAGGGAGACATCTTCTGAGTCATTCCCTTAAGGAATAGGGACAACGTAAAAAGATAAAATATGATCATGACAGGCTTTACTCAGAGATCGGAATCAGCTAACTTCTTTCAAACAACAGTCTTCGCCAACACATATGTAAATTCCAGAAGTATATAATTGATGTTTACACAATTTCTCAGCAGTTATTTCAAAGAAAGGATTTTCTGTTTTCCTTGTCTGAACAGTTCAAAAATTCAGGTATGTGTATTTCAATAGCAAAAACTAGTAAGCATAAGGGAGAAATCAAAACACACCAGCGAAGAAAAAATTGGAAAGAAAAGAAATACAAACAACAAAAACAAAAAACAAATATGCACAGAAGGCGCTTCTGAAAACCTCATGCAACAAATCCCTTGGGAAACTGAAAGAAAGTAGGAAAATCCTAAATGATGGGAAAATAGTCCTACTCATGGTACCTTGGGTCAGGGTTGATTTAGATTTATTTATCTCTTTACTTCCCATTTAAGATTTTCATGACGATATTGTGTTTTTTAAAATAAATGTTCAACTAAGAGTAAAGAGAAAAGGATCAAGGGGACTTCCCTGACAACAGTCGTACTATGGTTCTCGTGGTGCGCCCACTTGCGTGTATGACTGCATTATTACAAAAGGAAATAGTGAGAAATAAAGATGAAAGAAAACCTATTCCTAAACCTACCCTAACTATTAAACAAATCAGGATACTACGTGAAGTCATGTTTCCAATGTAGCCATCGAAGTAACTCCAATCCTGCAATGGAAACAAGATCAAGCATTATTAAAAAGAATGGTAATATATCAACAAATGACAGAAACATATCACACTTACCTTCATAATCAACATCTAGAAACAAAGTAAGCATGATCTTACCATTTCCTCAGATATTCTTGTTGTACGAATCCTCCAGCCATTGCGCAATCTTGTCATGATAAGGGTCATAATGGCATAGGCGAGTGTAAGTAGTTTTGAAAAATTTGTCAGGATTATGAGGAAATGGAATAACCATCAGCCAAGGCTGAAATGCCCCATCCTCCTGACGTTCTCTAAGTACTCATTTATTTCTTCACATGGAGGATCTAAATGAAATATGTCACGCCTACTTCCAAGATTCTTAGGTAAAAAGAAAGCAAGTTCAACTTTGTCTTTATTATGAAATTTTTTCATATATGAATATTCAAGCCATCTTAAGATCCTGTCACAAGAATGAGGATGCAAACCATGACTTTGATGAAACAAATATATCAATGGGAAACTCCTCATAGGAGGATTCGTGCAATCAATTGATTCATTGGTTTGAATGTTTCCTTTGATGGGGTTGATTATTTCAAAATGTGAATCATAAACATTAAGATTCGAGCCAATCAAAGAACAAATATGCAACTTAGAATGTTTGATGTCCATAAAATATAATGCATTTTCTTTTTCAACAAGAAACTGTGCAAAGTCATCTCGCAACATGTCCTCTTCCCATATGAGTGATGAAAGTGAACAAGCGTCAAATCCGGTTTTATCAATGTTATGCTCGGAATTAATTTCACTAAAATTTAGAATATCTAAAGGATATGATTGTGGTGGAAAAGAGTAGGATGTTGTAGGTAAGATTTCAAGTCCACTAGAATCTAGGAATAGATCAGGATATAAAGAATAAAAGGAATTAGAAATAAGCAGATAAAAAGAATCTCTTGAACTATGATACTCAACGATGGTATTCTCAAGACAATTATCTTCACTTTCTTTAAAACCCTTACTCTGATTTGGTGACAAATTCCTCGACATAATATGATCATCTGGATTTTCCTTTTGTGTGACAGATAATTCAAAATTTATGTGACAAGCATCTAGTCTTTCCTGTGAACAAAGTGCATTTTGAGGCTGAAGGTTTAAAGTTTCTTCTTTTAGTTGCGTAACTTCTTCTCTAATCAGTTTCATGGGAGTACTAGAACATTCAAGAATATTTTCGTTGCTTAAGTGTTCTTCAATGATTGATTTTAAATGTTGATTAGAGCATGAATTACAAGAATGAGGGTATTCACCCTGAGCCAGAAACGAATCATCTTCCATATTAGTCTTAGACTGAAAATACAATGATTCAAAGAAAAAACCAATTTGGTTGTCAATAAGAGCCTGGTCAATAGATTCTACCTCCCTATCTTGTTCAACATTATCGGAAGAATTTTTCTCTTCTTGCGAAGAAGATTGTTCTTGCAGTTGAGTGATAGGATTTGCAATTGGTTCTTCATTCGTGATTGAACTTGAATGAATGGGAGGGATGAAAGCATCATAGAAGATATTTAATGCCAATGACATGTCATCGAGATTAAATTTACAGAGGATATGATAGACTCTTGTCAAAAATTCTTCTGAAGATGAATCGTCGTTGATTAGCGAAGTATGAAATTCTTCACATAATTGATCAAAATCATAAATTTCAAAAGCATCTAGAAACTCATCTACAAATTGAAACCAATAAAAAATGTGACATGATGGAAAGGATTCAAACCAATGTTTGATTCGACCTCTAAAATTAAAAGCGAATAGTCTGCATAAAACTCTTAAATCTGAGATGTCATGGTTGATGCATTTGCACCAAAACTTGTTAAGGTGTTCTTTAGCAGATGTATTGCCTTCACCATCAAAGGTGAGTTTGGACAAGCGAGAGACTGTCTCGTTGAGAACATCGGGTAATGAGAAGTTGAAAGCATGTTCCAACACAGTGATTTGGGGAGCCATGGAGGAAATTGAATACATTTAAAATAAAGGCTCCTACAAGGCCAACTTGTCAGTCGACCCTCCTTCTAGCACCATTTGTTGACGGGTGAAATTGACTGTCCGTCAACTAGGAGAGTGGAACCGGTCCGGGGTTGTCTAATAACCCAAGCCGTTTTGGATGAACCACCTTGACGGGTTTAGCGGCTCCGTTAACCGATCTAAGTTCTAAGAAAACAAAAAGAAAACTACTCTAAACTAACTAATCTAACTAAAACTAACTATTAAACAAACTAATAAACTAATCTAAATAAAACTAACTATTAAAACAAACTAAACTAATCTAACTATTCTATATATACAACCTACTAACCAATACTATACTAACTCTAACTAATTAACTATCTAACTACTAACATAAATAAATCTTATTCAGAAAATGTACAATATCTACAATTTACAGATTTAAACAAAACCTGAAAAATTCATTTATATTCTGCCCTAAGACAGAGAAAGATATTTTTGTTGATTTTATAATTTTATGAAGAGAAATAAAACAAAAACTAACTAAACTAAATAACTAATATAATAATTCTAACTACACATTTAACTACCTAAATTATACTAAACAGATTAACTAACAAATAAATCATAAACTGACCTTGAGAAACGCTCCAGGTTTGTCCTATGTATGATGATTTTCTCAGCTGATCGGAGGGAGGAAACTTGCACCGAATTATCCAGGATCTTCTCGTAAACGACATATGCAGTGCTCTTCAAGTATGATTACAGGACAAACAAGACATAAAAATCTACAACAATCTTATGATTTATAAATCTTCACCGTTAGATAAATCTGTATGCAAAGACTTATACAAAATAATTCAATTGATGAAGAAGAGAAATCTGTCATTCATTAACTGAAAAAAGTAATTGTTGTATTTTTAAAGTAATGAAAGAAATCAGATATGGATCACATTAATTAAATCACATCATTCTGCAATAGACTATGATAGCTAAAGTAGTCTATAATCAACTGCAAATGACATGCATAAACTTGAAACAAAAGATTGATATTATGAAAGTGAAAGCTGTAGAAAAACATCAATTCTTGTCTCAGTTTGTATTAGAAATCCATAGCCTCGTTCTCCCACAAGTGAGGATGATCATTATTACAAAAAATAAGAAGTATTTAAAGACTTCCCACAGGGTAAAACATCCCTGTGGGAATTGTCAAAACAGTTTACAAAAATCTCTGAATAATCTCCCCAAATCCCTAATTTTGCCTATGACTAATAACTAAAAACCATATCTAAACTTATGTAGCATGTCTAATTGGTTAACGAAATTCGTGGGTACCTGTAAGTAGACAAAAATACAAAATTTTAGATAGTGTTTATTGATAAAATTGGCAAAAATCTAATTCTGACGATTCTGTAGCTGGCCTATTTTGGAAACATAATCGATTTTAATCAATCCAAATCTAACAGAATTATATTCAAACTTTTAAACAAATATTTGATTGCTAATTGAAAATCAAATGAATTATCCAAATCAAAATTCTAGGCTAACTTAAGAGCAAACGAAATCATGGTCAACCGACTGATAACAAAGATGCATGCACTATGTCCAATCTTTGATTACCAATTTGGGTAAACAACATTGTTTTGGATAACTGAACAATAATGAAATTGTTTTTATAACCAATTGAAATTAACAGGAATAGATGCTTCAGCTATCCATAGATCACTTCGAATCCAAACCAAATCAACAAGATCGTTTTCTCAAACTGATATAACTGTATTAAATATAAACGATCATGCTAATCACTTGCAAATCAAATCAAAATAGGAACGAATCAAAACGGTTTGAGGCTGGCAAATCATTATAGATTAATAGTGTTTTCATGATTTTTTCAAATAGATCTTCAACACAGGTCGAACGTAATCCAAATCTAAGTGAAAACAAACCCCAATTCATTATATTGATTCAAGCAATTCATAAGATGAATTTGATATTGAAAACACATACATGGGAGGATTGATCAAGGGTTCAAGAGTGTGAGAGGCTGGACGGGTGAGAGGGGTTTTGAGGCACAGGCCTGGAGAATTCATAGACCTTTCATCAAATGCACACAGACCTAATACGTTCCCTTCATCCATTGAGAGGATCTGAAAAATGACCTGAAAATCACTAGCTAGATCTCTGTAACAACTCAATTTCTGGGGAAACCGCCCATGATGAAGGTAAAGGGGATAAAAACGGTTCTGGGTTTTCAACGGTTTGATCTAATTCAAATCCTTTTGTCCAAAATTGCTCACGCAAAAACGTGACTCTGGGGGAAATTTACGGGGATAGTCTTCTCTGGCAAAATGAAACCAAAACTGACTCTGAACACCATGGGGGTTCAATCTGCCCTACAAGAGCTAGGAGAGAACACACAGTCTATAGGGTAAATGGTGAGGGGGTTTGACAGGGTAGGCACAGGACTGAATGCTTGCTGGTTTTCCCAAACAGAGGTAGCCCGAGATGCAAGGCAAGTGTTAATGCCTATTCGTGTGAGGGTTTGATAGAGTAAGTTGAAACTATGCAAAACTATCGCGCTATCATGGTGCCTTGGTAAATCAAATCACTCACATCACAATCCAAGGTTTTGACCCAATATCAAATAGATTATTCACATGAAAGCCATAACATTCATAACCAAAACAATTATGACCAAATATCCAATAACTATTTGCAAACCATAGTGTTCATAACCAATAATTGGTCCGCAATAATATGTGTATGATTTAAAACAAAATAACATTTCGAATATAGCACCAAAGCTTTGATCATAAAATTTATGCGTTGTATGAGACCATTACGCCACAGGTCCAATCATAATGTTAATGCGTTCTCATGAAACCATTTCACCAAGGCATTTGATAAAAGAACATAAAACCACCAATGTATCAAGGATTCAATCACAATCACAAGAATACCATTGCATCACAAACTCATGAAATGAAGTCATATTAGCATAGTCAAAATGCAAAGTGAGTAAAGGTTTGGTGTCTTGCCAACTGTGCGACTATCATTGAGTTAGAAGTGAGATGACCACATAAACAAGAGTAACCATAATAATCCAGTGACAATTTTTATGCCATCGACATGACTTCGAACTAAAAAGTTTCACGCTTACAGTCGTGAAAACGAGAACCAAGGTAAGAGAGAAAACACATGAAACAATAGTGTCATTTTATTCGAAGGTTGCGACGAAAATCAAAGTTTGTGAAACTCTGGTGTAGGTAGCTTATAAGGACATTATAAAAATGTGAATTGGCTGCCAACAGGTTCAAAACTATTCATGGATAGATTGGATGGGGAGGTATTTTGACGAGATTACTCGTGTCCAAAGAGAATCACCCGTAGTTAACCTCCAAACATTTATTCCTGCAAGGGCTTGAGAAAAGAGGTGAATCTCTTTAATCCACCAACCTCCTAACTCCTTTGGGGAAGCTACCAAGGACCACTTCGCTAGGTGAGGGCCTTTTGTTTTCCAGCCCATAGGAAATGAAAGAAGATGCTTTGAATCTTGTTGAGTATCGTTTTAGGCACAACCACTATAAAATTCCAATATATTGGTATTCCTTGGAGCATCGATTTTAGTAGTACTAATACCCCTCCTCCAAATAGGAGACGACGAACCCAAAGTGAAGTTTTGGATTCCACCTTGCGTATGAGAAAATTACAATTTGTTACTCTATAGTTGTCCATTTTTAGTGCAAGACCAAGTTATTTTAAACCTTCATCCATAGACTTGTCTTTCATAGGGAGGAGCTCAAGAATCTCATTTCAAAATTGCTCGGGACATTTTGAAATGATGATACATGATTTATCCAAGTTGATGGGCATCCATGTTTCCGTGCAGAAGAGATCTACACAATCCTTAAGGAACTTGGCATCTCGAACGGTACCCTTTATACTACAGAAGATATCGTCAACAAATTGCAGGTGGGATATTTCTTCTCTGTTAGTCACCTTTATTCCTTGGAGAATACCTTCACTCATTTAGGAGCCTGCTTAAGGCTTCTACAATAATTAGAAACAAAAATGGGGAAAGAGGACAATCTTGTCTTAGGCCTCGGGAGGTTTTGAAAAACCTCGAAGGGGATCCATTTATTAAGACAATGAAGGAAACACTCTTCAAACAACCCATGATCAAATTTATAGAGTTTAGGTTTAATCCTAGTTGGAGAAAGGCTAGCCGAAGAAATGTCCAATTGAACCTATCATATTCTCTTGTAAGGTCCAGTTTAAGGAGGGTCGCTTTCAATTTTCTTTGTTTGATAGAGTGCAGTGTTTCTTGAGACATTATGACTGCATCATGTATATGTTTGTCATGAAAAAATCCAAATTTTTCTTCTCCAATAAACTCACTCATTAGAGGTTTTAAACGGTGAGTGATCACCTTGGAAATTAGTTTGTAAATTACATTGCATTAAGAGATCGATCGAAAGTCACTAAACAAGTCTACCTTTTGAGTCTTTGGGATAAGGAAGATCTGAGTAGAGTTGAAGGAGTTGATGAATTTTCCATTGCTTTTAGATTATGTGACCACTTTTAGGAGATTGTTCTTGAGAATATCGTAGAAATGTTTGAAAAACTCAACTGTGAAACCATTCAGACCCAGAATTTTGTCATGTTACATTGAGAAAAGAGCATCGTGAATCTCTAAATCAAAGATTTCAACCTCCAATGACTGGTTCATTTCATCCGTTAAAATAGTTGGGAATTTGGAGACTACTGAGATAATTTCTTGGATTGGACATCCTTCAGGTTGACGGAATTGTGATTCGAATAAATTTTCCCCCACCTCTTCTTTTTCCTTAAAGGAGCTGACATTAACACCTTCAACATTTTTGATATCCCAAATCGTATTGATTTTCTTCCGATATTTGGCATATTGATGCAAAAACCTTGTGTTATTGTCTCCTGCCTCCAACTATAACACCTTGATTTTCAACCTCTATAAATTCTCCTCCTTTTCCAACCAGTCTAATTTGTATGCCTCCAAGGATTTAAGTTCCTCTAGTTGATCTTTGGAGGGACGATTGCTATCCAAAGAAATAACCAAATTGGATACGCCATTTTCAATTTCAATTATTTCCCTCTAAGAATGGGCTTTATAGACAGGGATCCATTTTTTTATTCCCCATTTGACCCTCACAAGGTTCACTACCATTTTTTTCATCGTACAATTGGGGTTGGAGGGATCCAATCTTCTCCATTATGAGAGGAATGAAATTTTGAAGTCTTCTTCTACCAGCCAAATTTTGTTGATTTTTAGGGGACTCGGTGGGGAGACTTATTTAAAGAGTATCTGCATCGAAATAGGGCGATGATCGGACAATCCCCCTTTCAATATTTACACTCTTACCCATACTCTTGTTTCCATTAAATCTTCAGAGACTATGAATCTAACCAGTCTCTTCGCCACAACCTCCTCTCCCATTCTACCATTCCTTTAGGTTGGGGACGTTTTGAGGGGTTTTATGTCAGCCAACTTATGTTTTTCCATTAGTGAGAGGAAAAAATTCCACTTCCCATCAATTCTTGGGTTAGATACCTAGACCTCTGTCAGTGAAAGAGAAAAATTGACGTCCCCTACAATTATAGAGAATGGTATGATTAAATCTCATACAAAAGAAATTTACTCCCAAAAGGGATTCGATTAGAACAAGGTCCATAGATATTTACAAAGTTCCTTCCAAAAGGGATTCGATTAGAATAAGGTCCATAGATATTCACAAAGGTGATAGTTTTTTCACTATTTTTGTGCTTTAGACAAACTGCAATGGTTGACCAGAAGCCGGTAGATATTTGAGCCATGAAGTCAAGGCTCTAGCCTATAATTAGTCCCAAAACAATCGTTCAACATTAGTAGAGAAGAAATACTAGTTCTTTAGCCATGACCGTAGGGAGGTCCTAGCTTTGTCCCCATTGCACATCATTTCTTGGATCATCACAAAGTCTCTCTTTAGGTTACACAATAACCTTTTGAGGGGAAAAAAAATTCGGCCCGCCCCTATCCCTATGGTGTTAAAGGAGAGGATCGACATTGACCATGGGTGCCATGGGTTTCCCTGATCTAAGGGTTCCTAATTTCTTCTACTTCCTTTTCTTGCGCCTTTGATAAGTGGGATTTCCTCCCCACGGGGTTAGTTTGGGGAGGGTCCAACTCCATCCCACCTTTGGATGGGACTACGTTCATATGAGATACCTTGGAATGGATCTTATAAATCTTCCTTGCTGGTTTGGGGGAGGACCTTGGCAAGGGNAGGGGGGAGGGGAGGGAGAGGATGTCTTAGGGGAGGAAGGGGGTAACATGGAATGGAAAAAATTGGGTTGGGGGGAGGAGATATGAGGATGGGTGGACTCTGAGGGGGGGATAGTGGGCGCTTCGGACATGAGGGCCTAAAATTGTAGGGAAGCAAGGGGGGAGCAAGGTTTCCTTAAGTCCTCCAATTAATTAGAGAGAATCTTGGGGGTGAAATTATATTCAAAAAGAAAAGAATTCAAACAGGGCGTATATGAAAAATTACCTAAGGAGGTCTTATCCAACTTTGTAGTGGCTTGACCTTTGGAATATGGGGCCAGAGTATCTTGTGGCATTACCTATAATTCTGGCTTGGCAAGCTCTATTGTGGCTCAAACTCAGGGATCCAAACTAGGAGAAGCTTGAAGCACTACCTCTGTAAATTTTCCATTTTCAAGTGACATTGAGTCCACAAATTTCTTCCCTTCTAAGGTAGAATTCCTTCTCTAAATATTATAGTGATTCAGGGAGTGGGGAGAGAAATTATTACAGTTCAAATTCAAGTGCCCTATCTCGTGACATCTATAGAACTGAAATGGAATTCTCTAGTAGTCCACTTTTTGGTGCAAGATATTTGAACCCATAACCAAATCCACAGAGCCTACTAAACATTCTCTTGTGTCTACTTCCACCTGCACCCAATCCCATATGTGGTTGGGTTTCGAGAACCAGTTGGGTTCTAACTTGATAAATATTTCAATTTTGTTGCCAATGGCTTCTAAAGCCTCCTTGGACTAGAAATCTAGTGGTAGCCCGGGGATTATGGACCATACCTTATTTTCATAGATTAGTTCTCTCACAGGGTCGAAATCAACTATCCATTCCTTCAAAGTCAAGGTGGAGGGTCCCCACTCCCAATTTGTTTTAGGAGTGATTCACAATCCTTATGCGATTTAAGGATAAAACCATTCTAGTCGTGTGCGAGGACAAAATATTTGGGAAGATAGTTGAGGAGCGGTTTTTAAGATTTGTCCATCCATCCTTATAGGGCTTGGACACCTACAAAATTTCCATTCAATCTGCCAATGAGGTTTTTCCCAAAAAAAACATATATTTCTCCTATAGCAATGTCTCTTCCTACTACCAATTCCACATTCCCCCTTTTTCCTTAATACAATTTGAAGGCCTGCATCTAGGCAACATCTTCTTGTCCTTCACGGGAGCGGAAATCGGGCTATGGTTGATAGTGACAAAAAGAGGGAGTTGAGCAGGGGAATATGGCTACCAAACATTCTGAAACTTAATATTTCTGGGGGAAAAGGATATGTGGTTGGTGTGAGTAATTTCATGCTTGCAAAGGGTACCGAGAGAGTAAATAAGGGAGGGAGATGATCCCGAAGGGGAGTTCTTTGAGGGGAGTGGAATGTCATTCGATTCAACATCCTACCCGAGGACCTACGCATAGGAAGGAGGATGCATGCCACGTGGTCGGGAAATAAATTCTTCTTGTGAGGGAAAGGGGTTAGGGGAGTCTAGACTGAGGTCATAGTAGACCTCGTCCTCTTCCTAAGACATCATCCTCATGGGAGGGGTCAAGAAACAGTCGGAAGACAAAGGTGGGGGATGCCAGAAAGAACATAGTGGAAAATACGGGAGGGGGAGGAGCTGAAAAAGTTTTCGGCTCAGGCTTGAGGCCCTCGCTTCTGCGGATAGAAAAAAAATATCAAAAAACTCATTAAAGATCTATCCCGACCAAAAATCCCTTCTATGTAATACCCAATATTGATTCTAAAAAAAAATAATGATAATAATAATAACAATAAAATTAATTAAAAGAATTGATGTGAAAGAATTATCATAATTAACACGATTATATCTTACCCTTTATATGTGACGTTATATGTGCACCACATAGCATTCTATCATATATTATTTCCATCATTGCTAAGTTAATACTCTACAAAAAGTAACCAAGTTTACTTTGAATTTAGGTATCATTGCCGCATATCATCCTATCACATATTTATTTTCATCATTTTATATTGATTTTCATCATTTTGATAGAATACTATGACTCTAATCTATCATTGATAAGTTAATACTCTACATAAAGTAACTAAGGTTATTTTGAAGGTTACTTTGAATTTAGGTATCATTGCCACATAGAATCCTATCACATATTTATTTTCATCATTTTGATAGAATACTATGACTCTAATCCATCAGTGCTAAGTTAATACTTTGCATAAAGTAACCAAGGTTATTTTGAATTTAGATATCATTGTTTAGTTATAGGTTTAGGTGATTCTGTTTTATTCATTTATTTGTCTATGCTTAATATTTAATGGGCATTGATTCAAAATGGGTTAAAGTATTTACATGTTTATAATTTAGAATATTTAATTTGATATATAAAAGGGTTAATTTAGTATATCTTATAATTCACAATAACAATTAGTGTTGTAAATCCTCTAACAATTAGTGTAGTAAATCCTCTATTTGAGAGTTAAATGAAAATGAATTTTGAGGTGTAACAAAAGGACTTTTAGGTTTTAGGTGTAGTTACCATATTATATGTGTGAATAATTTTAGAATGGTGTTTTTTTTTAAATAAAATGGCGTTCACAAGTGAAGGTTAGGACCCTAACATTAAATTGGTCCAATTATTCCATAGAGGTCTAAGATGAAGCAATGTTCAACATCATGAGAAGTTCAATGGGATTATAAACCCCACCTTTTTTTTTAACAAAATGGAGTTCATAAATGAAAGTTAGGACCTTAACAATAAATTGGTCCAATTATTCCCTAGAGGTCTAAGAGGAAGCAATGTTCAACATCATGAGAAGTTCAAGAGGATTATAAAACCCTAAACCTCTTTTCTCCTCAATCTAGCTATCAAAACATATCGAAGGAGGGAAATAAGTTCACTTCATATTTGAACACCAACTGTTCCTTAGTATGAGTAGGAGTGTGTAGAGATTCTAATATGTGTGTGTGAGATGACTATATTAGACCATAGCACCTCCTTGCTTTATACTAAGTTTGTGTTACTTTCTATTTTGTATTGTAATTTCCATTATTAAAAAGATGAAAGGAGCATTCCTTCTTTTCTTATTGTTTTTCCACATCAAGTTTCTAGGCTAAAAATTTGTGTTCCATTATGTGGATTTTCTATTGTATTGGATTTTGTATGTCATAGTGGTTAAAGAATTTGAATGATATGTTTTTATTTATGTTAAAGCATTAAAAATAAAGAAAGATAAGTGTATCATCAAACCTAGGCTCAATGTAGTAGAATTAAGTTTAGATATGTGTTGTGAGCTAGACATTGGAATATATAACATGGTTTATAGGAAACATTATAAGGATCCATACTTAACTTATGGTGTAGAAATCTTGGCCAATTATACTAATACTTAAAATACTAACTATAAATTTTTTGAAAATATCTTTTTAATATTATTTAAATTTCTAGGGTTCTTTTATAGTTTCTATAATATTTTTGTGATTTCTTAAGTAAAATAATTTTATGCTATAGAAATGGAGAAAATATTTTTGAAAAAAAATGAAAAATTATTCAAATGGTGAAATTTAATACCTAAATAGCCCCCGGGGGCAGCTCAATTGGCAAGTGCCGTGATATAGCGTGTTATGTACGATGAGGTTTCAAGTTCAAATCCCCCCGACTTACCCGTGCCTGCGGAAGGGGCATACGTATGGAACCTGGAGGTTATAGTGGTAGTGGTCGGAATCGACCCCGTGTCACGCGAGTACGAGACCGGCCCAGTTGCCGATTCCGCCAGCATAAAAAAAAAAAAAAAAAAAATTTAATACCTAAATTTTTTTCTATTGGTTAAAACATACCATATTGTTATTGTTGCTCTTTCAAGGAAAACTACATCTAAACCACCTTCTCAAGACTGCATTGATGTTATGTGGGTGAGCTTTCTTGTTCATTTCCATTGATTTTGACCTTGTCTTTCAGTTCTTCCATTACATCAATCCAACCTTACATCATCTACCAGTTATTTTAGATTCTCTACCATAGTATATCAACTCATATTCCTTACACCTCACTTCAGTTGATGTGTTATGCTCCTGTGTGTGGGATTTTTTCTTAGACATTGTAACACCCCATATTTTGACATTTAGGGAGTTAGAACATTGATTGTTTACTCATCTTAGTAATTCAATTCTTAAGATTTGTTTGGGCTCAGTTAGATTGGGATAGATATTTGAGATATGTACATCTTGACCTAATTATATGTTGCATGATATTATTTTCATTGTTATATACTCATGATGATGATAGATCTTTGGTTTGTTTAAACATGCAAGTTAAAATGTGGAATTTAGGTACGTGGATACTAGTTCAAGTTATGATGTGAATGCATAACAGATGCCAGACATGATAAAAATAAATATGCATTTCTTAAATTGAACGTCGATACAGATATGGATCCTTATATGTAATTATTATGTATATGCATAGATATGAGTTATTGGTGGATTAACTTACAAGTTAATGAGCTATGCGATAACCAAATGATTGTAGTGTTGAGTTGACTTGGATGTTGTAGACATCAAGAAAATAGTATATGCTATTTGTTGTACTCATTATTTAATTTATGATTCGAAATATTTCTATGATTTGTGGTGAGTGTGGTTTTGAAAGGATGCACAACTTGCCTAGAGTGGTTGTTTGATGACATGACTCTAAGAACAATAGTTGCACAATATGAATTGATGTAGGGTGTTGACCCTAGTTCTATAAAGAGGGGTGGAGGTATTGCCCACCGTTTATCCTCTGAAACCTAGAGTCGTGGGAGGGTTGTGTGAAGTCACACTCCCCTAGATGTGTGATGGCGACTGCTAGTTTCATGTTGGGGAAGCTTGGTAGAGATGTATGACACTTCCGCTTATAGGTTCTATATAGAGTTAGGTCAATATAGTTGACGCTCCAGCTTAGTCCAACAGAGGAAAGGATAGGATGGAATATGGAAGTAGGTTAGTGTTAAGCCCTAATATTGGCTCATTACCCCTTAATTGGGACATATTATATTAGTAATGTTATTTTATTTATGTCAGCTTTAGGCCATTAGTTGTAATTATACCTCCTAGTCTCCTATATATACCAAGGAGACATTTTCATTTT